>JAUNZM010000633.1:600000-1045623 GCA_033459285.1 Clamator glandarius | reverse complement strand
GTACATTTTTATCTGAACAGAGATTGGTCATAGCAGGAGAAGGAGAAACTTGTCAACCTTTGCTACAGTTGCTGATTTGTCATTTAGTTCAAACAGGACAGTTGTCCAGGGACACTTTTCTGAATCACTTTTTTTTCCTCCAAATACATACAAATTCATGATAAATATTTGTTAATCCCACAGGCTGTCATGTTCTACCAAGTGTAGGCACACAGGAGGAAGTCTGAGCTGCAGCTGAAAAACTCTTCTCAAATTATTCCCATTCTGAAGATTGTTTATCCAAACTACTTTAGGGAATGCCTTCTAGTAATTAATATACTCACATAAAGCATGATGAGTTTGCAAAATTCAGTTATCAGAAATGGATTTAACTGGTAGTTAATATTGTTTGAAATATCTAATTAGAAATCCTCTAAAATGCTGCATTTCAGTTTTATTTCAGTAGAGATTTAAGTAGGAGGCAGCTGAACAACTTAATGAAAGTAAATCCACAAATAAGAACAAATGCAAAGAAAATAATTCTTCAGTAAGCAGTGATGATTTATCCAAGCCTATGACAATTAATGCTACTCAAATAACATAAAGCATTTCACTCAAATATTTGTTTAAGTTCTTTAAGTAATTCATACTATCACCTGTATTTTCGTTCTATAATTTTTAAGTAGCAAAACCTTATCTACAAATCCAGTGGAAAATTAATTGCAAAGTCCATTCTACACTCAAAAATGAAAACCAGTTTTTAAATCTGCTCATACAGTAATACAAATAAAGAATACATTCAAGAAAATTTTTAAAAGATTGCAGAAAAAATGTAACTGTGTATAACTTCTCTGTCTGTTTTTCTGAGCTACATTTTCCCATGTATTCACTGTTTTTCTCAGGGTAAGGCAACAGGAGACCCTGCCATAGAACTAGGCATCAACATGATGTTTTCTCAATGGCAAGTTTGAAATAAAACCGACTAGTTTGTGTTGGTTTGCTTCTCAGGTTTAGGAAGTCAGATTAAAGTGTAAGTAGAATGCTTCAGTGAAAAAAAACTTCATTCTACCTTGGGCCTCTTTTCTAGCTCTGAAAGTATCCCTCTTCAAGAGAAGAAATTACAGCACTATAAAATGCATGAAAGACACAGCTCACTAAATTGGGCCTTGGATCTTAGGCATTTGTAGAACAATGACAAATGAATTTGCTTATATCATTTATATCCTGGAAAAAGAAGGAAAAAAAACCACATAAGAAACACTTATTTTCATGCATAGACTCACTGACAAAAGTAGTGATTCTCAAGCCACTGGGCCTTACCTTCCAGATCTGATTATTACCAAATCTGAATGGAGTGTCATGTAATTGACCATGACTCAATACATACTCCAAGACAAAAGCTATCATTTAAAACAAGAATACAGGGACATACATAAGTAAAACTGAGCTCAATAAAGCCAAGCTTCTCCAAACAACAAACAAAATTGCAGTGATTGACTGTCTACTGAATGTCCAATATTAATAAATTCTTAATGCACTTTTCTGCTTTACAATGCTATGAAAAAAAGACCAAAAAAGGTACTTTCACATGCTAAAGAGATTCCATTTGCTGAATCACTCTTTTGGATATTCAAGAATGAATACCACATATGCAACAGGGACAGATTCTGGAATACTTTCTTTCTTCCAACTTGCTTGAAATAATTCTTGTATGCAAATCTTAGTCTCACATCTTTCAAGCAAGCAAATCCAGCAACAAAGAGGATTACCTAGAGTTTGCTTTACAATTGAAAATGAAGGTTTTAAACAAAATCCTAAAAAAATCTGGACCATTGAGTTCAATCATCCTTTCTTGATGGAGCAGAAATAAAAGTGATATGATTAAATGTCTAGTTTATATTTTTATTGCAGACACTGACAGTGGGATTGAGGGCACCCTCAACAAGTTTGTCAAAAACACCAAGCTGCATGGTATGGTCAACACACTGGAGGGGAAGGATGCCATACAGAGGGACCTGGACATGCTTAGGTTGTGGTCCTTTGTAAACCTCATGATGTACAACAAGGTCAGCTGCAAGGTCCTGCACCTGGTTGGGGCAATCCTAAGCACAAGTACAGGCTGGGCAGAAAATGGATTGAGAGTAGCCCTGAAGCAAAGGACCTGAGGTTCCTGGTGGATAAGAAGCTGAACATGAAGCAACAATGTCTGCTTGCAGCCCAGAAAGCCGACCGTATCCTGGGCTGCATCAAAACAAATGTGACCAGGAGGTCAAACTAGGTAACTCTGCCTCTCTACTCTGGTCCCGTGAGACCTCACCTGGAATATTGTGTTCAGTTCTGGAGCCATCAGCACAGGGAGGATGTGGATCTGTTAGAGTGAGTCTAGAGGAGGGCCACAAATATGATGAGAGAGCTGGAGCACCTCCCATACAAGGACAGGCTTGGATAGTTGTGCTTGTTTAGCCTAGAGAAGAGAAAGCTACCGGGAAACCTTAGCCGTCTTCTAGTATTTAAAGGGAGCCTACATGAAAGCTGGGGAGGGGCTCTTTAACCAGGAGTATACTGATAGGACAAGGGGTAACAGTTTTAAGCTGAAAGAAAGGAGCTTTAGATTAGATACTATGAAGAATTTTTTTTACTGTGATGGTGGTGAGGCACTGGAATATGTTGCCCAAAGAAGCTGTGGATGCCCCATCTGTGAAGGTGTTCAAGGCTGGGTTGGATGAGGCTTTGAGCAGTCTGGCGGTAGTGTGGTGGAAGGCGCTCCTGATCATGGCAGGGAGGTTGGAACTAGATGATCCTTAAGGTCTCTTCCAACTAATACCATTCTGTGATTCTATATCTGTTAAAGTTGCAGTTGGTCTGTAAATTGTGCTAAATGTCGCATCATCTTTTATTTAGATCTTCATACCATGTCCATTGTTGCAATGCCTGAATGTATTTGCCCAGGCTCTGACTTTTATAATAATTGAAAGTTATATTAGAAGAAACAAAATGCAAAAATTATAGAGGAAGATGGTTGGTTGCAGTTTTCCAGTGAGAAATTCTAGCAGATATACTAGTCTCGTTTCAAGGAAGAAAAATCTATTTATGAGTGATTTTTGTGAAATTAAATATTTTGGTTGCTGTTCAAGATGAGGGAAATGTTCCATCTGTTTGATCCAAGCACAGTTGATAGAAAGCTTGAAGACAACTACAAAAAGGAGCTAAAGAAATAATGTGGAAAGACGAAAAAGTATTCAGAGGGGTACAGATTTCCAAGTTAATTTCTGGAAACAAGGTTTGTCAAATCTTCAAACCAGCATCAGGGTGCCCCAAACCATGAGTAGCAGAAGAAAGCACCTCTGCATTTTCCTAAAATAGCTCTTTAGTTTATATTTCTCTCATGAGCTCTGTCAATGTTTCTGTGTCAATGCAAAAGGCTTCCTGAGAACCTCACATGTAATGCAAAACAGGAGCAAAGGAAATCCAAATCAAAGTGCTCAGAATATTATGCTCTTTATAACAGACCCAATGCCCCACTCTGCTGTGTTAATTTTTCATACACGTCCCCACCGAATTCTTCTTCATCACTGGGACATCATATTAGTATAACAGATGGGAGAAAAAAGTACTGAGAAGCAGTATGAATACAACTTTTGAAGCTCAGGTTTCAGATCCTGTTATTTATTCTGTTTTTTCCAAGCAGATTATCTACATGTAACCTATAATTAACCTGAGCATATCTATGTTCATTATATATATGTGTGTATTTTAAAAAAACATTTGTTTATCCTTTAAGCATTTGGTACACATGTTACAGAAAATCCAAATAGGTTTCAAACCATATCAAAAAATGAACCTTGTCAAACTTTGTCATGTATGATCACTGTTGATAACTATTTCACAGTCCCAGATAAAATCTAAAGGCAAAAAGTTTACTTCAGCTAAGTATGTGTGGTGACTCCCTGACCCTTCACCACAATGTACTTTTGACTCCCCAGAGCATCAGCGATCAAGCAGCTTGGGACATGTGCAGCAAGGTGAACTTAAAGGTCCATGTACATATAAAGAATTAAACATGTGGATGATTAGTAGAGAATGAGACATGGGTGGCAAAATTGCTGGAATGCTGGAATCTAATCAAAATATTTTAGCTACTGCTCTGAATCCAAAATTCAAAGCATTTAAAGACACCAGCTCTCACAGATACAACTACTGAGAAAAATAAATGGGCAAATGAGACACGATAGTCAATTTTACTGAAGTCAGATCAGCAATGCCCACCTCATCTGAAAAGCAGAAGGGATATTCTCCTCCCTTATATCTATAGACGAAAAGCAATGCATGAAGAAGTGCTCTTTTTAAGTAACATCATTTGCATTGGGATATGTATAATAGTTCCATCTAAATACATGTTACCCAGGCCGTGAAAAGATTAATACTGGGATGCAGTACAGGGAATGATAATTTGGCTATGCAAGCATGCTTTCTGAGTAACATATGAAATAGCGTTTGAAGAAAAAAATTATGAAACGCTATTGCTCAGGTCAGTTGGAAGTGGGCAAGAGAAACATATAGACATGAGCTAAGGATCAGGTTTGCATTCACAGAAACAGAAACTAGAATAAACAACTTTGTAAGACAGCAATACAATAAGCTGCCTTCCCATTAGTGTGTATATACTGTTTCATTGTGTGTGTAATTCCACACACCAACATCTGACACTTTCACTGTAAGGCCACAGTCCTCAAGGATTCCATCTTTTCTTTGAAACATGAAACAAAGGATTTGAAGTTTCAAACATTATTGACTGCATAATACCAGTCTATAGGAAGATCATGACTCCTGTGGAATACAGCTTGTCAGAGTATCCCACAAAAATTACAAAAAATGTCATCCAGCAGTGTTCAGCTAATGCAATCTGTCCCATCGCTAAACAGGAAAACAGAGTGAGGAGACAGGGTGAGCAACATAACCCAGCCAGAGCCTATGCAGCTGACATTGAAAAGCTGCAATACAGTCATGGAGGGGCAGTCTGGGACCACTGCATAATGAGTCCTGATGGAATGAAAGAAATCTTTCATTTCCATACAATCAGGCTTGCTACAGACTGGAATTGATTATGCAGACCTGATCAGTAAAGATACTCAGCCTGGAAACTACTCAATCCACAGAATAACACCATGTGAATAAGGCCTTATGTCAAGGCTTGTGATTAGTATTCTGTTAGGGATTGAACTGATTATTCCTGTTAAAAAAATTAACTTCCACATGGACTTTGAATAAATGAAACCATGTGGGAAATCCCTTGCACTGCCACAGTAACCCTCCTTGAGGTACTTAGGACCATGATTTAGGGATTGGTGGGAATGGTTGGACTCGACGATCCAGTGGGTCTCTTCCAACCTGGTTATTCTGTGATTCTGTGATTCTGTGATTCTGTGATTCTTAAAACATTTAATACATGACACTAATTTATTTAAAACTGGATTACTTATCCTTGTGTACATAAGTAGAAAAGAAGCATTCTGCAAAAGCAGAGCTGATAGACCAGGGAAAGTCTTTCCATCACACTCAGAGTTTAAAAGTACTTGTCCTTGAATGTAACAGGGCATGGTGATGCTCTAAGTTGAATGGAGATGTGTGCAAATGCCTACATCAATAACAGGTTTGTACACTGTTAAATACAGTCCGTGGAGGTAAGCTAATTAGTAAACTAGAGAGTTTTAAAACTCTCAAGTGCAATCTTTGAAAAAAAAAATATCTGAACTGAAAAAAAAAGATATCTACTAATGAAGTCCCCTGTGGGTTATAAGTCTAGATTTGGCAGTGCACACACTGCTATAGCTGAATTTCAACTAGGTTTATACACAGACAGCAATAAGAGAAGTTCTATGTAAGGACAGAAAAAAGGATGGGTACATATATAATACACCCAGTGACCAATATCTCTCATCACAATTATTAGTGTTTAAGCTGCAAGGTGAAGAAGAGCAATCTAAATGTCCTATTGCCAAAAGGGAAGTGGCAAGTGAGATACACATTTATGGATGGTTGGTTCCAAGCAATATCTGAGAAGTCTCTCACCCATGTAAAGTGTAACAGAATTTATTGTTACAAAAGTGATGTAAGTATACATTTTCAGTTTATTGCAAGGAAACAGATATAGGGCTTAACAGTTTCTGTGAAAAGGCTTTTTTTGCTCCTTTTTTTAGCATAAAGAATTCAAGTTTACAACTATATTTGAATTAGAATTTTGAATGTAATAAAAAAATTGTAAGCAGAGTAGATAATCAATTTGGAGATCTGTGTAGATTTTATAACTGTCCTAATCTTGATAATAAGAGAAGGATTGTAACTGAAAAAGTGTTAATTATTCCTTATTGGGAAAGCAGGATTTATCACATTGCAGCCAAGAAGGTGGCTGAAGGAGCTGCTTTATTTAATGAATGTAATACTTTCTCATAATGCTATGATTCCTTCTGTCTCTTTGACGAAAAACTTGGAAATCACACCAAAGTGGTTTGGGGGAACAATCAAAACACATCAAGCTCTGAAGTTATCAGCTTTCTAAACCTTGTCACAAGTTGTCTCACAGAGACACAGGAAACAGATATCTGGATTGAAAACAACAGAAGTTGTTTCTTATTTTCCAGGAATAACATCAGGACTTTTAAAACTGCCATCCAAACTTCCCCGGATAGCCAGGAGAAAGGGAAAAACTATGAAGAAGGCAGCCCCCAGAAAATGGGCTCTGATAAACAGCAGGATTATTATGCCCAGGCAGTATGTATCAGGAGAGAATTACATTCCTCCTCTGTTACCTACAAGGATTCTTCCAAACACGCATACTTCACATATTTTTGTCCTCCAGGTTGAAGGCTGACACCTCTTTGACCTGTGGCTTTGTAGTAGTAAAAGGAAGAAAACATTTCCAGGCTGTTTAAATAGCATCACAGAGTAGTAACAGGAAAGTTAACTCAGCAGGGAAAAACTGGCTTGCACATTCTGTGAGCAGTTTTATTCTTCATTCCATTATATTTCATTTAAATTAAGCTTGAAGTTTCTTGGTTTGTTTGATCTTGGTAGCAACACACGTTTTGCACTAAGTTAAACTTGTCTTGCTGACGTGTCTATTCTCTTTTTTTTGGCAAATGGGACTAGCTTCAAAGAAGCATTTACGTTTATTCAATCCACATCTTTTGGCAGGATATTTAATGTATACTTTAATCTAAGGGATGTAGAAAGCATATTTGGGGTTGTGTTAAGGTATTCTGCGAAGAGGAGAAAGAGGTTCATAGAATCATAGAATCACCGGGTTGGAAAAGACCCACTGGATCATCGAGTCCCACCATTCCTATCCACCACCAAACCATGCCCCTCAGCGCCTCATCCACCCGTCCCTTAAACACCTCCACGGAAGATGGCTCAACCACCTCCCTGAGCAGCTTGTTCCAGTGCCCAATGACATTAACTTTCCCACAAAGCAGAAAAGTTTCATAGTAAACTATTAAAAAAATGCATATTGTCAATATAAACAAAAAGTAGAGGTGGAACAGGTTCACTATAAATGTCCTTATCCATAGAGAAATGACCAGGTTAAAGATGAACAACTTGGACCTCCTGTTGCTTGCTTAATTGTTCTTGTGATTTTTTTTTGTTCTTTGGTGGGCAAAAGTCTCATTCACATCCATCTTTACTGTGATTTAATCATGTTTAAATCTCTCAGAGAGCTCTAAATTATTTACTAGATTTTCACTAGACACTGGCCCAGAACAGGCATTTTTTCTTGGTAGCTTCTGAACTATTTGCTTCTTATAGTTGTTTTAGCTTATCCCAGTATTTTCCTTCCAGGATATATAAAAAAAAAATAATAAAAACCCCTAATAGTTTTGTAGCTTCAATACATAGCTGTAAATGCAGCAAATGCACAGTTGTATTGGAGAGTTACCTAGAAATCACTTGTTTATATTTATGCAATCAAGAAAAAAGGGGGGAAAATGAGTTTTGTATATGCAAAAAGATGCTGAAAAACTCATCTGCTGTCCTAGGTAGAGAAATTTGTCCCTAAAGTAGTTTTAAACTAAAAGGATATCTTTATTCATACTACCTTCTCATAGACTTTTTCTAAATTATTTCTGCATTGTTATTTCGGATATAGACAGTGTAATGACATAACTATCAGTTTACAAATGCCTGGAGGCAGAGAAAGGAGAGGGCAGGCGGGCAGACATTTTTTACATTCCTCTTCTATATACAAAAAAAAAATAAAATTGTGAGTATTACCATATTTTTCAGAACAAAGTCAAATATAAACAGCATCCCGTCTGACTGTGGGCAGTAACAGTTGTGTAAGAATCAAGAGTGCAATAAACAGCTTCCAGAAATCTATGGCTTAAGGTCTCAGTACGCCGCTGTTTACATCTTTGAGTTTAATAACTTGTGATTGATTTTTTTATTATTATTCCATGAGTTTATTCAGTGACTTTTAGCCTGTTTCAGAAAGGATTTTCTTTGTTTGCTGTAAACTAGTTGCCATTTGATACCCTCTGATTCTTTCACAGTGAAAAAGAAAAATAAACACCAATTCTTAAGAGCTATAGGAGCATCCTGGACCTATTCAAAGAACCACAGGATCATAAAATCTTTCAGGTTGGAAAGGATCCTTAAGATCATCGAGTCCATCCCTTAACCTAACACTGCCAAGCCACTTCTAAGCCTTGTCCCTAAGCACCACATCTACGCATCTTCTAAATACCTCCAGAGATGGAGACTCAATCACGTCCCTGGGCAGCTTGTTACAATGCTTGACAACACTTTCAGTGAAGAAAATTTTCCTAATATCCAGTCTAAACCTCTGCCTTGAGGCCGTTTCTTCTTGTCCTATCACTTGTTGCTTGGGAAAAGAGACCGACACAGTCCTCACTACAACCTCCATTCAGGTGGTCATAGACAGTGATGAGGTCTCCCCATAGCTTCCTTTTCTCCAGACTATACAACCCTAGTTCCCTCAGCTGCTACCATATATTGCTAATTATAATGTGATCTCCAATCGTTTTCCATATATTCCCTTTCTTCCCACAGCTGAGCACGAGGCTGACAGCCGATGTACCTACCTATGGTGATTCTAGGATCTATTTTCTGAAGGGCAATAGCTAATTTTGAAACAACACTAATTTTTCTAAGTAAGTTTTTATCTCTCCCAAACTTACTAACAGTGATATGCCATTGCCTATGAACAATAAACTGTGCAAGGAAATATTACAAAACCAATTATAATTGCAAGTCTGTCATTTCTTAGGAAAGGCCACAAAACTTGTTGCTGGCCAGCTGAAAATACGTATCTATTGTATTTTCACATGTAATTGGTATTTCAGATAACTCACATCCATACAGAAGACCAAGTATTCAAAAAGAAACCACGGGCTAATGCAGATATTCATATAACCCACAGGAAACCTGAGGAGCAGGGTGAAGGTATAAGAGCTGCAAAAATTCCTAGAAAGGGAGGGATGGAAATGAAATCATCTGAGGAAGAAAACAAAAGTCACTAGTATAAAGGAAGGCTTCTACAGGACAGACAGGTCTTCCTCTTGGGTTATTTGCTCTTATCTATATACTTTTATTGCCACTCAACACAAGATCTGGAGGATTTTAGTCATTCATTTTGTCATTGAGGGTATTTTAGAGACAGAAGGGACTGTCCTAGTAATTTAACAGATACTTCATTGGTATTTCTCTCACTTTAGGTATAGCTATTTCTCTGTAGACATTCCACAGAGATAAAAACATGCATGCAGCAATAGTGAGACAGCGAAAGGGACATAAAAACCCTTCTGGATCCCTTTACATTCAAGATATGAGGCCCAGATTGTGAAATAATGTAAAGAACTAGGGCACAATGTCTCCATAGTGATTAGCAAACAAGCAATACAGTTGTTCCTTCCTGGTTTCCAGCACCTTACATCCCTCACCAATGGAATGTTTTTACAGAGTTCAACATCTGTTTTAAGAAATACAAGTACTTATTTTTTTAAGATGTTCCCAGAATAGAAATGTCAAATGTAAACATCTACAGAATCACCAGGCCTTATTTTATTTTGAACTTCTGTGCAGCACTCATGAGATTTCATACAGACTAAAAGTAATTCTGAACTTTGCTGTCATGTTTTTCATCTCTTCTTCAAGACTTCTTCAAAATTCACAGGTCATTAGAACCTTCTGACTGCTTAATAAACAAAGCTTTTTATTATCGCTATTATCGCCTAATTAAAATAAATCTCATCTCAGAGCTTTATTACATAACATAAAGCTTCTGCTGTGAGTTTGTAGAAAAATTACTATGCAGACTTAGTGTAATTGCACCTCTCAAAACATGGCTCCGCTTTAAATTGGTACGTGCCAAACTACATATAAGTAATATCAATAACTTCTCTGTATAATAAATTTCTAGAGAAAGATCCTTTGAATTTCAAGCTCAGCTTTACAGAAAACATGCTTCAAGCCTACATCCTTCACACCTATAACAAAGTGATAATACTGCTTTTAACACCTGGTGATATCTGATAGGATTTCTGGTGCAATTGGAGGTTGTTTTTGTAATTTGAGACTGCATTACTATTATGTTTTGGAAGAATATGATATGCATCACAATTTAAAGTCAATCCCAAAGAAAGCTTTTTGCAAGCCTTGTACACTGCAGGCATATCTACCTGTGAGTCTGCACTGTGAGGGAGAATGCTTTTTGTGGTCATGCAGTGGGTGTGTCAAGAAAGAAAACATAAATACAAGAAATGACAGCCAGCAGTGTTTCTCACATACATATTGCCTTTCTTTCACAGCCTCCGGGGGGAGAAAGAGCGAAAGGAGCGAGCTGATCACCAACTAAAGTGTGATGTGGAAGGTGGGTACCTGCCAACTGCATGGGAAGAGACAAAGAGGGAGACAGATGTAGCAAACTCTTACTTATCAAAAGCAAAACCCAAACCAGCTTGGATGGAGGGGACTTGGAGAACAATGTGTCCACCTAACCTGTGCTTGCAGTTTGTTCATCTGAACGTTGCTGATTTTCACTTTTGTGTTGCCCACTAAAGCCTGAACTGCTTCCACTACTGTCACAAAGATAAAATCACAGCTCTGAGATGTTGCAGCAAAACTGTCTCTCCTAGCAGTGGACCTGGGTGGCACAGCACAATCTCAATGCAGTGTTCCTCCAGTGTACACTCTCCTGGGTGAAAAACTGGTTGAATGACCAGGCCCAGAGGGTGTTGGTAAATGGAGTTAAATCCAGTTGGAGGACAGTGACAAGTGGGGTTCCCCAGGGCTCAGTCCTGGGTCCAGTCCTGTTTAATGTCTTTATCAATGACCTGGATGAAGGCATTGAGTGCTCCCTTAGCAAGTTTGCAGATGACACCAAGCTGGGTGGAAGTGTCGATCTGCTGGAAGTTCGGGAGGCTCTGCAAAGGGACCTGAACAGGCTGGACTGCTGAGCTGAGACCAACGGCATGAGGTTTAACAAGGCCAAATGCCGGGTCCTGCACTTGGGGCACAACAACCCTAAGCAGAGGTACAAACTAGGAGAAGCCTGGCTGGAAAGCTGCCAGGAGGAGAAGGACCTGGGGGTGTTGGTTGACAACCGACTGAACATGAGCCAGCAGTGTGCCCAGGTGGCCAAAAAGGCCAATGGCATCTTGGCTTGCATCCGAAATGGCGTGACCAGCAGGTCCAGGGAGGTTATTCTCCCCCTGTACTTGGCACTGGTGAGACCGCACCTCGAGTACTGTGTTCAGTTCTGGGCCCCTCACCACAAGAAGGATGTTGAGGCTCTGGAGTGAGTCCAGAGAAGAGCAACAAAGCTGGTGAAGGGGCTGGAGAACAGGGCTTATGAGGAGCGACTGGGAGAGCTGGGGTTGTTCAGCCTGGAGAAGAGGAGACTGAGAGTTGGTGGGAATGGTTGGACTTTGGTGGGAATGGTTGGACTCGATGATCCAGTGGGTCTCTTCCAACCTGGTCATTCTGTGATTCTGTGATTCTGTGATTCTGAGAGGAGACCTTATTACTCTCTACAACTACCTGAAGGGAGGTTGTGGAGAGGAGGGTGCTGGCCTCTTCTCCCAAGTGACAGGGGACAGGACGAGAGGGAATGGCCTCAAGCTCCGCCAGGGGAGATTCAGGCTTGAGATTAGGAAAAAAATTCTTCATGGAGAGGGTGGTTAGGCATTGGAACAGTCTGCCAAGGGAGGTGGTTGAGTCGCCGTCCGTGGAGGTGTTTAAGGTGAGGGTAGATGAGGTACTTAGGAGCATGATTTAGGGATTGGTGGGAATGGTTGGACTCGATGATCCAGTGGATCTCTTCCAACCTGGTTACTCTGTGATTCTGTGATTCCTAGTCACTTATTGCAACAATAATACAGTTCCGTGCTAGACCAAAATCACTGAGTGAGACAGTTTGTCATAAAGGATAGAGATCATGACAGTTACACAACAGAGAAGGGGCCACATTTAAAAGCAGGAACCCCTCCAGAAACCCCTACTGCCAGTGGAGCCTCCTTCCATCACAACTAGGATGTCTAGGTACTTCCAGAAGGGAGCCAGCCTCTTGAAAATGGAACAGGATTCTTTGGTTTTGAAAAGGATGGCAGGATCCCAATACAGTCACAGCTTAGAGAGAGGTGCCTTCCTCTACTGTGAGTTCAACAAAGATTACTAAAATGGCATACTTTATTTGAATGCAAATTAGCATAGTTCGGGGTTTTTTTTAAAAAGTAAAAAATTAGAAGTAGCAATGGAAGGCAGAAGAGAAATAAGAAAAGTTTATATGCAATCCTCTCCCTGATCATGATCCTCATGTAAATAAGTTCTTGCTTTTATATATGTTTAGAATTGTCTGAGTTACAGGCAGCTCTGCCTGATCCCTAAGAAATCTATTCTGCCCTCTCCAAAAGGTCTATGTGTGCCTTCCAGCCCTTGCTCCCCTGAAAGCAGATCCCAGCCCCAGCTATGCCTGCTGCCAATGTCAAGTCCCTCCTGCCCTCACCTGAGCAAGGTGCCTAGACAGGGGAAGCCACCCTTCAACTCCATATGTTTCCTTCCACCACATTCTCCTCAAAGGGACAGGTGAGAACAGCAGCAGAACCCAGACACTGCCCATCACAAAAAGTGACAGAAGAATGTAACCAAAGAAAGAAAAGACTAGAGAGGGTCAATCAGGGTTATCCAAGAAATGCCGCAAATCAGGAGAAATATAGTGAGTGCAGTGGAGAACAGTTCAATCTTTAGTCTGCTTTCCTAATGTAAGAATTTCAGGGCAATGAATGGCAATAGAAAATGATGGATGCAAACAGATAGACATAGTTCCTAAAATGTTATTCAGCTGTGCTGGGGATACAATAAATATTAAATCCAAATATTTGGATTCAAAAGGGGATAGAAAATAATCTTGAATGAAAAGAAAGAAAAATCTATTTAGCAGCACTGAATATAAAGCAGCATTTCTGACTCGGGAGCTACAAAAATCACAGATCGGTGGCTGCTTGGAGAATGTTCGGGTAAAATATCACTACATGTTTGTGTGTCTTTTCTAATTTTTCTTACATTTCAGTGACAGAATCATTGTTAGACATCAGAGACAGGAAATTAAGGTAGACTCAGTAAAGTTCTTGTGAAAAAGAAGCTTTTGTTTATCCAACAGAAACTATTTTTAAAAATGTTATTTATGAAGTTCCAGGGCCACTGGATGTCTCGGCCTATGCGCATACACGAGGACGTCAAGCATCCTTGCTCAGAGAAGACCAGCACAGCGCTCTCATGAAGGTATACATTGACACTAGTAAACATTTATTAATAAAAAAATATGAATATGTTCCTTTCCATTACAGGCAAATATTGTGCTTTGGAATGAGCCTGGATCCTTCTTGGATTTTATTAAATAACCATGGAGCTATGTGGAGGAAATAGAAAAATCTTGACTCATGTCACTGTCAAAGTGGGACAAGAGGGAAGCATTAAATGAATATTTAATTCATAACATAAATGGGGAAACAAATAAGTGGAACCATATGACACTTTTAGTGCCTGGGAAACTTAAACTCAAGATCTAAAAAACGGGACAGTCAGAAAAAAAGCAATGTAAGGGACCAAGAAGAGAAAAAGTAGAGAAAAGACACAGAAGTCTTTACATTAGAAAAGCAAAGACAACCATACCTGCACATGACAGCCCCAACAGTGCGAGCATAAGAACTCCCCTCTTCACACACAGTGGGACCTTGAATCTCAAGATTAATTTTGACAACATCTAAGGGGTTTTTCTGCTTTTGGTTTGCATCTATCTTTTTTAAAATAAGGTGCTTTTTGTGCTTAAGCTAATTGCTTCCTTGTTCCCTTTGGCTTCTATATTACTGATGTTGATTTTCTTTCTCCCTTCAAGAATTCCATTCCAGTATTATAGCCTTGTCACTTTACAGGCCTTTTACACAGGAATAAGGCCACAGTAATTTGCCAGAGGAAAATATATAAAGGCTGGCACCACTGTTTCCTGACTGAGGAATTTGAAGACCAAGGCTTAGCATCTGAAATACTGAAGTACTTGAATAAATTCTTCTGGAACTTCAGAAGCAAGATTCATTTTATTCTAGGACCACATATGCCAGTTCTCAAGAAGGAGTTAATTTTTTTTTTTAAATGTTATGATTTTCTTGACATTTGACTTGGTAATGTCTTCTTACAGAATTGCTAAAGAGGGCACTTATAGATTTTGCTCTGGGGAAGTCTTTTTTCCCCCCACATATATACACTTTGACTCCTTGTGATATCAGGTGCTAGACTGCCTTTGAATGCATTTTTTAATTTTTTCCTGCCCATTATTTTTGTAACTTTCTTATTTATTTATTAATTTTATTCACTTCAGTTTCTTTTTTGGAGCTTGTTACAGTTTATTAGTAGTATTTATAAAGGCTTAATGCTGGAAAATATGCATGATTACTGGATTATGCAAACAGAAAACCAAGTAGTGCACACAATTAAAATCCTTGCCTAACTGCTATTATGAAGCAACTAGATGAAGTTTTCAAGTGCTGCTTGCCACTTCATCACCTTGACAATTGCTGTGCTAGCTTAATTAAAAAAAGGTACAAGTCACAAGTATTAGAAGTAATGGCAGAACTTTGATAAAACAGGCAAGTTTATCTGGCATTGCATTTCCCAAGAATGACAGTGGTGTAAAACTACAGCATCCTGCAATACCAATGCTATCGCAAAAGGAACAACTTGTAGTAACTTCCCTCAGTCCATGTGAAATATCAGAATAAAGGTCCTTTGGATGTTTTGTCACAGGGAACAGTAAATAAAGCTAATTAAGGGAAACCTCTTGTTCACATTATCCAGACTTTTAGGAACAACAGAGCCTCAAATTGTCATACCATATAAGACATGAGTTTTCCAACTCTTAATTTTAAAATTATGTATGATGTTCCTGTCAAAACATGTCCCTCTATAACCTGAATTATTATTGTGAACAGGAAAAACATGATATTTAACTCACTGAAAGAAACTTAAATGATAAGCAAACACTGTTTGTACATTAAACTCACTGAACCACATCAACTAAAGCAGTTATCACCAACAGAGTCAGCACTCAGCTAGCTCTATCTTCTGTTCACAACTTGCTGTTCAGCAATTTCCCAGTGATCCCCAAGTTTTCTCACAGTAGTTTCATAAGAAATTTCAACTGATACAAATCACCTCTGCTGCAAAACAATGGGCGGTTTTGTCTTCCCCCATGTTGCCAGGTTCCTGTTTCTCTCCTCCCTAGTTTATACATCAACTCCATCACTCAAGTACTGAAATCCGTAGCGACTTTTGAGGTAAGCTAAACAAAGTCTCCAGGGTGATATTTTTAACAGGTTCAGTTCAGTCCAGACACAGTCATTGATGTGGCTCCCTGTATGGGTGCATGAAGTCTTGTACCAGCTGTCCAGATACAGCAGAGGAGAAAAGTGCCAGACTAACAGTAGGCAACTAGAAATGGCATTGTGCAAGAAAAAGAGGTATGGCTTCTTTTGACAAGACTGGAATACTCTGATTTAAATTGTTTGTGGAGTCATAGTGTAATGCATAATTTAGACATGAAAGAAGGTTTGTGCTTCTTATGCTTCCAGTGAAGAGCAAGAATTCAAAGCTCCAGGAGGAGCAAAGAGACACTCAAGGAAAAGATCTAGGAAAGTGGCCAGTGACAGTCACTCCGGAGGGCACCAAGCCTATTCTGGTTGTACAAATTGTGTCTGTTAATTTGATCAAGCTTTAGACATACTGAAATATGATACTCCCCTGCTCAAATATCTGTACATACTGGGCCTGGTTTTCAAAATCCATGTGCCTGCTTGCCAAAATTTCTCATATAAATAATTTACCTCCAGAGAGTGATTCTTCCCTGCACAACTGCCTGAAAATTACCCAATTTGCATGTAAAAATAAACACAATTCTAAATTCAGTAGAGGAATAGCAGCACAGATTCACTACCAGCAATCAGTATTGCTGCATCAGTAACTGACTTCCCCCTCCCCAAGTGTTTCCACTGCATTTATTACTTTATTTCTCATAAATCTAGCAGAACAAACATTTTTACTTTGCATTACCTCTCTAATTTTTGTTCTTATGCATAACAAAGGAGATACAAAATATTATAAGAAATGTAGTAATAGAATCATAGAATCATAGAATGGTTTGAGTTGGAATTGACTATGAAGGTCATATAGTTCAGCCCCCCTGCAGTAAGCAGGGACATCTTCAACTAAATCAGGTTGCTCAGAGCCCTATCCAACCTGACCTTGAATCTTTCCAGGGATGAGGTAACTTCCATCTCTCCAGGCAACCTGTTCCTGTGTTTCACTACCCTCAGCCAAAAAAAAAAAAATCTTCTTAATATCTAATCTAAAGTTCTCTTTTAGTTTTAACCTATTACCCATTTTCATATTGCTGTGGGCCATGCCACAAAGTTTTCCCCCATATTTCTTATAAGCCCCCTTTAAGTATTGAAAGGCTGCAATAAGATCTCGTCTGAGTTTTCTCTTCTCCAAGCTGAACCCCAGCTCTCTCAGCCTTTCTTCACAGGTGAGGTGTTCCAGGCCTCTGATCATTTTTGTGGCCCTCTGGACCCACTCCAATAGGGGAGATGGTCACACTTATAAAACAATGGACAAATTTTCCAGAAGGTTGCCTCCTTGGATCTCTTGAGTTTATATGGCAAATTAGCCATGATTATCCAATCACATACCTTCAGAAGTTATGAAGTTGTGTTCACATGAATCTTTCTTTTTGCCAGGACTCTTTTTTTGGCCCTGACTAGGGCAGCAATGAAGGCCTCTTTCTATTACCAATGAAAAGAAGAGATGCATTTGAGAACTTTAGTGGGCTTGAACATGGAGCACTTAACACTTGGTAGAAACTGAAAATGTGCAGGAAACAAACAGTAACTGTTTGGACAGAAAGAGTTAAAAAAAATCCTTTCCTGAAAGAGATGAGGAATCTACCTTCATTTTACAGTCTCCATCAATTTGGGAAGAAAATATCTGAGAGTGACAAAGCTGGAAACAGAAACAAAAATCTTTATTTTAAATGGCTTGCAATTCTTGAAGAGAGCACCAGAGCCTCTATCCATATGCAGGACCTTGCATTGTTGAACCTAGTAAGGTTCGCATAGGCCGGCCTCTCAAGGCTGCCAGCTTCCCTCTGGATGGCATCCCTTCCCTCCAGCATGTTGACTGCACCACACATCTTGGTGTCATCAATAAACTTGCAGAAGGTGCACTCGATGCCACTGTCCATGTCACCGACAACAATGTTAAACAGCAACAGTCCTAATATTGACACCTGAAGAACACTACTCATCACTAGTCTCCACTTGGTCATTGAGCTGTTGACCACAACATTTTGAGTGTGACTGTCCAGCCAATTCTTTATCCACCAAGTATTCCATCTGTCAAATCCAAATCTCTCCAATTTAGAGACAAGAATGTCTTGCAGGACAGTGTCAAATGCTTTGCACAAGTCCAGGTAGATGACATCAGCTGCTCTTCCCATATCCACCAACATGGTAACCCCATCATAGAAGGCCATCAAATAATACCAGGAATCCTCCTTCATTTTCTTCTGGGATTCCGTTGTTATTGTGTTTGTATGACCACTCTTCCCATCTGAAATCAAGAAAGAAAACAGAAAAAAAGAGCACACCACTACAATACCCCTCCAAATTATAAGACATAAAACTTCATTCAGATAAAAGAGATAGCCAAGAACAGTCAGTTGAACCACAGGGTCACAATATTTTCTGTAAACTGCATTAGGGAACAGCAATGTAGTTTTTTTACATCTTTTGTTAATACATTCAATATTTCTTGCTAGAGCTGTAAAAAACACTTACAAGTAACAACCTTATCTGTATCAGGAAAAAGAATACTCAGAACAGAACATCACTTCCATTCAGCTCTAAACAGCGTGAACCTAGGGCACGTGTAAAAATCAATGCATTATTTAAATTGAGGTTTTTTTCTAGAAAGGTTTTGAAAGTTTGCTGCACATGTCCAACTACATCACAAGCATAAATTTCAGTTTTATTACATCCATATTAAAACGTGCCAGAACATTTCTTGTAGGCATATTAACAATGTACATTCCCAGATAAACAACATTTACTCAATTATAGTACAAATTACAATCTGTTCAGGTCTCTCTCTCCTTTCCTTCATGTTAGCTGAGATCTGTAGATAGCCTTGCAGCATGGTAAAGAAATACGTTCAATTTTTCACTTACAGATGACTAAAATATTTTTAATGTATAAAATGAAGCATAAAAATGAAAAATAATGTCTAGGAAAGTCAACATTTTAATTGAGGCTAAAGTCAATTCACAAGCTCCACCACCCACACACCTGAAAAAGACTCTGCCTCCTTGGGATCAGTGCCCTCTGGGTTTGTGCTAGGATGTAATCAAGAGTCTCCTTTACTTTTAGGATTTAATTTTAAAATAAAGATATGAATCCTACCATTTGATAACATTATTCTTATGATTACTCATAAATCTTTATGTTATACATTCTTAACCAGCTTCAGAAGTTAGAACATTTTATGCACAATTATCTCTCTTCAATAAGAAACATTCAGCACACCTTTCCATTTCCTTTCTCCTATTTGCTGCTCCAGTTAGTCTGCTCCCTCATTTGTTTTTACTAAGCTTTGATTTATTTCTGAGATTGAATTCACATGCTTAGCAAATGATGAGGCTGCCCCTTTTTTCATTTTCTTAGTTTTTCTTCTAGAGTAGCTGACAGCCTGCTGGGGTGGACCACTGTCTCTTATTCCTGCTGTTGTTAGGTTGTTCATTCTTTCTTCATTTCTTTGAATTAAAGAGTAAAATTTTGCTTACAAATCATGTTGGTTTTTTTAATTATATAGCTGTCTCACCTTTTCCCTGTTGACTGCTACCTTTAAATAAAAAGTAGAGGCTGGTTTTTAAGGTTTATACACAGATCAGACATTTATATGCTTTTGATCTTTGAAATTTTTCTGGATATCTTCAGTGCTGCATCAAGTCACATAAACATAAACCTCAGCTGTCTGTAGAAAGGAATATGACTCTCCCTCCACGTGATCCCTGTTCACATCACAATAATTCAAGGGCACGTTTTTTGCGTCATGCATCCATTTTACCCCAAAGACACATTTGAATTCCAACATCTGAGATAGACTTTCTTCAGATCCTACTGTGCAATTACTGTGATACTTTTTAGAGTAATAATGCAACTGCATGGTCACATGGCTTGGAGGACGTGCAGGAAACATCACAACTTTAAATATAAATCTAAGTTACAGGTCTCCTACACTGTTTCTGAGACGCCACCAGGGAATCGTTATCATGGCAGGTAGAGTTCTTGCATGCTACCACCACCACTCCCCTACTTCCAAAGATCTCATTTCTGCTGCCTAAGCAGCATTTGTCCTTCTCCGGGAATGAACATAGAAGATCACCATAAACAATACCTGCAGGCTCATTCATTCACCCAGGCAGGAAAGTCTGCCTGAAAAGCTGAATGAGCGGCCATCTGTGCCTATCATCTGCTCCAGTTACAAACACGCTGGGAGAAGAAACCCTAGGATTTCCTAAAAATTAATGTGTAGACTAGACAGCATAAAGAGAGAATAACAAGACCCACAAGCCTTCTTAGCCAAGCTTTGTAACAAGAGAAAAAGAGAAGAAAGTCACTAGCTCTTACTTTTCAGAGTCATCAAAGCACTTACCGGATTTATTTTTCTACTGTCATAGTGGTTCCTTGCCATTGTTTTCTCTTACTACCTTCTTTAGAGCTAAGAAATTACCAGGCCAAATTACTTTAGTCAGAAGTGGGTTGCAGTGCCCATATCAATCCACCATCCCTTTCCTTCATTCTTTTGTTTGTTGCTTCACGCTGTTCCCTTATGTCTAGTATTTTGAGGAGTTGAATCACTTCTTTTATAGATGCTTCCTGATCTATGTCCATTTTGCATGTAGAGGGGTTTTCCTGATCCATGCTCATTTTGAACACAGAGGGTTTGCAAAAACATGATTGCATAAAAACAAGTCACTTGGAGCAGTGTTTCAGAGGAAATCAAAAGGCTGCTGGGCCTGGATTCTCAAGCCTATAGGGTAAAGCTGTAAAACCATACATCCAAAATGTTTTGTTGTTTTTTTTTCTAGAGAAGTGCAGGAAAATCTAGCTCATTTACTTTTTTTCTTTTTAATGTGGTACATAAAGAGAAACATTCCTCCAAAAGAAAGATATGAAGAGGAGAGGAGTTTCCTCAGACTATAGCTCAGATGTACTCCAGCCTACAGAAGAGGCAGGCAGACTTGTCTCTGAATACTAAAAGGGCTTCCCCATGCACTGTTCACTACAGGATCAAGAGATGTGATCTTTAGTATTAGTGAAACTTTTGTAACATGAAGTCCCCATTTTCCATTTAAGCTTACCTTTTTTCACTTGCTCAGACATCAAATAGGGCTGCAGTTTATATTCTGCTTCTGAAGTGGTACAAAATGTTTGCTGGGTGCCAGCATTTTCCCTTGCCCACAGTAGGGTACCTGATACATGTTGTGCTGATTTCTTCCATCTATGAGCATAGAGACTTCTCCTTCCTTCCAGCTTTTCTCATAATGCTACTCTCAGACTCTGGTCTGTCTCTTCAGATGCTCAGACAATTACCACATCAGAGAAGACAAACTAGATTTCTGACTAATGGGTACTGTGACAGTGTAACTATCTCATGGCAGGAAACCTTATTTATTTATTATCCAAACAAGTATAAAGTTACAGAAAAGGAAAATCCTGCTAAGAGGAAAAACTGAGGTTGTGTCTTCTGCAAAAAGGTTTTGGAAGGCAGGATCATCCCTCCTGAGTTATTTAGTCTCCACAGTCTCAAGGGACTAGGAGAATGTTCTTGGTCTTTAATCATGGATCTATCTAGTAATCCAGGAGAAATTTCTGATAATTCCTATATTTCCTGTGTCCCTGAAGTCAGACCAGATAGCCAGCTTTATTGTGCCTTGGGTAGCCTCCCTGATAAGCCTGAAGTCCTTATATTAGCTAAAGCTAACCCCCAACCTAAGATCAGAATAGATTCAATATGGAAATTGTATTTAGAGCATCTCTAAGACATCCTGCTTAGAGTTCTTTCAGAGATAGTGTCAACAGAGAGGAGTTTTCTGTTGTCTTTTGTGTGTTATCTTAATATTTAAAACACCTACTGAAAAAAATGGGAAATCTAATCCAACAGCAGCACTTCCTAAGTGAGAAGGATTCTGAAGAAGGAGCTTTTGAAACTTAATCTTAGATTGGCTAGGAATACAAGATTCACAGGATCTGATAATGAGCAAGTTAAACTGAGTATAATCTGCTCTAGGATTTATGAGTTGGACAGGACAGATCAGGTCTCCTGGCTCTCTTCCAGAATATAATTTTATCCAGTGTATATATAATTTAAAATGCATAAACGTTCATAAGAAAACAAATGAAAAGGTGTTAAACATGGAATTACTCTTATAACTTCTAGAGCATTAATAATGAAGGAGTAGTAAAAGTAACAGTTCTGAATTAGCCTTTGTTGTGATTTCAGATCTTCAGAGAAGGAACAAACAAGAGGTAACGTATTTATTTTGCTGAGAAAGATTCTTCAATGGAGCAAAACCAGTAGAGAAGACAAAAGGTGGATATTATTGAGACAAAAAATATTTTTGAGAAACTTTCCATAACCAAATTTTTTAAAAGCTTTAAAATAACAGTAAAAAAATCTGAAAACTATAATTCTTTGAGAAATTCTTCAGCATGCTATTCAGCTACTACAAGTCCTTACTGCAATGCGTAATTTTCTAATATTCAAGCTGAAAGCTGAAGAATAAAGTAATGTGAGTGTCTTTCAGATTCTCTGACTTTATTCCTATATCCTCAACTTGATAAAAAAATTAATAAATATTTGATGCATAAGTTATTTTTTACTGGGGCAAGAAGGAAATTGTAACTGTGTGCAAAAAGTAATACACGCTATTAGTACATCAAGGACAGAAAGCATTATATTAATCGGGTGTAATGTGACCGACTTGAAATAGCCCTTTGGGGAACAAAATAGGCTACTGCACATTCATAGGCAAAATTTGGAAAACATCAGAGACTGCTCAGCCTGAGCTTTCAGCTGCAAAGCTGTGCCCCTCCAAGGTATACTGGAGCTCTCTGCTACATCATATGTTCTTTTCTGTGAGCCAAAATTCTATTCACATCACTGAAGTTTCTCACAAATAAGTCTAAACCAAATATACATGACCCACAGATCTCATCAAAGAGTTTTGTTCCACAGTTGTGAAAACAAATATATATATATACACACACTACGTACAAGATAGAGAAGATCTTTGTTATTTTTGTCTGTTGAATTCTAAATGTGTGTTTCAAATTGCTAAGGGATGTGCATGTTTGGAATTGCTAAGGAAAACATTTTCAGACACTAATGACAGTGAGCTGTTAGTTAGAAGCCAGGATAATTAATTTAGAAAACACTGGAGTATATTGCTAACAAACAAAGTAAACAAGGTCACAAGACCTGTAACAAAAAGACATGCTATATTTCCAGATCTTCAAGGTATGCTAGAAAACCATGTACTTCTCATGTTTTGTAATACTCAGGTTATACTGAGGATAAATAATGAAATCTAAACCAAGGCATTTTTTAAATAATTTACATAGTACTCCCATGATAAGTGAAGATCAAGCAGAATAATTAATCATCCTCTCTGAGCCAAAAGAGATAGGACCAGCCACAAAGACATGCAGGAATAATGAAGAACTAAGTCTAGCTGGTTTTATCAGGAAATTCATAGTCTGCTTAGAGAAAATGTTCCTGTTAGTCAGAGAAATGCATTAATAATAATGAGTACTAAAACATGATAAATAATAACTTTCATTGGCATAAAGGAAGCGCCTGTTATTAATAAGTGTTATAAGGGGATTTATTTAATATAGATTTGTTTAGACAGTCTCACCTCCTCATTGAGGAAACTGATACACCCAAGGAACCTGAAAATGACAATGGTTAAGGGAAACTGTGGAAGGACTCAGCTCATCAGCCCCTGGACCTGTTCTAATGCAGCTCTTCATCTCAAACCAGATATGTGCAACATTTTCAAGGCACTTGGGATTAATTTGTCCATGTTTTCATAAACTGAATACCTGAGAGCATTCTGAAGGGCCTCAGGATAACTAGCAGTCACAAGCCTAGAGAGGTTGAGCTATGGAGACTCCACTTCTGCTGATAATTTGCTGTGGTAGAAAATTTTGGCCAAGAAACTTGTGAACATTAGAGCATTTAATTAACTTTTTTTTCATGCCCAATTCCAATAGAAAACAATAAAATTCAATCATCTAAATTGTTTATTGAGATCTTAATGCCAATTCACAGTCCACACGTGGAGGTAAAAGCCCTTTATGATAGAGGTTACAATGCCTCAAGAATCCAGCTTACACATCCCTTACATGCTAAAGAGATCTTGAAGCTTGTTGCCTGTATAACATTGAGTGTCTTCAGAGGAACAGGTGCTAAGTAAACATAATGTATATTCCCACAGGCAAGAAATTACTTGTAAATGCATATTGAAGGGAACAAGATATAATAACACTGAGCTCATGGAATATGATAAAGGAAATGAATGCAAAAGCCAAGGGCTATCAACATGTAAAGATGATATAAGGCATCTTATCAGGAAAATGTGTGTAATACATAACAAAAATGGAAATAGAGAAGATAGTTATCTAGAAGAATTTAGATATGTGTTAGGCCTTCAGTAGACCATATGTTCCCCATGTACAGCTAGGAAGTCCAACATTTTGTGAGACAATGCAACAACCTTTCAAAAAAATAATATGAATTAACATACTTTCAAGAACACCTGTTTTCGATACAAATTATTTTCCTCCATGCTCTGTATTGTGTTGTGAGGCTCTTAATCTGCCCTGCATTCTAGTGCTAGAAGTATTTTCTTACAACTCTTCCTCTACTCCAACACTGCTCTGAAACATCCATCCCTTAGTTTATGATTGTCTAATACTGGTGTATACCTGTTTCAGGTCCAAGTTACTTTGCCCTTCAGACTTATAAGGCATGCCTTGATCTATGAAAATCAGGATGCAGTATACTATGAGGACTGCAAATTCCTTCAAAGCCATTCTGGTAACTCTTTCATAGGTGCCACAATTCGTAATTCAAAGCAGAGGGAGTCAAACTTATCTGTAGCATTTAGACTACTTTGGCTTCTTCTTCCAAAGGTGGGGGATCTGTACTTAACCCAAAATCCCTACCTAAACTACTGGATTATCCCAGACTTTTCTTGGGTTTGTCAGCCCCTTGGACACAGCACCAAGAGCTGCCCTGTTCAGACAATGCTTCAGATCAAAAATTGTCATCTCCAACGGCCTACCATAAAAATCCAAAAAGAGGCATTTTTCTTGTAAAAGGAAATCATACCTAGTAAAGGTACTGGAGTTCTTCCTCTAATTACAGGGTGATGATCTAGAAAAGATGGAGCAAGACTCAGACAATCAAATATACTGATTAACCTGTAAAGTCTTTCACAAATCCTTACAAATTATACATTCTTACACATTATTTTTAATTATTTTGGATTACTTTTGTGTAAGCATAAGACTTGTTGTTTGCTGCTTATTCAAGTTGTGCCTTCTCTCATATCCTCTAAAAGAAAAGATCCACAGTGAGACCAGGAAAAAACATAACTCCACAACTGCTATTGATCCATTTTTTGCACAACTCAGTAAAAAAAGATTTGAAGAAGAGGAAGAGTTACAAAAAGAGATGTTTCTCTTCTATTCCAGCCTAAAACAAGGAACTCCATCTACAAACAATAACTCCTTTCCGTATTACAGATGCCATTATCCCATCTTCCCGTGACATAACAACCCCTTCCTCATTTCCTCTGAGTCCCCTAGCTGTTTTGCAGAATCTGCTGGTGTTGTTGGACAGTTTCAGAACAACCTTCATCCATTTACTTTGAAGTTTTCTCACACCCTCGAGTGCCACTGTATTTCAATATTTCCTGTTTTATAGCTTTGACCACAGACATAGAGTATGTTTTCATCTGTAAGACTTGGTCAAAAAAAAGTTAAAAATATCAGGTTGCCCCTATATAAACAACTTTGTCTGAAAAACTGAAATAAATGATGGTGTTCTAAAGAAAAACTTCAGGGGTGTTTTCACCATGATTTTCTAAATCATTTTTTCTTAAATGATTAATTCTTATCTCTTGACACTGACAGAGGGACTATCTTCTAGCTTCCTTTCAGAAGAAATTTGAAGGATAAGAAAACCACTTCAGATTATTTGCTGAAAGGAGTTCTCACCAACATAAATGGCATAGGTTTTAACCCATATACCCATTGAAACAACATATCTTCTCTATTTCTAACCAGTTTAGGAGTAATTACATAGCAAATCTTGAAAGAAAAAAGGATCCTTATTCTCAGTCCAGGATACATTAGAATCATAGAATATTTTAGGGTGGGAAAGACCTTTAAGTCCAGCCCTTAATCTAGCCCTGCCAAGTCTACCACTAAAACTTGTACCTAAGCACCACATCTACATGTGTTTTAAATACCTTCAGGGATGGTTACTCAACCACTTCCCTGGACAACCTGTTCCATTACTAGATAATACCTTCTGCAAAGCATTTTTTCCTAATATCCTGTCTAAACCTGCACTAGTGCAAGTTGAGGTCATTTTATCTTATCCTATCACTTGTTACTTTGGAAAAGAGACTGACACCCACCTCACTATAATCTCATTTCAGGTAGTTACAGAGATTAATAAGATCTCTCTTCAACATCCTTTTCTCCAGAATAAACAGCCCTTGTTTCCTCAGTCACTTCTCATAAGACTTGTTCTCCAGACTCCTCACTAGCTTTCTTGCCCTTCTTTGGACACGCTCCAGCACCTCAATGTCTTTGTTGTAGTGAGGGGCCCAAAACCGAATGCATTATTCTAAGTGTAGTCTCACTAGCACAGAGTACAGGAGGATGATCGCTGCCTTGTTCCTACTGGCCACACTATTTCTTATATAAGCCAGGATGCAATTGGCCTTCCTGGATATCTGGGCACTCTGCTGGCTCATACTCAGCTGGCTGTTGACCAATAGCCCAGGTCTTTTTCTGCCAGGCAGCTTTCCAGCCATTTGTCCCCATGCCTGTCACATTGCATGAGTTTCTTGTGGCCCAGGTGCAGGACCAACACTTAGCCATGCTGCGATGGCGCTCAGGATAATCTGCTCAATAACATCCCATAGTACTGAGGCCAAAGTCTGCTCTCTGAAATGTCTAGTGTAGCAGCTCTGCTAACTCTGCTACTTAATTCTCCAACAATTATAAACATCATCATTTTGTGATTGCTATGCCCAAGACAGTCTCTGATCCTTATATCACCCATTAGTCCTTCTCTGTTCGTGAACAACAGGTCCAGCGAGGCCCCTTCCCTAGCTGGCTTTCTCAGCAGGCGTGTCAAGAGGTTGTTTTCTACACACTCCATGAACCTCCTAGACTGTTTCCTCTCTGCTGAGTATTAACTTGTCAGAGGTCCATTGTGTCAGATGAATAATGCTTTAGGCGTTTTTATTGCAAGGAAATCAGTATAACAGCATAGATACCAACAGAAATGTGTTAAACTGTAAAACAACCCAGAAAGAGGATAAGCAATAAAAACTTTCTATTTCTAGTCATTTAACTGCTGCTTCATTTAGTTTATTGAACCATCAAATTAGTTTAATTGAAGGTGACAAATATATCATACTCTCCGAAGAAGCAATTCAGACTCCTAAATATATTTCAAATGAACCTTCCCATATATTACCAGTTTCGCTTCACTTAATTTTTCAGTACTAATTTAGGATAACAATATATTTTATATGAGGTAGTGCTCATGTATATTCCTCGTGTATATTTGAAACCTACTACAACAACAAAACAATTTCTGCAACTCTAAATTTTTTGTCACATCAGAATATTAATAGCTGCCAATAGCAGATGTATTTGCAAAAAACAAAGCCACATTTGCTCATCAGTTATTATAGGGTTGATTATTGCATTCCTCAATTAACAAAGAAGAAGACAGAAGGTAGAATGGTTTGGGTTGGAAGGGACTTTAAAGATCATCTAGTTCCAACACCCCTTGCCTTGGGCAGGGACACCTCCCACCAGACCAGGCTGCCACAATTTCCCTGGGCAACCTCTTCCAGTGCCTCACCACCATCTTCATGAAGAATTTCTTCCTAATGTCTAATATTAACAGAAGTAATTAGTAATATTAAATGAAGTCTGGATTTATGGATTAGCCTTATATAGGAATATTAAAAACTAGAATAATTGCCACTATCAATTCCAGTTTCATTTCTAAATTAGAATTCTGATCTTGAAATTTTTCTATAAGAATAGTTCCCTAATTCAATATTCTTATTGCCATATGTAGTGTGATCATGCCTCAGTAAATCAAAAGCTTTGGCCAGGTCTATAGCTATTACAGCCAATTCATCATTACCCCTTTCATATTAATAATAGAAAGACATTGCCTCTCTAAAACCTGGAACTGCTATTAAATATTTTGATCACTACTTGTTAGCACGGTAGCCAACTCTTTCCTAATAAAGCTGCTTTCTAGTATTTCCAATTAGAAACCTTCAGTGTTAGGGATAAAAATAGCCTCATTTTCTTGAAGATAAGAATTTGTAAAATACCTAAATGATAAATTTATGTTTCTCAGCATTTTCTGTGGGCAGAGTTTAAGTGTCCTGTGAATCTTTAGCTTTCACCACTTCATATACAATTTTGTTTAACAGAATTAGAGCTCTTCATTACTAAGCAGTTATCTGTGATAGTGGTAGCTTGAATTGAGCAGGTAAAGAGTGTGGTGCATCAGCCAGACAAACTGGATAAAAATTGTCCTACGCACTGTTAATGTCATTTCTTTTCTTAACAATGGACCTCTTCTATTTGATAAATGTTCTTTAAATTGCTGCTTGCAAACAGAAATAGTATAAGGTAAAGGTTCTAATGCCTCCTACTATGTTTCTAGCATCCATACATAAGTGATGCTGTTCAAATTTTGACTTACCATTCATCTTTATTTTTGGCAGATTTGGAAAGAACATGATAAATTTCTTTTCAAAGATGACCATGGAAAAGTTACTTCTAAGTAAGTGCTAAGAGCTGCAAGTTGTGTGACAAACTCAGTAACTATGGAAGGTGCACAGCAACAGGGTGAGAGACAACATGCTGGAACAAGGAAATTTCAACTAGATAGCAGAATATTTCTATTCTTCACTGCCAATGAGTGTGATCAAACACTACAATTTGCTGCTCAGAGAAATTAGGGCATCTCCATCCATGGAGATGATTAGGCACAAACTTAAGCAATCTGCTTTATCTTACCCTGCTTTGCATAGGAGTTTGTCTAGATGATCTCCAGAAGTCCTTTCCAACTTAGACTACTTTGTGAGGCTACGAAGTACAGACAGCTGCCTGCTGCATTTGTACATGCACCAAAGAGGACACATTCACCTTGTCACAGTTGTGTAAGTGGGTTTAAATTGCTCCTAGACTGGAGCTGGGGCACATCTCATCTACTGGGCATAGAGTCTCACATGCCCAGAATATGGGTAAATTTAGCGGGTGGCTGTCTGCACCTGCCAGCATTGACATGGTCTGCAGGGAACAAAGTATCAATAATGTTCTGGATTAAGCAATATAAACTATCATTCCTGGTTTCTAACACTACCTCTGATGAAAAAGACACCATCTTCTTACCAGTCAACTGGTTTCATAGCCCTGTGAAATGTTACCAGACCTCCCCAAGCTATTTGGTATGGCAGGCTCTGAGTCCCTGCCACTGCACTTCACATAGTAATTGCACAGGTTTCACTTTCCCATTACTATGTGTTTTGAGTAACAGCTTGATCACTTCTTCAGAAGAGGATTTTCCTTTCTTGGGTCACATGAATGCTGCCTATGACTTCAGCTGCCTGACACCAAGCTCAAGTTCTTCTACAGTCAGCAGAGAGGAAAAGGCCCCTCTAGAGAGTGATAACTGTCTTCATTTATAAAGCTTTCAGTGAGGCACAGAACAGAAATGCCCAGAGAATTTTTGAACATTTTAGAGTAATTTTGTTAGTGTGACTTGTAGAAGGCAGCACCAAGAGCAGGGGGAAAATGGAGCTTTACAGAACTGGTTTCATATGTGAAAGGGAGAAGGCAGAGAGACCTATGAATTATTTTGATCTCTGAAAGAAGTTACAGTTTTGTATATGAGGCCACTGTACACACGTATGCCCTGTGAAAGGTAAAGTATTTATGTAATACTCCAATTATGGAGTCTCCTTCAAAGAAATTACTTCTAGGAACCTCATTCAGGAAAAAAACTCCTTTTCTTTTGCTCCTTTTCCATAACCCTGCACCAGTATCAGTAGTATTCTCATTGTCACAATGCTGTTTTGCTAGTCTTAACAGATGAAGCTGCACAGGAGTACAAAGAGCCTTTTATCATCACATACAGTACCAAACGTCTCCCATCTAAAGGGAAATAAAAGGAAACTGCAGAGCTGTTGAGACAACAGCAAGCCTCAAAAGCTGTAAATGGAAGCTTGTATGGCTGCAAGGTGAAGCAACCAGACTGTAAAAGAAAAATCAAACTTCTCCATTTGAAGAATGCAAGTGAACAATTTTACATCATATTTGCTCTTTGCAATCTCACAGATCTTCTGTTCTTCCTTCTGGCATCATCCCCAAGATTCAAGTTGTGTCAATTAAGTTCAGATCAAGACCAGGAGTGTGCCAACAGCCTGCAGCTCCTACCGAGCCCTCACTGCATGACAAGGAACCCACTGATCCAGGAGTTTCTCCAGCAGCAGCACTCTGGGGAGCTGACAAGCGTTAGCCCATACGGCAGCCAGGCAGGGGCAAGCTGGAAAAAGAATCACTCATATCAGTGTCAGCAGAGTCACCAGGGTGCCCGGGCGTAACAAAAGAGGCATGTTGGAAACTGTCCTGGCTAGACAAGTGTAAAGGAGTTTCTTCAAGGGATGACAGGAAACCAGCCTCTTTTGGAGCTAGAGGATGAAAGGAGAGTGCGCCTCTCACCTTATTTTCCTCCTGTGAGAAAGGGGGAAGAGAAACTCATTATCCTCATGTATTTCTCAACACATCTGTAAATAAAATACTAACATTAGCACTTTTCACCAGACATTATCTGTGTATCAAACCTGTTTAGGATATGACTTGACATCCTCTCCTTCAGAGAGCATGCAAGCAAGAAAAAGCTGCCTTTGATTTATTAAAGACGAACTATCAATAAACAGCAGAATGGGAATACACAAGCGTAACCTCAGAGCTGGGCAGGATGAATACCACCTTCACATATATGTATAGAGCTCAGTCCACAGCCTTTCTTGTTTATTAGCCCGTCAACATTCATGCAGCCACAGTACATCTACACTGATAATTTTAGAGCAGTTTACCTGCATGTTATTTGCCCATGATTGCAGCAATTTAGGTACATAGTGCTTCCCTGTCTGCATGAAGCGTGTTGACTTGGGAATTAGATTTTGAGGATAAATAGCGTATGAAAAAAAGGACATAAGAAAAAAAAAGATTTATTTTTTTAAAAGAAAGACAAAGTGAAATTAACTAGAATTCATGCACAAGAAGCAAGGGAAGAGTAAACTAGTGAGGGGCTTGAGGATAAAAGCCCAGTGCCTGGCACCACAGCACTTCCAAAATATGACTAGCCCAGAATTCAACTCAACCAGGGGGCTGAGCAGCCAGAGCTGTGCCAGGGCTGTGCTGGAGCCAACAGAGCTGCCAAATTCAAATAATTGAATTTAGTCCTCAGCTCACAGTGAACAAGACAACACGCTATTAAGTCCCACAACATATATCCCAGTCATTGTTCTACAGAAGCCATTAGCAGTTATGCCACTGATGTCAGGAGGATATAGCACACTGCAAAATTGATCAGCTAAGACCTACAAGCATTGCCCTCTTCCCTCACTAAGTGTCATATGTGGGATGTCCTAAGTAACCCCTGACAGCTGACGCTGGACTGGTGCTGTAAGGCAGTGTTGTGCTAAAGATACCACCAATATCTCAGATACAGAAAATCTGATCATGCTGAGAGGTGTTGGAACCCCATTGTACACTGGCAGCCCCTACTGCCTGTCACAACCTAACACTGAAAATTATCCTACCAGGCAAAAAGCAGTCTACTCAAAAAAGCAGGAGGAGGTGACTGTGGGTCATGGTTTGCAGACAGTGTGGACAATAGAAAGAGTCAGACTTAGTTCTTTGCAAAAAGAGATACTTAAAATATTACTGTTTCATATTTACAGCAAAAAAAGGAGAAATACGAAAGAAAAAAAAATACTTGGTGCAAGATTGTCTTTTATGCTGCTTATGTCCCAAAAACAGGGCTGTTCTTTCCTTTCATACAGTTGTCAGAGAATCTCAGTTACTAACTCCACCAAAATGAAATATTCTTCAGAAGACAAGTGAGAAGCAGCTTACTGTGGAAGACAGTTGTTGGACAGCTTTGTTATATTACTGATTTGTTTATGTTTTCCACGCAGCATGTTATGAGGTGCATATTATTAGTGCTCAGGGTCCCTTGCATCCTGTTCTACCCTGCTGCTACTAGGGGATACATGCTCTCACTCTCAGTAGATACGGAGAAGCAAATATTTGCTCATTTTGGTGACTGCCAGCCTCTGAGTATCCCCATGTTGGGAGGCACAGGATTGTCAGTGACGGCAGCACCTGCCAGGCTAAAAAGCCGGTCAAAGCAAGCATTTAAGGGGAAGCAGTCGAATATGAGAAAGGCAGTTTAACTTTGCAGAACATGTCCCTCAGCAAATCTCTCCAGCTGCCCATGTTAACCGCAGGCAGAGTTACTGGCAGGCACGGTGACATCCTGCCCTCCTGCATCAACATTTCATGCAGTTCAAGCTTCAACCTAACCCTTATGGAGCTTAGGGGCAATTCTGGCAGAGCCAGACTCCACCACAGCTCTAAGCACCTTTCCCTTTCTAAATAACCACCATCAAGCTGCTACAGCTTTTCACGCCAAATGGCACCATGTGGCAGCAAAATGACCCAGCCAAAAGCACAGCAGCCACTATAACCACTAGCCTTCCTTTCCAGTGGTTTGTATCTGCCATTCCCTCAGGTAGGCAGAAGAAACTAATGTACTTTGATATCTGGCAACCAACTATGTGGCTCCAGTATAATTCTGTTTTTAATACATTTTTGAGGTGCCTGGCAAGGTTTTCAGCACTTCCTGACCCAGCCAGATCTACCTTCCATGTTACTGCCTACAGCCCAGCACTCAGCTTTCCACCTCACCCTGTTCTTCAACAGGCAGGAAAATGACCTAGCACCCCACACAAAGTGGCAGAGCACCAAAGGACAACAGGAAAAATCACAAACATTTCTCCCCAGTGGGCAATTTGAACCCATGCAAAGTTCAATATGTGAAATCTCCTGGTAATAGGGAGTGCCCTACTCTCAAAGCTAATCTCTGATATGTGACAGTCACCGTTGGCCAAAACCAGATAGTTAGGTGTAGTAATAGGAAGTCTGCCTGAAGAAGGCACCTTCAACCCGTTGCCTTCATTGGAGTCAGGCTGGTGCACAAAAGCCCTAGACCAAGGGAAACCTAAACAGAGCCATTTTCAAGCTGTCTCTTCAAGATGATCTTCTGTGAAACCCTGTGGAAATTCAAAAACTGTTACCTGCCAGTAACAAATTGGCTCTCCTTGCAGGCACCAAATGTATTATATCGGGTGGCTCCAGCCAAAAACGTGGGAACTTGATGTGTCAGCACATCTGGATTTGTGTTTTGGCAGGAAAGTGTAGGTTCTGGGGGAAATAAGTGATAATGGTGCTCAGCTTTACACTAGCCGAACCGAACACAGATATTCAGTCTAAATTAACAGCATAACCCAAGTTCAATATGGATAAAATACTCTTTCCCAACCCACCTTCACTATCTTGTTTTTTCTGTGAGAGTGTAATACATCCTGCCTGTCATAAAAACTTAGGTCTCAAGACTGGTTTCTATCTAGGTATCCTACTAGGTCTTCACCTCTAATAACTTGTTTGAGTGTGTCTCTCCAGCTCCCAACTATGTGTAAGTACCACAGTTTTCTGCATAATGCATCTAAATTTTTGGGGTTTCCATTTCAAAAAATACTTCTCATTTTACACTTACAAAATTATAACCTCTTCTGCTTCAAATATGGCAGCAATTTTCCAGGAGAAAAAGCTTCATTCAAAACTTTGCCATGTCTGATACTAATAATCCAGATGACACCAAGAATGTGACTTGTGCGGAAAGCATGTGTTTTTAATGTTTGTCCCTTTTCTCTCTTGTTGATCTTCCAAATTATCTTTTTAAAACATGTATATTTTAAAGCTCTTGAAACTTTTAAGTTTTCCTGACAGAACAGATAATTTGATCATGCTGAGCATTTCTATGCAATTGCTCTTTGTTCTGCTGTTTCTCAGTACTTTTATTTAAGTCACTTTCATGATCACAGAAGGTAGCTAATGAGCAGCATTACAATTTATAGCTAACTGACACAACTGAAAGACATTTTTCTAAACTTTTGCCACTAGACATTTTAAATAACTCAAATAACTCTCCAGCAACCAACATTCCAGTAAAGTTTTCTGTAGGCAGGCAAAAACTGCCTCTTCATGCCAACTCCTTGTGTCAGGTTCACATCTTCAGGAATTGTCCCAAGCTTTCTGTTTGCTCTTCTCCCATTTGTGGACACCATGCATGTATTATGACATTGAGAGCCTTCTTAAAAAGCAGATTATGACCAAGTATAACAGTGAGACCATGAACATTTACTAAGAAAACAGCAGACCATGTTTTAAAAAGGTTTTGTTCCTCTATTGGTCTGCAAGGACTACAGCCAGAATTTCAGCATCCTTACACTCAACATTTATGTATCCTAGCCGAAGTGGAAATATTTTCAGTATTTCAATGTTCTATATAGATAGGCTCCATGAACCTAAAAATATCAGTAAAACTCCTCACCAGGTGCAGAATCAACAGATATTGCCACAAAATTTTATTTTACCCATTACCCCAGACCAGCTCCTGATCCAGGGAAGAGAAGCAGCACACCCTTCTCTGAAATCAGCTTTGGCCTTTTCTCTCTAGATTATACTTCAGGTTTGTTGAAACAGGAGTATGTTACAGGCTAATGTGAGTGAATCCAAATTAGAAAGCACTTTCCAGAGTCTTATTTCAACCTTTACAGTTTGCTAGAAATGGGGAAAAAAAACCAAAAAACCTAACAAAATATACATTAACAGTTACAGCTATTTATGCATCCTGACTGAGAATCTAAAACAAAGGCTACCTTTCAGACTCCAGGACTTTATTTATCAAGTGTTTCTGACCCAGCCATGCCACAGCACAAAATAAATCTTCTAAATTTTCTGAAACTTTCTGAATTTTGAAAGGTTTGTTCTTTTTCAGTTACTGGCTCAACCTTCCCAAAATTACTATTAATGATAGTAATAATTAATATTGTTATTCTTAAAGCTTCCCAGCAAAACTATATTTCAACTAAAATTTTTTCATCTAGAGGCAAAGTTTGTTAAAAGTATCCCTGTTCCTGAAGATGTTAAGAAAACCTCACACTCCGAAATGAGCAAGCAGCTTTCTGCAGTATTTCATTAAGGCTCAGTTCAATGTTGGACATAACTTGGTGAACAACTGTAGTGCTGGATATACCCACCCTACAGAGAGCTCCATCCAACTGATGCTTGTTTGTCAGCTACCTTCAGTAGCCATGTAACTCCCCAAGCCTGTGGTGACAGCCAGTAAATGTCCACCTATGAAAAAGGCAGTCTTATGATGGAATAGGGATCTGAAAAGGAATGAAAATGTTGAAGCTCCCTGAAATGCAGCTGTTATAGCCAATGCTGAGATCATCTGAACAAAAAGCTCTGAGCAAGTTCAAGCATGCAAATCTATCGGTTAAGTTACGTGGTCCAACTAGTTCACTATAATTTCCAAAAAAAGAATTGGCTAAAACATAAAGATTACTTTCAACAACATCTCATCCAAGATTTTAGAGAGTAATTACATTACTGTGAAGTATTAAATTTGGCTTTCTATAGGCAGCAGAATATACCATTGCTAGTGATGCAAACTACCTAACAGATCTCTCTCTGTAAGAAGGACCTTACTGTGACCAGAGAAGAGCAACAAAGCTGGTGAAGGGGCTGGAGAACAAGTCATATGAGGAGCAGCTGAAGGAACTGGTGTTGATTAGCCTGAGAAGAGGAGGCTGAGAGGAGACCTTATTGCTCTCTACAAGTACCAGAAAGGAAGTTGTAGAGAGGAGGGAGCTGGCCTCTTCTCCCAAGTGACAAGGGACAGGACAAGGGGGAATAGCCTCAAGGTCTGCCAGGGTAGATTCAAGCTGGACATCAGAAAAAAGATTTTCATGGAAAGGTTCATTGGGCACTGGAATAGGCTCCCCAGGGAGGTGGTTGTGTCACCATCCCTGCAGGTATTTAAAAGACAGGTGGATGAGGCTCTCAGGGGCATGGTTTAGTGGTTGATAGGATGGTTGGACTTGATGAAGTCTGGAAGTCTTTCTCAAACTTGTGATTCTGTGCCACATTAAGGCCTTATTTCCACACAAATTATGCAGTACTAACTTTTGAACTCTTTTGAATATATGAATCTGAAGCAATGGTTGAAAACCTAGCTTTTAACCTTTTACATCACATTGTCATACAAGACTTGAGTTTTGCAGCAAACGTGTACACAATAGCTTTACAAAAAAAAATCATAATAATTATTTTTGAGCAGTCCAGACATAAACTGAAAGGAGACACAAGGGCTGGATCATGTTGAGAAAAAAGGGATTTCTATTAGTGCTTCAACTAAAACTGAGTTGGGCCATAAATTTCAAAAATATGGTCACCATTGTAAGCCTTTCTACATCATCTTTACCCTAAGTTCTAATCAGTTTTGGGCTTGTTGCTGATATGATTTTTTTCCTACAGCCTCTCTGGACAAAAAACCACCAATAAATCATTAAAAAACGTTTTGATGTGAATCTGAGGGCAAGAATAAATGTGACTGGAGAACATATGGAGTTTTAAGCATCAGGTGATTAACTCTATGGATCAGTCTTGAGGTATGTCAGAAACAGGCAAACATTATTAAGTGTTTCTATAAAGACATAATTACAATAACCACCACTCTTCTACTAAATCCACAAAAAATCCACATTGCTGCTGCTGCTGTGTAATTGCTGGATTGTGTTTCCTGCTGGCTTCACTAGGTTTTCATCATTTAAAGTATTTGTTAATAGTTTAAGAAACGCAGTGATTCTTTTCCACGGCATGATTCAAGTAAAAACTGCATGAGCTCTTTGGAAAGAAAAATACACGTTAGCAAGTAAGCTCTCAATAACAACAGAATTCTTAGGAACAGCAGAGAAATAATGCATTAGTATTCTTCCGTAGTCAGAGTTAAAGAAAAAAAATTAACAGAAAGGATTAATGAGGATATACTAAGCTATAAATACTAGGAATCAGCCCACATTTCACTTGGGGAATCGAACATTTCCCTTTGTTTTACAATTCTGCCTTCTCATTTTCCTGAAATAATGTTGGCACCAAACCACCAATCCCAGTTGTTAACAGCTGACAGAAGGCTGTTTATGATCAACAGCTCATTTTTTTTCCCCCCAAGATTCAGGCAACTTCTGTATTATTTAAAGAATAAAAGATGGTTTATTTCTATGTCTTTCTCTGCTAAGATTTCTTTTCATCAAATAAGACTGAAAAAAGTCTTGTAGATACTCCAGTATTGCTTTATTTTTTAATGCATCATATCACACAGGGGGTATCACTCAAATTAAATTTACTCTTGAGAAATGCAATAACTTTCAGTCAAACTACAGGTACCCAGCATTCCTCAGGAACAGGCCTATAAAGTAGTATGAGTGAATGAGGGTGAGCACAAGTGCTTTAAAACTACAGATTCAAATAGCTGGGGAAGAACACATTAGCATTGCTGGATGCAAATACTTACAGTCTTAGAAAAAGTATTTGGATTCACTGAATAACTCAAAAATCATGTGTGAGCCCAGGAAAAAGTATTTCTGAGAACACTGTTCCTCAGAAGTGGTCCTATGATGAAATACTGCCTGTTCTCTAGAGCCAGATTCAAATGGCCCACATTCAGGAATGCCTCAGTACTGGCTTAATGTTATTACACAAGCATCAAGAAGAATAAATAATTAGGAAATAATCCTTAGCAAAATGTACATAGCTTCCTGTTAGGTGTTTTCCATGCTTATTCTGACTGTCTGCCCCTCACCCACTATATCTTGATGCAGGGAAAGCTGGTAAGTAGGAAAGGTGGAGAGGTGTGAAAAGCCAGAGTAAAAAACACACATTAGGAAAGAAACCCTTTATGCTTGTGTGTCTTCAAGTGGGCTGAAGCTCTTCCCACCAAAAACTCAGGTCACCAATGTCTGGGGTCCTTCCAAGAGCAGGATGCATTTTAGAGCCGTTTCCACCATCCACCCTAAATTACCTTCAATTAATAAAAAATCCGTATATACTAAAAGCTTTTGATAGCAGTGTCTTAGATACCACTACATCTAAAGGTCCTGGTTAACCCTTACATTGAAATGGCCTTTTATTTATTAATAAAAGTTTTATTTATTAATAAAATTAATAAAAGTGGTTGTGGCTCTGGAGCGAGTCCAGAGAAGAGCAACACAGCTAGTGAAAGGGCTGGAGAACAAGTCTTATGAGGAGTGACTGAGAGAGCTGGGGTTGTTTAGCCTGGAGAAGAGGAGGCTGAGGGGAGACCTTATTACTCTCTACAACTACCTGAAGGGAGGTTGTGGAGAGGAGGGTGCTGGCCTCTTCTCCCAAGTAACAGGGGACAGGACGAGAGGGAATGGCCTCAAGCTCCGCCAGGGGAGATTTAGGCTTGAGATTAGGAAAAGATTCTTCACGGAGAGGGTGGTTAGGCATTGGAACAGTCTGCCCAGGGAGGTGGTTGAGTCACTGTCCCTGGCGGTGTTTAAGGTTAGGGTAGATGAGGTACTTAGGAGCATGATTTAGGGATTGGTGGGAATGGTTGGACTCGACGATCCGGTGGGTCTCTTCCAACCTGGTGATTCTGTGATTCTGTGATGGTATTAAGATTATCATCGGTCATGAGTTTGTGTTTGCCGGTCACTCATGTTGGACAAATTAAAGCAACTGACAAAGCAGCTGTTTTTCTAAAGTTGAAAAAAAGTAATGGTCAGGACTCTTTCTGCTTTGAAGATATAAAGATGTTTTTAGAAAACTTTTCATCCCAGGATAATACTTAGTTGCTTATAAAAATATACACTCAAAGATCCCTCATTAGACACTTCATAGTTTATGCTCAGACACTGGATTTGGATGGCATTTTAGCTGCATGTGAAAACTGACAGTTTTATAGGCACTGGACTATTATGAACCTTCATATTTGTCCTCTGGAAAGAAAAAAAAAGATCATCATGTCTTGCATCTAAAATATAACTCCTTCACGAAATCGTCATATCCTGATATAAATAACAATGCCTGCAAAATGCAGAATTTCAAAGCAATACACAAGGTGTCTGCAGTCTACTGGGTCCCATTATTATAGTGCCGCTTTGTCACATAGAAAGGTATCTATTTCTCCTTTGGATGATCTGAAAGTATGTCGTTTGAGCCTAGGGCCTGGTGGGATATTTTATACTTTTGTTATTCTAAGCTTGAAAAATTCCAGTGCAGTGCTAGGCTGGGAAAAAAAAACAGTTCGGATGGGTGTTCTGTGGCAATTAGATTTTTATTGGTTTGCATTACATATTTAAGTATTCTTTTTCTCAGCTCTACTGTTTTTTTCTTAAGAGTTTTTAGCCCTAAATCTATTTCCTTCACCTAAAAAATAAAAAAATAAAACCCCATGCTCCAAGTAGCAAGAAGTTTATGAAGCTAAATATGAGTTAGCAAAAGATGAAAATAAGAATTTTACATATTATTTAAGCTAGATGAGACCTAAAAAATCTACTTAGAATCTATATACCTATTTTTTGGAAGGGCTGTGATCTGTAACCCTGGCACTAAAAACTTTAGGAGCCTTATAGGAATTTGTATGTAATAATAATTCTATACACGAGAGTTTGCCATAGAATTTGCTGGAAATAAGTATTCATATATAAAGTTAATAGTGCTGCTCAGGAATGTAAATTTACTTATTTGCATCATTGGTTGCAGGCCAGGAAGGAAATACTACATATTCTAGGCCATATAATGAGAGCTTGCTCATCTAGCCCATGTACTTCAGTACAGTATTATCTCTGTTACTTTCAAAAAGAAAAAATTATTTTAATCATGATTCGTCAGCACAGAGTTAACAAGTGTTACAAGGCACTAATTTCTGTTGCTCTGAATTTGGCGCTTGATTATATAATAAAACTGTTGCTGTCTCAACAGAGACTTAGGTTTTTATTGAACCAGTTTCCCTGAAAACAAACACAACTCACCTCCTTATAGTAAATCCTGGAGAACTCAGCAGAATGTATACATAATTATTTTCTGGAAGACAAAAATGGACTCTTACTATTCATGTCAAGACATAGCAGTACAAGAAAGCTACCTATTCATGGAGTCTACATAACAAATAATAGGCAATGAGAAAGGTGGAGGGGAGGAAGTGATAGGTTGCTCATGAACAAAATTATTTAGATCAGAATTATTTCTCATTGTATTTACAGGGGTATATTTTTTTCTCCATACCTATATGTGTATATAGAGGCAGACACACACATATTCTCACTTTTTCATCTTATATTAAATCCTGTGTGCAAAGTCCAAGGCAATTCTCCTTCTGCAAGATTAACATTTTATACCTCAATTCATGGTATCCACCTCTGCATTTAATGATCAAAGCTCACAGAGCTCAAAATATCTCCGTCATTTTTTATTAAATCCTTTTAGCTAAAAAAATGAGCAACCTCAGTTTCCACTGAAGACAAGGGATATGGGTATCCAGCACCTCAGGGAGGGAGACATAGGGCCTAACTCTTCCTGAATGGATGGATGTAGATGTGTAATGTGTACCATGCACACAAAGTACATCTACTGACTTTGAGAAAAGTTGCAGACATTAGGTAAGAAGAAATCTGATCATCCCTACACATTATTCATTGTAAGGAATTTATGCCTGCAAATTAATTAGCTCAAGTATGTTTTATGCATGCTTCTGCTGTTCTAAGAACGAACTCTTCAGTGATCAGTCGGTTGGGCTTTTTATAAGCTATCTTGCTAGCAGTTGAATACTTTGTTATTTATGTGCCAGGAGAATGCTACACCATGTTGTTTTAAAGTTAAAGTGATGGGGGAAATCCAGTAGCATTAACCTTTATTTTAACCCTCACTTAACTTCAGCTGCCTGGGTTTAGATGAAAGAAGAGATTATAAACTTAAAAACAATCCTGTAGACTCTAAAGTAACATGACTTCTGTAATTAAGGTGACATTACTGTGCAGTGATCCAACTTCATTTTACACTGCAGAATAGCCTATAAACTTGCAAGAGCCACTCTCTTCTTTTGGTACACAGGCACAAATATTGCTGCAGTTTGCCAGGTTTATCAGGTACGACTGAGAAACACCTGCAATGCACTGATTTTGTAGCTTTTGCAAATGGTTGATGTTGGCAAGATGTGCAACTTATGACTGTTTAAAGATTCATTCCTCAGCTTCAGGTTTCTGGAAATGCTGTGAATTTTACCCAACAGCTCACAGACCATATCTTGCCTCATGAGCAATAGCTATACACAGTCAAGCAGCATGAATCTGCTAGAGGCACGAAGAATGAGTCAGCTTTTCTGGAGTCTACCCATAACACTGGATTCCAAGACTTAAGTTATGCTACACTATGCTCTGTTTTCCCCTATTTAAGCCATTTTCCCACATGCAATAATATTTCCAGCACATTCATCACTCAGCCCGTCACTCAACACATTTCTCAGTCAACTTTCCTGATTAACAATATCCTTCTACCTTGGTAGCATTTCATTATTCACATTGTAGATACTCATATATCCATTGCTGGGTATGTAGAAACTACTATTGCTAGCCCATTTCATTCCTCCTTGTTTAAAAAATGTTAGAAGCAAACCTCAATTACAGCTGACTGGAAGAGATTTTCTGCATGAGGCACAAGTCTTGGAAACCCCAGCCAGCTGTAAAGAGTAAAATATGATTTACTCAACTGGATATCATTTCTGCCAATGCTGTGTGTGCTGCAGTCAAACATCAACACCTACAGTAGTAAAAGTTCATTTTAACTGAATTAATAGATAGATAAATGTACCAAAAATAGTATTGAAGGCTAATCTTTTCCATTGTACCAGCAGGAGGTAGGAAAACAGTGAAGACTGGTATAGGAAAGATAACACAAAACATTAGTCAAATCAGTTAGTGGGAACTCATTTAGAAAATTCTAAAACAGGCAGCACACATCAATGCTAATTTAAACACTTGCAGCTCAAAGGACTCAAGAGGTTGTGGACATCCATGCTAGGAATCTTTGCAGAGCCATTGCCCCTGGGAACATCTATGACACTACTGGAAAGACACACACACAGAGGACACTGTTAGAAGTCACTTTCAAGCTGTAGGGATGCAAGTCAAAGGCGTATCAGTGCTAGGTCTATTTCTTCCAACAGAGCATTGCATTCTCCTGCATAGAGATACCTTGTGTAGCATTTGATAAATTATTTCTGAGCTGTAGTTATCCATGCCTTGGGGTATGTAAGACACAGTATCCCAAAAGGCTTTTGGAAGGATAAGTGCAATAAAGACAATGCCATCTCTTAGGTATTAGGAAGCAGAACACATATGTATATCTTTCATAGATTTTTGTCTAGAGGACAACTGTCTATGTAGATGAGGCTCTTTTCATTGCAACCCATATGTTGACCAATGACCTCTCTCTAAGGAGCCTTATACACTCCTCAGAAGCAGTTTGAAGCAATACAGATCCCTTGTTCTCTGATGATCTCTCTATGGAGGCATGTATCTTGGTCAAGAGCCAGTCTGTTCTGAAAAGACACCAGGCAAGAGATGCTGTCAATACTGCCCCACAAGCCAGCTTCGTGGCTGGCAGCACAAGGTGTATAGAAGTAAGTGAGGAGGCATAAGTGAATACTCATAAGGCTGCAACACAGTTTCTGCTTAGGAAAGCCTTTTCCCCTCCCCACTTTGCTTAGCATATGAACTCATTCATGTTGTAGAGTGTGGCTTGCTCAAGGTGCTCTTTCCTCACTTTACATCTTTCAAGCAATAGGATTGGAGGTGAACATAATTATTCACCACAGCTAGTGTTGACTATAAACACAGTTTGTATGTATTAAACGAACAAGCATACTGCAGAAAGAAAGAGAACACAAGACTTAAAAAAATAATTTCTAGAAATGAGAACTACCATTTAAGCAACATTATCTTAACCCATTTCATTAATAGGTAAGAAAGCTCCAACTCTCTCCCCTTGATTATTATAGTCAGTAGCCCTTAACATTTCCCAGTTTACAAGGAAGATAATGGTGCCTTTAGCCATCCTGACGTAAGCCCTAGTTGAATGCTCTTTTAAAATAAAGTACCAGGACTTCTACCAGCCCCAGCTTCACGTCCCTTACAGGGCTTTGCTAGCTTCTGCACCTGACTCTTGGCCACTACTGAGCACAGCGTTGCCTGCCCATACTGAGCTGAGGAACATATAGAAGGAGAAGCATATCAGCAGCTGCCTTTCCCCTGTGAGGATTCCAGTTACAAGTCCACTTGGAAGGCCTGCAGCTCCTCAGAGCTTTCATCTGGATGCTGGATATGGCAAGGGGTAAGGCATCACAAGACAGGAGCAGAAATAATCCTGGGAGGAAGAGAGAAGTCTAAGACAAACACTGTGCAATAGAAAAGGAAAGGGAAGAGAATATTAATGACATTTAAAGCGGGTTTCTGATGCACTGACGAGTCACTGTTCAGCTATGTTATTTTAATCCATGACAATAAAAACTCTGTTGTTCACATCTACAAAAATCTACTACAAACAAGAAAAAGAAAAGTAAGATTGAATTCTTTAGTCTAAAGATACAGTCATGCAGGTAGATATCAGTAAAGGCTAGAAGGTCATAGGATGAAGTAAGAACAATACAAGTCCAAGATGAACTATCCATGACAAACAGGTTTGAAGGTGAGCAAAGAGGAGGAAGAACACAGAATGATTTCTTTCACTTGGACTTTCACCAGGAGGCAGCCACTACACTGCTCCCTGCTCTGAGACTGTCCTGTGGAAACTCTTATATACTGTAAACCTTGCTCAAAAAGTCAGTGGTCCCAAGAAATGTGAATGGAGTGCAAACCTTCATGCAGTGCATGAGGAATGTCATCATGCTTTGTCTATAGCCTAGAGAGAATGGGGATGCAGCTCTTCTTCTTACAGGTAGTCACGTGTGAGTTCCCCGCAGAAAACTAAAGAAGGAAAAAATTAAACTTGTCACTGGATTCAAGCATCTTGCTCAGATAAAAACATTGGATGAGGTATCATCTACTTACTGCCCCATAGCAGGGACCAGCCAGGTTTTTTCTGCCTTTTTTTACCAAGCTCTGCCTGACAGGATGTCTTGGACTGCAAATACCTGAAATGTGGCTCTGTTCACCCCAGAAATACACCTCATACAATCTCATATCTACAAAATTCACAGCCTTATCCTTCCATATGCCCTGTATCATCTCCTACTAAAGCTCTACTTTACATAAATACACTGCCATGAGCAATTGAATTTAGAAAGTGACTATAAAACCCCCACAAAGATTTTACATAAGACAAAATCATTAGCTTACTGAAAGCGTTAGAGGTGACCTCTGGCATAAAAAGTAATGTGGCAGTAAAGGGGTTAGTATCCAAAGACACATTCAGTCCAATGCATGATAATAATTCAGAAACTGGCAATCATTTTCCAAAACTCCTGTGCAGAATGCAGTTATTATTCCAGTGACTATGTCTTTAAGGAAGTGAGTTACAGAAATATGAGATCTCTTGAGAGAAGCTGTAATAAATCCTACCGACTTGTCTTTTAAGCAAGAAAAATCCATCCATGAAAAGGCTTCAAGGCAAAATGTTACCTGACTTTTTAGATTCAAACTTTTTATTTCTTAGAAGAGACTTAAAGTTGTATCCAGGTGCTTGATGTTATTTGTTCTGAGCAGCGGAAGTAGTGATCCTACTCCAGGGAAAATAACTTCCACTCTGGCATTGTTGATCTTAAAATATAGCGCAGTATAAATACACAAAGTCACACAAATCAAATAGGTACTATTCCAAGATATAAATTACGCATACACCATACACATACATAATAGTGCTGTGTAGCACTGAAAAGATTATCTGATTTGCAGTAGATAAGTGCAATTCATTATAATCTCTGTTTGGTGACTGAGGTGTCAGCATCTGCACAGAACCTCTGAAAGGGAGCAAGGTTTTCCTGTTTTAGTTTGCTTTATGTTGTTACACTAAGCTGTTTTGTTGTTACGGTAAGCTCTTTGGGGGGCTGTTTTACAATCACTTCCTTCAGCCTTCAAGAACAAAGACAATTTTTCTGATGAAACACACGATCAGCTTCCAGGGCAAAATAGAAAACTCAGTGACAGTGGAAAAAGTGACAATTTACTACATTTGTTTCTAAACCTCTTCCGTAAATAGCCTCAAGAACTTTGATCTCTGATAGGTCTGTTGGTTTTGCTAATAACAAAGCGACACTGTGGAAGAAACATACACAGTAGCTGAGATCCCAAGTTTCCACATATGTTTAAATATATCAGACATCACTGAAAATTATCTCCCAAAATCTTAGATAACCCTACAGGAACTACTCGAATCCTTCTGTCCAGAACAAGAGTTGAAATATATATGGAAGATCCTCCAAAACAAAGGGAATGGGACAAAGGCTGTTTTGTAGCTACACATAAAATACATGGTCAAAATAATTAAATATTTTCCCACTGACCATGTGGAAACTAAGCCTTTCATTAACTCTTCTATACCGCTGATGCCCTCCAGATGGAATTTTCCACTTCATAACAGTAGGGCTGAACAAAGAAATTATACAAACTGGTCCTAGAAAACTAAGCGATGATGCATCTTTCCAGTAGACAGAGGTGAAAGGCCATATTCTGGTCCCAGGTGGATGATGCTTCCATGCACAGTATAGAATCACAGAATCACAGAATAACCAGGTTGGAAGAGACCCACTGGATCATCGAGTCCAACAATTCCCACCAATCCTTAAACCATGTCCCTAAGTACTTCACCCACCCTCACCTTAAACACCTCCAGGGAGGGCGAGTCAACCACCTCCCTGGGCAGACTGTTCCAGTGCCTAACGACCCTTTCCATGAAGAATTTTTTCCTTACCTCAAGCCTGAACCTCCCCTGGAGGAGCTTGAGGCCATTCCCTCTTGTCCTGTCCCCTGTCACTTGGCAGAAGAGGCCAGCTCCCTCCTCTCCACAACCACCTTTCAGGTAGTTGTAGAGAGCAATAAGGTCTCCTCTCAGCCTCCTCTTCTCCAGGCTGAACAACCCCAGCTGTCCCAGTCGCTCCTCATAAGACTTGCTCTCCAGCCCCTTCACCAGCTTCGTTGCTTTTTTCTGGACTCGCTCCAGAGCCTCAACATCCTTCTTGTGGTGAGGGGCCCAGAACTGAACACAGGACTCGAGGTGCGGTCTCACCAGTGCCGAGTACAGAGGGAGAAGAACCTCCCTGGACCTGCTGGTCACACCATTTCTGATACAAGCCAAGATGCCATTTCTGCATTTCAGCAGGTTTCTGAAAAGCACAATAGAATCTGCTAGATAGTGAAGGGTGGTTTGCGTCAAAATGGCCACAAACACTCAAGGTCCTATAAGAACAGTCTACCAGTAAAGCTGTACTTAAAGCTCCTCTTCACTGGAAGATGTAATTTCACTAACTTTTGAGAGGAAAAGAAGCCAAGGACATGGAAAGGGAACTCCTTAGAGGCAAAGACTGATGAGTTTAGGCAAGAGACAGATCTGAAAGATGACTTTCAGTGAGATTAAGAAACTGATTTCATACAGTAAATCATTATTCATTCCATCCCTGACTAATGGCCAAATGCCTTAGTGTGCTAAATAACATTTTGGTCTGCATCTAGTCAAATACTTGCACAAGTCAAGTTTTTTTCCCAAGCACAAGTCATCCCAAGGAAATTATGACTCTACATTGGTAGTTTAATAGACTGATCTCATAAAAGTTTGAGCCTCTTGCTTGATTTAGGCAAGTTGAGTTCACATACTTGCTCAGAAAAATAATGGGGTGGAGAACTATAAATAATTTCAAATTTTAAGTCATTAGAAGTCATTGAAGTAAAAATATTTACAACATGCTAATCAATAAAGACATGTGCAAATAGTCAGGCTTACATAGGAACAATCAGGTTTATAATAATGAAGTAGAGAATGGCCATCTAAACAGAATCACTACCAAAAATGTTGCCCGAATAATTAAAAAGTCCAGGGACTGCTCAGAGTCAGATTAAGAAAAAAAAAATTTAAGTTAAGCATGAAGGGAAACATAATATTCTATAATTAGAAAGAAAATTAGGAAATAGAATACAGGAGCAATATACACGAAAGCAATAGACCTACTTAACCAGGGTGCTTATAAGAATACAGTATGCAAACATCTCTGAGAAAGGCTCTCAGGATAACTGAATATCTTAAAACAGAAGGATGGAGCATACTACCTCTCAAGGACCCTTCTAGCTGAATTTACCATGATTATATCATTTTACAGTTTGGGTACACAGCTTTCACATTTGTAATGTAGTAGATACATTAAAGATATGTAATTGTTTTACTTAGGGATGGATCACATATCTCTTTCTTGGAACAATTAGCCTTTATTTGGGAGAAATGTGAGAGGCAATTAAGCTTCTCTTGAAGTGAATGGAAGCAGTGGTTGCTACTGCCCATTAAGGCAGCTACACATAACACCAGTCAGAATCTGAGTTATATGGAGGGAGAAACAGGCATGTTCAGTGTGGGTATACTGCAAATTCAGATATCTGATTGCTGTTTGCAGAAGCTATCATTACACAATCAAAGTCTAAAATGCCAGATGCATAAACATAGGGGGCAGCACAAGGTCTGACAGGCAGGGGCACACTTATGGGTTCCAGAAACAAAATTAAGATGATTTTTTACCAGAAAGAGTGTTGTAAAAGTGACAGAGGGAAGAAGAAGAAGAAGGAACAAAACAAAAAAAAAAAGAAAAAATGAAAAAAGAAAGTTTAGTTTATTAAGCAAGGAAACTGCTTTCTGTTATCTGCTTCTGCTATTTGGAGGTTTAGTAAATTATGGCTCTATTAAGAAATCACCTGACTTTCCCTTCCCCTTACAACAAGAACAATGTTCAAGAGAACAAACATAGCCAAAACAGCTGAGTCAAAAGAAGTTATATAATAAACATTAAAATGGGCACTTGCCTAGTAAGTTGACATTGGTGCAAAGCTCTCCATTTGCCTCAGAAACCAAATATGTATTTTTATGGTAAACAGGAACTTTGCATTTAGCCCCAATGCATCCAGGTTATTAAGGTCATGATTAGTTTAACTGAATGCAAATATACATTTTAAATTAGACCTATATTTAAATTTTTTTACTCAGTCATTATGTAATGGGTGAAAATGGGCTTGAAAATGTATCTTAGCCTCATCAAAGCTCTATTTATCTATGGGCGATATGTTTTTCTAAGGTCTCAGAAAATGTAGTGGGCCCATATTTAAACTAATTACTAAATCAGGTTTTAAATAGGCTTTTTCCTTTAAAATCAAATTCAATTTGTGTGTTGGTAATTCCCTTCTGAAAGTTTTAATTCAATATGTAAATCTGTGAAGACTTCATTACATCATTCTGAAATACAAGAAGTTCAGGAAGAGAACATTTGTACAAAGAATAATTGTGTTCACCACAATTTTTTTAATCTCATTTTCTGATATTTGAGACAGTTTAAAAAGTTATTTCATTTCCTATGGCCCAGCTTCTTCTCCTGTTAATCCTCCTCTGAAAATATAATGCTTTCTTGTGGCAGTTTAGTTCCTTGCCATGCAAATTAACTTAAATGTTACGAACTCACCATTAAGACTTTACTGAAAGAGCAACAAAAACAGTAAAAATGAGGTATGGAGAGAAGAAAACTCCTCTGGGACAAAAAAAAGGAAAGGAATAAAAAGTCAACTGGAAGTCCTGAGTATCTCGCTTTACTCTTTATCAAACACTGATTCAAGTATAACTCATTTATTCCAACACAATGCAGAAGCAATACAGAATAATTTAGTTTGAATCAATAGGCCTATTCTCAGTTTACATCAATGTAAGGAAGATCAGAAATTAACTTTTATGTTTCCATTTACTTTTTCTAGGTATTAGTTGCAACCCTCGTTGCACATATTTTAGTTTCTCATCCGTATAACTGGATTCAGAATTCAGGGAGAAGTACTGGTTTGGGGGAAGAAAATACTTTTTTAAAATTTGAGTCTTGAATGTTCAAAAGGAAGAAGGATTTTTTTTTCATTTCTGTGGTTCCTAAAGACTACTTTTAGGTGGTACACTCATCTTTCCTAAAAGCAAGTTAAATTTCTTGAGAGCAAAGATCCAGTTCTCCCATTATTTCCCACATTCCCTCATAATAATTCCAAAAAGATCATTTTCAAATTATCCAAGAGCAGCAGCACAATGGGCAGTGTGTACTGTGTTTGAATGATTTGTTTGAAGGAAAAAGCACCACCATCACATCAAGTGGCCTGCATGTCAGATTACAACAATAATAAAAGTCCAGGTACCTTGTAAAGGCAGATCCAATAGTATGAATTTTAAAAAATAATACATAAATAAAAATAACCACAACATTACAAGACTACACCTCAAATACTGGGCCCCTCACCACAAGAAGGATGTTGAGGCTCTGGAGCGAGTCCAGAGAAGAGCAACAAAGCTGGTGAGGGGGCTGGAGAACAAGTCATATGAGGAGCAGCTGGGAGAGCTGGAGTGGTTTAGCCTGGAGAAGAGGAGGCTGCGGGGAAACCTTATTACTCTCTATAACTACCTGTAAGGAGGTTGTGGAGAGGAGGGAGCTGGCCTCTTCTCCCAGGTGGCAGGGGACAGGACAAGGGGGAATAGCCTCAAGCTCTGCCAGGGGAGGTTTAGGCTGGACATTAGGAAAAAATTTTTTCACGGAACGGGTAATTGGGCACTGGAATAGGGTGCCCAGGGAGGTGGTTGATTCACCTTCCCTGGAGGTCTTTAAAAGACGGGTGGATGAGGTGCTGAGGGTCATGGTTTAGTGATTATTAGGAATGGTTGGACTCGAAGATCCAGTGAGTCCTTTCCAACCTGGTGATTCTATGATTCGAAGTATAACTATTAGTGATCAGACACTTCCCATTTGCAGGGTTTTAAGGATATTGCTCTCCACTGATTTTTTCAAAGCTTTCTCCTTCAATTATATTATAAGAAAAAAATGAAATAGGTCTTCATATGTATCAGACATCCTTTCTGATGACTTACAAACATCTTTGAATCAAATCTGGAAAGCAAATGCAGTGAGGCAGTAGTTTCATTAGAAACCCAGCCTTACTGGTATATGGAGATTAGTGATGATAGTGGTGGGTACAGTATGGAGAGAGAGAGGCCAAAACTGAATTTTGGACTCATTAGGAGAAGCTGGGTGAACTGTTAGTAGCATCAGGTAGAAGGGAATAATGAGGAAAAATCATAAGCAGTGTCGCTTGGAGGAAGAGGAGTAGTAGGAAAAGGAGGAAGGAGTACTTCAGAGTGAAGGTTGGAAAGGAGGAAACTCGGCATCCCCTGCTGTGGTCTAAGACAGCGGGAACTAAAAAAAGAGATGTAAAAGCAATTGGGTAATGTCCCAAACAACAGAGTTCAGATCTCAGACCCACAAATTAGCTGGCAGAAGATGATGGAGGGGATTGAGGCAAAAGAAGGCAGCGCAAGAGGATAGCAGCTGTAGCAGTGGTGAGAGGAAAAATAAATGCCACAGGAAGATCAAGAAGTAGCTAGAATGGGAAGGAGAAGGGAGATGCAAGAGACAGAACAATTTTAAAGATTTGCAGACAATAACAGCTGCAAACAAACCAAGAGAGCACTGCTGTAGCATGACTTTCTCAGCTCACATCTGGGAGTGTGTGGCATCAAAAGGACAACAGGAACTTCCATAGCCCAGCAAAGAACACACGCAGATTCCTGCAGAATAAGTACTTTCAAAGCAAACCTAGCAGTTCACACAGTTAGGTTGATCTTGTCTTTATTTAGCATTTCCAAGGTGCTCAGCGTATTCAAATCAGAATGCAATATTGCTCACTGCACTGAAGCAGGTATAAGGCAAGTCAAGTCTGCTTTGGATAGCGCAGATCACAAACTGGTCTGTGTTGTGGCTCGCAACTGGAGACATATTATGTGGGTTCTAGCTCATCACTTTAAATGCAAGTCAAATCATCTCCTTTTTGATGAATGGATAATCCTTAAATTTTGCATAATCGACATGTCCAGTTAATTTGGTTTAAGCAGATTTAATGCTAAAATGCATCTCATTGAAAGCATTTGCCATTCCCATCAAAATATTTTGTACTCAGAAACAGCACCAAGCATTTTTGATAGTTGTAGGAGTCCTCCACTTGTTCCTGTCTCATGCTACTAACTAACTTTTCTAATTGGACAAGGTTGTCATCATAAAGCTAATATCCTTGTGCATATCATTCTACTCATTTCAGTGTCCTTTATCTTTTTTATCACCTACTGATTTTTCTGCCAAGATGTTTTCACGATTGATCTGTCACAACTTTATTAGAAACTGTTGACTTACAGAAGGCTTGGGGGAGGGTGTTGCCACATTTAATGCCAACAGGGCCTTTGTCCCAAGAAAAAGTTTGACTGTGTACAGTCACATTAAATACTGAATTCCAGAATTACTCAATTGTTTCCATATCTCTTGCTTCTCTTCTAGAGAGTCGAGGTCTATATTGAGCTATGCATCTTGGTCTTGTACACAACTTTTAGTATTAGGAGATATCAACAGTAATTACAAAAGGATCTATGAGTTGGTTAATGGGATTTAAAATATTCTGATCATGAACCTCAATCAGACCTGGTTTTGAATCATAGGGAAGTTGAGTCACTGGCATAGCAGCTAAGTAAGGAACATTTGTTATCCAAATCCCTATTCTGCATTTCATTCATTATCTGCTACACAGAATCACACAGAATCACTAGGTTGGAAAAGACCCACAGGATCATTGAATCCAACCATTCCTGTTAATCACTAAATCATGCCCCTCAGAACCCCACCCACCTGTCTTTTAAAGACCACCAGGGAAGGTGACTCAACCACCTTCCTCAGCAGCCTGTTCCAATGCCTAATGACCCTTTCTGTGAAATTTTTTTTCTGATGTCAAGCCTGAACCTACCCTGGCAGAGCTTGAGGCCATTCCCTCTTGTCCTGTCCCCTGTCACTTGGCAGAAGAGGCCAGCTCCCTCCTCTCCACAACCACCTTTCAGTTAGTTGTAGAGAGTAATAAGGTCTCCTCTCAGCCTCCTCTTCTCCAGGCTGAACAACCTCAGCTCTCTCAGTCACTCCTCATAAGACTTGCTCTCCAGCCCCTTCACCAGCTTCGTTGCTCTTCTCTGGACTCGCTCCAGAGCCACAACATCCTTCTTGTGGTGAGGGGCCCAGAACTGAACACAGTACTCGAGGTGCGGTCTCACCAGTGCCGAGTACAGAGGGAGAAGAACCTCCCTGGACCTGCTGGTCAAGCCATTTCTGATACAAGCCAAGATGCCATTGGCCTTCTTGGCCACCTGGGCACACTGCTGGCTCATGTTCAGTCGGCTGTCAACCAACACCCCCAGGTCCTTCTCCTCCAGGCAGTTTTCTAACCAGTCTTCTCCTAGTCTGTAGCTCTGCTTAGGGTTGTTGTGCCTCAAGTGCAGGACCCGGCATCTGGCCGTGTTAAATCTCATGCCATTGGACTCAGCCCAGCAGTCCAGCCTGTTCAGGTCCCTTTGCAGAGCCTCCCAACCCTCCAGCAGATCGACACTTCCACCCAGCTTGGTGTCATCTGCAGACTTGCTAAGGGTGCATTTGATCCCCTCATCTAGGTCATTGATAAAGACATTGAACAGGGCTGGACCCAACACTGAGCCCTGGGGAACCCCACTTGTAACTGGCCTCCAGCTGGATTTAACTCCATTTACCACCAATCTCTGGGCCCGGCCATCCAACCAGTTTTTCACCCAGGAGAGCCTCACTCGGAGGCTGACAGTTTCCTAAGCAGAATGCTGTGAGGAACTATCACAGATCACAGCTGCTCCTGTTGTTACAAAGGAAACAAAAATCATAAGAATCTGAAGTCACTTTTAATTGCAGTCACTCTTTCTATAGCTAATTTGTCACACATTTCACTCTCCTGTCTTATTTTGCACAGTGCGTGCTCACCTTCCCTTATTGGCTTCAATCCATAAAAGCTTGGTCTATAACATCATTTCAGAATTAATAATAGATTTTCCTCTAACTCATGTGTTGTGTTCACTTCCCCACCATTTTATCATCTCATGTTTGATCATCACAGTCACTGTTCTCTTTTTCTTTCTAGATGCCCAGCATTGAATCTTCAAACTAGTTTCCACCTAGAAGTCTAAACATTGCCAATTCTTCTTCATTGTATTACTTAAAGCTAAGACTGGCCACTGGGAATTTCCAGAGAGAAATGATTCCATGACTGAGTTTTTTGAAAAATGTGAGCTGTGAGAGGACAAATTTGAAGTGACAATAGGAACTCTTTGTCCTTCACAGCAGCAAGAAAACACAGGCTGTTGTAAACACTGCCTGGTTGCCAATGTTTAAGAAATATTTTAACTCCTCAATAGGCAGTTCCAGGCACAGACCTCCTAGGTACAGGCACTTGAAGGTAGTAGGGATACACTTTAGGCCAGACATCATATCTTATGTCGGCATCGGTCATTTCAATAGTGAGAAACCTTACTAGTAAAAGAATTTAACCAGGAAAATAACCTGAGATGACCAAGGGCATAGCAAAAAATCAGTGTCATACTGGATAATAGTGCTGCAGAATCCAAACTACCTCACATTGCACTATGAATATGTTCTTTTTTGTGACCATAATTTAGTCAGACCTTCACAGAGGTGCACTGTATAACTGTGAGCAGCTAACAGGGAGCTCGACTTGCTTCACTCTGTTGCTCCTGTGACTTTACTCCTCCAGCCAAAAATAATTGATGTGATGCTTTCATGGCCTCCAAAGGCATCGTAAGGATATTGTAAATAACCTGTGACCTCCATGGACATTTAGCACAAAAATGTCAGCTGTAAGAGTATTACGGTTTATGCTGGTTTGTGTTTAAGGTGACCAAAAAAGTAATTATTGTGGTTATGAAAAATGTCATGCAATATGTCCTCTAGAGTCTGGAACTCGGAAAACACAGAAGGCAAAGCATCCTCTGCAAGACTATTTGCTAAAAGGCAACATAAGAAATACACTGATGTAAAATTTGCCAGGTTAGGCAATCCACATGCAAGTACAAGGGGGATAGAACCACGTGGTCATCATGAGCTAAATTATGGAGGTGCTTATCAAAGAGCGAAAATGTCAAACTCTTTATAAAGTGCACATTACATATAGCAAGCCCAGTTCCCAGGGAAACAGTGGTGGGGAATCACTGCAGACAGATCAGGGGTTAAACTTCCTTGCATAAGCCACCTGCCAACTAATTCTGAAGAACACCAGTAAAATATAACATCTGTTTGTAAGTAATTTGCTTAAGGAAAAAAAAGAATGCAGTTCAGGGAATAAATAAGTGCTCTGATGTAAATACTCTGCCTAGCTATTTCTTAGTCTCATGACTTTTGTCACACATGCTTTGGGTTTAATATCTCTAGCCCCTGGGAAAAGATACTTTATTTTCCATTTCCTTTGCTTTCCCTCAAGAGTACATCCACATTTAGGGTTTCACTTCTGCTTCATCTTCTAGCAAGTTCTGTCAGTTTTTTTAAAATGGGAAGGTGTGGGGGACAGAGAAGTTGTGCCAGGACCTGTATTGTGTGAATATAGGTTCCATAAATTTACAGGTATATAACACAGCAAAATGTTGACATCTTCACTGCACCCTTTCAACAGGAAAAATGAACCCCTAGGAAGCCAGCCACAGAGCATTGCAATCCACAATCTCTTCTTCCACACTGGAGATCTTTTTTCCCCTGTCTGGATTACAGAGAGATACAATGTACCCATCTGTTTAAACGTGGTTCTGATTAATTAGCTGTCAGCCATCCTGAAAACACTCAGTTATTATCTTGCTAATGTGAAACTTGAGCTAATTAATGAGTGCATGTACACACTCATGCAAGTGTGTCCATACGCATGAGTCAATAAGGATGTGCATGCATGCATGCCAACAAGGGATTCTCACCTAGAGCAAAGCAGAGGAGCCACCAACAGGGAGGGAAATCAGAAGGGAGTTCCCTGGGGTCATGCCCCACATTTTGTTCCTCCTCTGGAGCTAGCAGGGCAACAGCAACATTTCTGTGTGATAGGTCTTAGATTTGTCACGTCTGCACTTACTGATGTAGAAATTACGAAAGTGGCACCAGGAGCAATGATGGAAGAATAATTAAAAAATAATTAACAAGAATAATTTGCAAGGGGCCAAGGGACAAGAGCTTTTATTTCATCAGCTGGTGTAAGTGATTAAATAGGTACACAACGCTGCTGTAAAAGTATCCTTTTTTTTAAATTGAGAGGAGTGAAGGTGTAGAGGGAATAATGACCAATTACTTTTTCCTTTTGTCAGACTAACTAGCATGACAAAGTAGTTTACTCCAAAATAAGCAGCTAAGCCTACCCCCACTCTGATAGCTCTGGCAGCTGCACAGATAAAAGGCAAGAGAAGCAGGAAAACAATAGAGACTGCACTTTAGTCCCCCTGAATGTGGGATCTGATGGAAAGAGGGGAGGAAATCTTACTGCATCTCCCATCAGCTATCACACTCCTCTCATCTGAAATTATGTACTGCTTTATAAAAGATGAGAAGAAAAACAATCGGCTTACTCATGGTATTTTTTGCTTTGGTTTGGTTTCTGAAACTAAGATTACACCCAATCTCTAAGAGATCATAAGACTTTTTTCAGCCAGCCCCATCTTCTGAGCAGCTTGATTGTCTTCCCCCTGCACCCATCACCCTCTTACCCCGCAAAGGCAGCTTCCCATGTCATCTAGCAGTTTCCTGCTGCTGGTGAAGGTTACTGCACTGTGCCTAGTATAAGTAGGCTGTCCAGCTGAGAATAAATCCCACAATAAGAGAATAAATCCCAGTGATTTCATGCATTCCTTTAAAAATAACTCAGCATCTCTCATCCAAGCATTTTAGCTCTCGCACCTTCTTTGAAACCTTGCAGCCACCACAGCAGTTCCTGCATGTGGATGGGAGCTTGCTGTCAATCCAGCCATGGTCAGGACCTGCTTCTTCTGGCTTAGACTAAGAATCAAGAGGGCATCTTTTTTCCAGGGTAGTTTAAAGCCCTATATCTGCTGCCTTCCCTTCAAGGCACATTGATCTCTGGTTCCCTGCAGCTCCCTGTTCTTGAAGTTTCCTTGTAAGAGTAAAATGAATAACAGGTGTAAGAATGAGCCCAAAACATGTAACAAGTCTGAGAAGAAGCCTTCTGTTATTAAAATACCTAAAAAAAGACAGACTCAAAATCTCAGGTCAGCATCCAAGCTGTGGATTTCATGCCAGATTTCCAGGCCAGTATAGCATGAACACATTTCTGGGAAGTATCCAAGCCTCTGAATACTTTTTTAGACCATTCAAGTTCACCAAGCATTAATGACTTTATGAAAAAAGTACCATATGTGAATTAAGGCTTATACAGAACAATGTGGAAATACACATTCCAGATGCATTTCTGCTTGGAAGCTAAAAGAAGAGCAGCTTTCAGGATTTTGCAGATTTCCTCCATTGTAATTCTATTCTCTCTTTTGAACAACTCTCTATGTAAATGATGACAGGACAGTTAAGCACAGTGATTGTTAAATGCTTCCTACTGTTCAGTGTGGTTTTTATCAGTTTTATAAATTTAGCATCTTAATCTGCCTTTCAGTCAGTGCTAAGTGGCTGCATCTCACCAGTCCTAACAAATAACTCTTCTGCAGGTTTGATTTTCCTGCTGTCAGAAGTATTATACAGTATAAAACCCAGGCTTCAAAGAGCCAGGAAATAAAGCAAGACATGTGCCAGATGCATATTTATTTCTTGTACAGAGTTGTGCTTTATGTACCTCAGGGAGTCACCTGTCACCACATCAAGGGCCAAGGTCTCGCATACACGAAGCTGGAGAGTCTTACACTCATAGCAAGGTTTCCCAGGTGCCCCAACAATACAGCACATTCCGATGAAACAAATTACCAACAAGTACTCAGGAGTGATCACATCACTCCTGCAGATTGCACTTGACTCAAGCAAGGTTAATTGTCATGTTAGTCTCTATACATATAGACTGCAGTAACAAGCATTTCCAAAGGAAAATGTAAAGCACCCTAAGTCCTTATTTTCCAAATCAGCTATGTTGTTTTCAAGATACTGAATTTTTTTTTGTAATCACCAAAGGAAAAACACAAAGGAAATTCTCACATTATTTCAGTGTCAGCTCTGATGACATATAACCCAAAAGTGATGCCATCAGTGCTTCCATGACAGCTAATGCCACCGAAATCCACCACAACAGAACTGTCCAGAGCAAATCTATTCTATGCCCTGCTTACAAACACGCAAAATGCTGCCAGAGCAGAGTGGAGTCCAATGTTAAGAAAAAAATGGATTATCAAACATCAGCAAGCACAACAAAGTCATTTTCTGAAGCAAAGCACCAAAGTCATCGTTCTGTTTATTCATACTCAGTTATAAATTTCCCTGAAGTCTGTGGTACTTTGACAGAGGCTTCTGCAGCATTATCTCCCCTAGCACAACACCCTTGCTCTGCCTCAGAACCTGAAGCAGGCTACAATACATTTAGCTTCTTCACCTCCTTTCATCCCCTCAGCCTGAAAGTCCATATCTGTACAAGAAAAATATCAAGAGCTATTTACTCAAAAAAGTAGTTCTCTGCTCAGGAAAATCTACCAAAATGCAGGGCAAGTAGCCAACGGAACTGGCTGTTGCAGATGGAATTTTTCAGCTGCTAATGTAGCATTTGCAGGTAATGGTGGATTATCTGCAAATGCCTCGTGAAACACCAGTCAATTAACTTTCCAACTCACCGGCAACACACACTGAATAGGGACCTTCTGGCTATGGTAGACTTCTAAACAGAGGTGGGCATTTTATACCTTTTACTTAATAAAATAATTATAGGTTTGACCTCCTCGTAAAAAATGGAATATTGTGTCACTTTTAAAATCAATTATTTCTGAATTGTTGAATATTTTGGTTTTGATGTTTTTAAAAATACCAGAGTTCTGACTTTTTTGCTCTAACGATCTGAAAGTTTTACTAAAATAGTTTTAACTGCAACAACAACAACAATAAAAAAATCATTTCATTCTTCCAAAATGAACTTTTCAGGAAATGAGGAGGGTCGAACAAGAAAATACACAAAATATTTTCCATTGTTTTTATTCAGTCTCTGAAAAACTCCTTTTGTGTTCATCTTTACTCCTAAGTGCAACAGGTCATTTCTGCCTTCTGCAAAAATCTCAGAGCTTTCATAAGGGGAGAATTGCAAAAGAGCTGCATAAGGTAAAGGTCAGCTACAAAGAAAAAAATATCAGGTAACCAACTATTGGTTTATACTGGAAGTCACATGAAGGTTTCTCATTCATTAAAAATATGGGGTTCAAGAACAGTTTTCCTACAGGAACATGGTATAAAAATCTAACAACTTTAAGATGGATTTTGCCCCACATATGAAAGACATTAGGAGGTTTGACATTTCACAGTGCAATAGATCCATCTATACAACACAGGACTCCCCATTCTTTCTAAGACCCCCATGAGAGTCACCATTTACAAAAATAATTTCAGAAGCTATGGAATAAAACCTCATAAAACCTCATAAAACATTGAAATAAGCTATATATATATATATAGCTTATTTCAAGATCTCTGTGCACACATACAGAAAAAAACTAAAGGCAAAATTGTTTGCTACGTTGGACTGAGCCCAGTCACTCTCAGTAGAGGAATAGTTCTTGTAGCACAATTTCCCGAAGAAAAAGATATCAAAGTAGTCATGTCGTATTGTATGAAAGCATTTAGAAGCATGACTTATTGATTATATGGTAAATGGGTTGAGCTGCATCATGATAGGTCTTTTTGAGAGGGCAAGAATTGTTAAAATCCTCTTCTCTGCTCAAGGATTCTGAAGGATCTGCAGCAAAGTAAGAACATATGGAATAAAAACTGGGCTAGAAGATACTGTGAAAACTTTAACCTTTACTGGTAAAATACCTAAGGTCTCAGATATTCTACTAGCAAAAGGCAATCTACATGAAGATGTGGATTCTATCTATGAACACAGAATCCAAGGCAAATTTTCTCATAGAGTCCTGCTGAGGGGTGGATGTGATAAGGTGCTGATGTCACTCCTTTCACAAGCATGATGCATTGGGCAAAGTTTTTTGCTAATGTTAACAAATAGAAATAAGTCAATATGTCTGACTTTTATCCTGCAATGTCTTCCTCATAATTTTCCTCTGGTTCAGACCCTCCAGCTTCACTAGGCCAGTGTTGTAGTATATTTTTCTGATATCATCTATAGTGACTTCTTTATTTCCATACAAAGTGCCAAACGAAGTTTCTGAAGCAGGGCTCTGACAAACAAGGCTATATTTCCAATCTGTTTTTAAAAAGACACACCAATATTCGTCAGATGATAATGTATCATGACGATACAGATGAAGCACACTCAGCCCAATACCTGAAGTGACACCTTCTGTTTTTCAGTAATTATTTTCTAGCACATCTATTCCTCTAACAGAATTACTTACAATGTTGAACACTTCAAAAAAATGGAAAAAAATGGATACAAAGAGGAGGAAGCCATCACTGGCATGCATTATAGGCATGCCCCTTATTTTTTCATGTGAGGAGTGACCACCTTAGCAGTTTAGAAGTTGTATTCCGCTCTTCTTTGGTTCCTTCATCATAAAAGTTGACAGAGACAATTTTAGCAAAATTACTTTTGTCTTCAGATCACATTGATACTTCTTTATCCAGCTCCCCACATTATTACAAGAATCTACACACAATGATTTTAGCACCATCAATAGCATAAATGCAAGAGGAAAAACACATGTAAAATGAACGTATAGAAATATATAGAAAACTAACCTACTGTCAGATTTTAGACACACAGTGTAGGAGACAATATCCTAGAGAATCATCGTAAAAAGATAGTTAGATGTTCACAGATAGAGGTTTACAGCCACACGGTGACTTTTCATTGATAATGAATGACAACATATATAATAACAAAGGGAAAAACTATTTGAAATTTTACTTAGAATTACATTTTTCTTTGTGCTGACACTCTTGAGAAAGCAGTCTATGGCGATATAAAAGGACCATATTGACCCCTTTTCTCTTTTAGCACTTGGTCTGGCAATAACTGTCTCTTTTTATTAATATTGTTTTTATCTAGAGCTGTAATGACCATCCTACATAGGTGAAATGAAAGACATTTATTTTATGCCTAACACCTCACTGGGAAAAAAAAATCAATGTGTTGCACTAATTTGCTGAATAACTTTTTGCTTTTCAGGAGAAACAGCCCTCGAGGGCCAGTCACCTCACCTGGCATGCTCAGAACTAATTGCAAATCACTGTGCCCAAGAGGTGGGATCTCGCCATTGAGCATGCCACGGTCTGCAGCTCTCGGTGCTAACGTGATCAGCAATGATGACATCGATTATGGAGAAGTTCCTTGAGGACAACCTAACTCTTTCTTACGGCATTAACCAGCGTTCTCATAAAAAGTAACGGAAACTGTGAACAGCACTGACAAGTCCAAGCAAGCTGTCAGCTGCCTGCCTGGGTGAGCTCGCTCTGTTGAGACATGAACAGGCACATTATCAACTCCAGGCACCAGCAGCAATGAATTGAATAGAGCTTAAAAAGCAGTTCATTTCCAGTCATTCCTCCACAGAGGAACAGAGATACTTATGAATATATTCAAACAGAGATTCCTATCTAAGACTTGTAAATTAAAAAGAGGAATTTCTCCCCTTAGCAAGGGATCTATTGTAGGAGACATCACTTTCTGCCAGGGTCCAAGGATATATCTATACCGCATTTACCATCTAGAATAGCCAGAATAGCTTACATCACTAGCTCACATAACCACCAGGAGCAGAGACAGAGCACTGTGTCTTTCAGTGCAGGTTATAAAACCTCTCTGGGAAACAGCAGACACTTGAACAGGTTTAGTAGCCTGCACTAAGTTTTATATTGCTATAATGATTGCTGTTTATACTAATTTAAAGGTAGCTCAAGACTTGTCTGAAGGACAACTATCCCAATCTTGCCTGAAGGAATAATATGAAATACCAGCAGCCAAATCTAACCTTGGCTTCACAACTTCATCAGTATCAATGTGGCCAGGGACTTCCCTGAACTTCCTTGTGCTTTTTCAGAAGGAAAAGTGAAGTGAATGCCTGCCTTGCAGTTGGTCTCATCTATCTCAGAAGCACTGAAGCTGGTGAATTAGAGGTAGGTGAGAGGCTTATGAACAGCCGCTCCTTAAGCCTGCCAAGCAAGAAAGAACACAAACACTTCCACAATAGACAATCACACACAGTAAAGAATGCTAATGATACAATCAAACATGTTATTCTTAATTCCTTGGAGCGACAAAGCTGGTGAAGGGGCTGGAGAACAAGCCTTACAATGAGTGACTGAGGGAACTAGGGTTGTTTAGCCTGGAGAAGAGAAGGCTAAGGGGAGACCTTATTGCTCTCTATAATCACCTGAAAGGAGGTTGTGGAGAGGAGGGAGCTGGTGTCTTCTCCCAAGAGTCAGAGGACAGGACAAGAGGGAAATGGCCTCCAGCACCACCAGGGGAGGTTCAGGCTGGACATCAGAAAAAATTTTTTCAAAGAAAGGGTCATTGGACACTGGAATAGGCTGCCTGGGGTGGGGTTGAGTCACCACCCCTGGAGGTGTTTAAAAGATGAGTGCATGAGGTGCTGAGGGGCATGGTTTAGTGGTCAATAGGAATGGTTGGACATGATGATCCTGGAGGTCTTTTCCAACCTCATGATTCTGTGATTCTCTGAGCTATGCTGACGAATAGGGTTAGGGTTTGGGAAACCTAGAACTAAAGAGCAGTGCCTTGATTTCTTACTTGTCCTAGGTTCATTACAATCTAATCATGGCTTATGCTGTTTCTTTGTACAAAGCACAGGGGTGAACACATCATCCCATCTCACAGTTAAATTTTCAGCCTGTGGGAAAACAGTAGAAAGATTTCTTTAGTCCATAGCTAGGTCTCAGTAAAACTTTACTAACATTTGGATTTTGGCTTCTGATACATTATCAGGTGGTGGTGTCACATGACCCACTTTTTGAGGAACAGTTTCCTTCCAGGAATGGCACTTATGAATCTCCATTCAGTAATACATCTGCTTTTCCTTTCCAACCTGGGCCCCGATACCCCACACACCCAGCTTTAGATCTCAGAAAGTTGTGCTTCACATGTAGGTCTCCAGATACTTCCTACCCTCTCTATTACTAGCACCACTGCTGTCTCGTTTAACTTCTAGTCTTGGCGCTTTTGGACTGCTGACTGAAAATGTACCAACAACATCATGTTGCTATCAAAGAACCCAATACTGCCATGGGATGAGATCATAAAAATGTAGTTGTGTTCCTCTGTTTAATGCTGGAAAATCATCCATTGAAACACCATATCCAGTTTCAGGAGTCATACCATAGGAAAGATTTTGAGTAATTAGATATAAAGAATCCCTGCAAAAGTAACCAGAAGACTGTAAATCATGAAAGAGCTAGGGTTGCCTAAATGAAAGAAAAAATGCCTGAGTAGCCTCATATACATAAAAAGTTTCTGCAAAGAGGAAGAAATAATCCCTTCTCTGTTTTTATGGTAGATGGAGCAAGCAATAATAATACCTAAATTGCAGCAAGAAGTATTCCGATTAAAAAAAACCTCAGAAAAAAACCTTGCATGTATTAATGCCTTACAGGTACCTGATCCGGCCCCATTGTGGGCAAGTGAGATACTAATCTTCTCAGATTCCTCTGAAACTCACACCTCTACATTATCCAAGGAGAGTGCTCCACAGAATGTGAAAATTCAACACCATTTCATTTGGAGAGCTGAAGATCTTGAGCCACAGTTTAGTGGGGATGCTGAATGTCTCTTCCAAGAGATTCATCCCATTGGGAAAAAAGGCTCCAAGGTCACTTAGATGCAGCACACCCATATCGCCACCAGTACACTTATACACACACTCCATAATGAGGAAAACAAGAAATTAAGTAATGTTTCTCACGTTACAGGAGTCAGCTGCTTAGAAGTGTAGAAACACTAGAATATCATTAACTGCTCAAGTTAAAATGTTTTGATGTCTTCATAAGTATTAAGTTGCAGTTATTACATTGTTACAAGTAACTGTCAAACCAGGTTCATCTTTAATACTTTGTGCCACTTGCATTATACACTTTCAAAAAACATGGTCATGTACTCTATGTACCTAAAGTCGTTTGCACAACAGTATTTAATTCTTTATGCAGTATTAATCAGAGGACAAAGAATTAAGTACTGTGATTCAATTTTTATGAAGATATCAAAATGTTTTATCTCGAGCAGTAGCAAATAAGACTGTTAATTTTACCTCAGGCTTCAAGGTAAAAATTGGTTGCCTGCAGAAGTTAAGAGGAAACCCGAATCTCCTTACTAGGAAAACCTGAAAAAATTCAGTTAAGAAGTTGATGTGCATTTTCTAGCTTTACACAGGATATAAATCCTAAAAGAGGGAGTGATATTTTTCCTGAGGTCTGGTTTTTCAAATCCATACACTGAGAGTTTGTCCTTTATACATTTTCCTCACTCATAAATATTTTGGTTTATTTTATCTTCACTTTAATCAAAGACTCAAATTATATATTTAACACCCGTCTAGGTGGATACTGGGATGAATACTAGGACAAAATATGTAGTCTCTTTTTCATCGGAATAACCTGTAGAATTTGTTCCTTCACCTTTTTATCACAGCATTATCAACCCTACATATTCTGTTATTATACTTCTAAATGATAAAAGACTCCATACAGTATTTTTCAAAACTATTTGTGCCAAACATATCATGTCACTCATATCATCTTATATGAAAAAAAGGAATAAATAGGTATGCTTTTATCTGTCCTCAGTGATTCACTCATTCCTGGCTTTTCTTATAAGGTAAATTCTTCCAATTACTGTGGGCAGCTGCACAGAAATTTTGGCTGAGTTAGAAATACTTTCCGATAAGTTATGTCATCTTTCATCTATGATCTAACATATACAAACAAGAAAACATACAATGAAACTTGTCCAAGATGATTACTAACCAAAAAAATATAAAATAACTTGAAAGAATTTATGACAAATAACCTGCCTTCATCTCTATAGAAAACAGTCATTGAAAGTCTTAGAATCACAATCAAGAAAGTCACAGTTTTGTGGAAATGTGGAAGCCCAAAAATAATCCTTCAACGCACCTGGAGAAACCAGGACTTAAGCCTTACTGACCTGCATGTTAGTTCACAAGAGGGTGAGTTAATGTGCACCAAACCCAAAAGTTTTTCTTTAGCCACTTGCTGCAAACACTATACAGGAAATTCCAGTATGAAGTTTCCTTTCTTTCCACTAAAGCTCAAAAATACCACCACTTGCCCTGGCTAAGTCAAGCTCTGTAGCTCATTTAGGGCCAGTTTCCAAAGTATACTGGAGTAAAAGGAAAGATTAATTCCAACGACCAACTACTCAAACTTTTAGAAATAAGTAACCAAAGTAAACTACAGCCTTATGAAAAAAATTTTCATCAAGTTGGCATTCCACAAATGTTCAAAATTCATGATTATAGAATGCTTAAAACCTCTATTATTTCCTTAGTGTTTTTAATAAGCATCTTTATTCTCACTGTCACACTGACATTTCAGTAGGACTTCCCCTGGTCACAGTGGGGCAGAAAATAAGGTTGTTCAGAACTAGAAGTGTGGTAGAAACAAAACCAGAAAAGTTGGTAAGGGTGTTGGAAGGCTTAGCAGGAAAAGCCATTTATTAAAAGCCATAAGGGTTGTGACAGTACTGGGGGTGAAAAAAAAGCACCCGTATGTCATTCACAAAGGCAGCAATAATGGTATAGAGATGTCAGATGGTAGTGGCTAGGAACCAAGGTGCGAGGAGTCAAGTAGGCATACCAGTAAATAATAGTACAAGATAAAAATTGAAATGCCATGAGGAAAACTTACTAATAGATTATTCCAATCAGATAGAAAATTAAAATTATATTGTAAATTGGCAACAAATTATTTTAATTAAATTACAGGTGTTTGGCTCCAGTTGTTTCTTAGAACATTATAAAATACTACAAAAAAACCCCAAAGCTTGTCTCTAAAGTATATCTGTGCAAACAAATATGCTGCACAACTGCATGGAAAATTTGCACTGAGATGTTTTTCTTTGTTCTTTAATAGGCTGTAAATTTCTGCTGTATAAATTGTTTTATTCATGAAAAATAAATCTCAGGTGGATAAAGAAAGAAGAAGGACAGCTTAACAAAATCAAGCTGCTTTTCACATCTCCTCATAACCAACACATCTCCTCATAACCAACACATCCCATAATAATACCAACCAGATACTATCCTTGTGCTGCAAGTAGGGTAAGTAACACAGAAAAGATAAGTGGGCTACCTGTATCTACAGAGAAAATGCCAGAGACTGAATTTAAGACAGGACATTTTTGGCTACTTGTCCAGTTCTTAAAAACCTGGAATGTCTTGCCAAGGACACATTCTCCTGCAAAACTGCCAAAACTAAAACCTCCTGGGTTTTGCTGCATTAGCAAGTTCATCTGCTCAACTTCTCACTTGTGGCTTGAACCCTCTTAATTAAGATTCAAGAGGCCCAAAGCAGCTGCTGCTCAGGGGCCCTGGGCAGCCCCACATGAAACCCTGGTGCTCTGAAAAGGAAACTTTGCTCACGTGATCTGCTCATTAGGGAGTTTGCAGGCTCTGTGTCTACTGCCAGATTGTGGGTCATGGCTTTTCAAAACCTTTCTCTGCACTGGGGCAAGACAACTTAGGAGGCAAACTGCTGATGGGTTTTGCCTTTTGCAGATGCATGTATTTTGTATCAGATCCACATGCTTACAACCTGCAGGAAAAGTTTCTGTCCCTGTCAATTACTTCAGTAAGCACTCTTAGTAGTGTTTCAACTGGTTATGACCTGATATTTTTCAGGTACATACATAGGAAAAACAGGATCTTCCCAATACTGAGTCTGTGTGTTTACACAGCAGGAAGGGTAAATACTGAATGCATGCACCAAAATAAATACGGTTTTTACACTTGTGGAAGAAATAACTCAGAAGTGAGATCAATAGAAATTTGTTACAAATATACAATAAGAGTATTTTAAAATCAGGATAATGACTTATAGAAAGCTAAAGCAGTGAACACGAAATTTATAGTGAGGAATATTAAATTTGCTGTGTAGAAGGGAGGTTTGACATTAAGGATTTTCTCTAAATATCTGTGAGCTTTGCAGTGACAACTATTAAAATCTCAAAATGACAGCTCAAGTCTTATATTAGCACATCGGCAAGTAGAGACAGTGTGTAAGTATGATTGCTTGAATGTCTGAGGATATTTAGAGGCTGACTGAGGTAGCAAGACAGTTTTAATGAATGTAGTCAGTAAGATATACTGGCATTAAAAATAAGCATTTTAAGTGACAACAAAATTCATGCCCAGATCAGTACAAAACAGAGCTTATTCCCTCCCTTTAAACACTGTATCTTTGAGGCCAGCCTGGTTATGAGATGGTTGTACTTTAGCTTCCAGTGACAAAGCCATTTCAAAGGTAATATTGTACCTACTTTCCTTATCAAATGGTAATGCTCTGCTTAGTGACCTTATGTGCTTAGGATTAAGACAAAGTGCATATAGTCTCTTATGGCAATAGCAAAAATCATCTTCCCTTCTCCGTTTTTATGTTCTACGTGTAACTATTTAATCAGTCTCACAGCATATAACAATTTAGAACAGAATTTTACCGAAAATTCATTAAAATCACAGAATCAATAGATTGGAAAAGACCCACAGGAGCATTGAGTCCAACCATTCCTATCAAACTAAACCATGCCCCTCAGCACCTTGTCCTCCTGTCTTTTAAACATCTCCAGGGATGGTGGCTCAACCACCTCCCTGGGCAGCCTGTGCCAGTGCCAAATGACCCTTTCTGTGAAAAATTTTTTTCTGATGTCCAGCCCTAACCTCCCCTGGTGGAGCTTGAGGCCATTCCCTCTCATCCTGTCCCCTGTCATTTGGGAGAAGAGGCCAGCACCCTCCTCTCTACAACCTCCTTTCAGGTAGTTGTAAAGAGCAATAAGGTTTCCCCTCAGCCTCCTCTTCTCCAGGCTAAACAACCCCAGCTCCCTCACCCGCTCCTGTAAGACTTGTTCTCTAGTTCCTTCACCAGCTTTGTTGCTCTTCTCTGGACTCGCTCCAGAGCCTCAACATCCTTCTTGTGGTGAGGGGCCCAGAACTGAACACAGTACTCGAGGTGCGGTCTCACCAGTGCCGAGTACAGGGGGAGAATAACCTCCCTGGACCTGCTGGTCACACCGTTTCTGATACAAGCCAAGATGCGATTGGCCTTCTTGGCCACCTGGGCACACTGCTGGCTCATGTTCTGTCAGCTGTCAACCAACACCCCCAGGTCCTTCTCTTCCGAGAAAGACACAAGTTGAGAGGAGGGGAAAAGGATAGGCAAAATGTATTTGCAATTGCCAAAAGAAAATGCATTAACCTTCGTGGGCTTTATAGGAAGTTACTGTTTAATACACCCAGACATTCTTTTTCATGTGCAGTGCATCTAGCAGCTCTGTTTCTCTGGTCACTCTGACTAACACCTACCTAGAGAAAACAAGATCTCCCATCCAGGGCATGCAGTGAACTTTTTGTCTGAAAAAAGACAAGTTAGAGGAGGCAAGATAGGAAAGAAAATAAAGAGAGGAGTATAGAGAGAATATTTGCTAGATAAACAACTCATCTTAATATGAAGTTAAGACATGCCTGTTCCTTGCTGCCAGTCAAGGAACCTGAGAAATGTTCTTGAGTAATACAGACTGTTTTAATTAAACAGCAAATCCTCAGCTGCAGTTCTTCAGTGACATTCACCATTCTAACACCTGAATACTTTAAAAAAATACTAACACATTTCAATTTTCTTTGATAACCCTTCATTAGTCAAATATTGCGTTGAATAAAACAACAGTTTCAATTACTGATGACAGTAGGCAGTGATAAAACCGATGTTTATGGACAAAGAGGCAGGAAAGAGAAAAGTATGACACATGCAAAGAGATTAAGATGGAGCCAGAAGCTCCCCTCTTGCCAGCCTGCCCAGTGCTTGGGGAAGCACCACCTCTTGCCACCCTCCAAGCTGTCTTTGTAATCTTGGCTCAGGGCTCCAGCACAAACTGAGGTGGGATGCCCAGGCCTCAGGTAGGGGCAGGGGATTGCTGCCTGAAGGTGAAACGGCCATTTATCTAGGGACCGAGAGAAAGCAGGAGTAAAGAGTGAAGGCCATGGAGTGGCTGGGTAAATTGTTATCACCAGGAGCAGCACCATCCTGCCTTCAGGAAATGAAGCGGCTGTGTCTGAGCCTGCCTTCATCTCTCCTATTTCTCACAGAAAAGTGGGGAAACGGAGAAGATAAACATATCCTACAACAAAACAGTTGTGAGACAGAGAAGAAAGAACCTATTCTGCAGAATTTCCATTATTTTTATTCTATCACATTCCCTCACTGTTTTTCTTGTCCAGCAGTTTGGGTTTGTGTGCATATGCTCCATCAAACCACTTCACTCCTTCTGGTATATGCTGAAGGGCTCTCACTCTTCAGAGAAGTTAGATCAGAACAAGCACTAGTCCTACTCACTTGGTGAAAAAAAGCTTTTCCCCTCAGATCATTGCCTCATTTTTTTCTTTTACCATTTTCAAACCACACATTTCTCTCTGCATTGTTTTCCCTTTCCAAAAGCTAGTTACTGCCTCTAGCCACCATGATGCAACAGTGATGGGTAACACTGCAGACTGCTGAAGGGACAGCTTGTAAACCCAGATATGTCAACATACTGCTATTCTGTCTTGTTCTTAGTGCAAGAAATAGCCTTCTAGAAGTTATTTCTAGTTTCAATAAAAAATCATATCATTCTATCTAAATTCTTTGCCTGCTTTCTTTAGGTTAAATAGGCGTAGGTTGCAGCCAAAACTTACAAATTAAGGTTTGGTTTTGTTCTGTTTTTTTCCCCAGTGTTTTCAGGCAAATTAAATATACCTACAAAATTCAGGAAAAAATGGAATCTTAATAATCATAACCATATTGAAAGTAATTAGAAAAAGTCATGGAAGATGTACTGAAGGCTGATATACACAACAATATAATCACTGACACAAGAACATCTTAAACTGCCAACTGCAAGAAGCTGGGAGGAACACTAAGGGAAAGCAATTTTTATCTGTTCTTACACACTTCCCCACAGATCTTCTATTGGCCAGTGATGGAGTCAGGATACCAAACTAGTTGGATCTCTGCTCTGATCTAGTACAACTGCTCTTATCTTCCTAAAACACAGCAAACAGCTGGTAAGGTCTGAAAGCACCAAGATTCACATGGGTTCTAGTTGAAGTTTAACTAAACCTTGGTTCTTACTGGCCAAGTTTGGTTTTGATTGTTACATTATTTGTACTGCAGCTAGGTTATCCATAGATGCTCTAGTACTGGTGCAACAAAAAAAAAGCATTGTAAAAACATCATAAAATAGGATGAGATGCCAATCACAGCACCACTGAGACCAGTCACTTGATCCCTTTGCACGCACCGGAAGCCTAGCACAGTAAGTAAGGCTGCAACCCTCTGTTTATTTAACTCAAATCTAATGAACGAGGTCCTACATCATGTTACGGAAGGTCACCACTCCACCAGAGAGCCTTGTGTACATAAAGCCTTGCCATTTCAAACAAGATGAAAGTTTGGTTTGCCTGCTGCTCTGCTGCCTTCTGTAAATAAATGTTATTTACCTGGCTATCACAGGCTTCCAGGTTACTTGCCATAAACCACTCATTCATATCTGCCATGAATGCTCTAACTCCCAATATAGAATTGTGTCATTTACCTGTCATATGTTTATGTTTTATTACATACTTTTTCTGGCTGGTGGAAATTTAATAATGTGACGCAAGGATGGAAAATAATGAGCTTTCTTCTCCTTCTAAAGTAGCAGCTTTTCAATGCAAATACCTAGGCTTCACTTATGAATACAACTGAGAATGAGACAACTTAGGGGGAAAAAAAGGAAGAGTTGATCAAACCAGAAAATTACCCTTAGCCTTTACTACACTATTGCTAAAGCCCTTAGGACAGCAAACAGAGAGATGCATGTTTTCTTGTGTGTCTCACAAGAAATGTGAGAAAAAAAACTGTAAAAACTTTGTTCTTTCTGTGCATCTAAGCACCAACTTTGGCATTATGTTAGGGTTTAGTGGAAAGCTAGAAATAACTGAATTCACTTTTTTTCTGCCATACCTCAGTTTCTATCAGCCACACCATTACACCAGGTAATCTGCTTTTCCATCTGAAGATGTCCTGCTGTACTGGATCATAGTCTCACTGAAGGGATTGTCTTACATTATGTTCCCTAGGGGGGAACTATGGTAAGACAAGTATAACATACCTTGAAAAATACATGCTATACGTGTGTTAGATAACAATAATCAAAGGGCCAAAGAGCTCTTTTTTCACATCATACCATCTTGAATGCTTTCTGGCTTTAGTGTACAATTTACTTCCATGTCCAGCCCTGTCTGGACCTCAAAAGCTTTCTTGACAGTATGAGCAAGAATCCATACCCAATACTGGCTATTCTGTCCCTATGCCTCATGGTCTTGTCCTATAAGCATCATGCAAGCCCCTGTACATAAACATTTTTGCATTATACATGCACACAGGCATTAGATATTCCTGAAAAAAAAATAATGTGCATGTATGTGTAGCCTCTGCACACAAGCACTTGCACGCGCACAGGTGCACACATGCAACTGTATGTTAGCTTATTTGACATTAATATTCTAACACAATTCTACCTGTATCAAATTGACACTGACATTTTTAACAATACCAGCAAGTCACTTCGACACTGCAATCATATTGCCTCCTGGTGCCCTAAATCCCAATGACTCTGACCTCCACCTTTGATTGATATTAAGTTCTTAACTTGAGTCCTCATACACTCAAACTAGACTCAGATGCACACAGTTCACCTTAACAATATCCATGTTACTTTGAATAGTAAAGTGAACAAACACGATGAAATCCAGGCAAGCACTCTAGGCTGATTTAATCTCAATTGTTCCTCGCTGCTGAAGCTAGGAGGACTGACCTGCCTCAGGTCTCTTCAGAACCAACAGATATTAGAGCAGTTTATTAATTAAGCCATAAATCCTCTTGGCTTTGCTGTTTTTAATTCATCTGGCAGGCTCTGACCCTTTCTGAACACAATTCCTCTCCTTCTGCAGATCTGAGCAGCACAGTGGCGTGATGATGCATTCAGCATCCAGTTGCTAAGACAGACTAACCTCCCACACAACTTCAACTTGGTGCACTGGTTGGAGCACCAACCTGAGTAACCAGACCTGAGTAACTACGACTTCAGAAGTTAAGAATACAGTTTGCTGTCTTGTCCAAAACATTTTAATGTGCCCGAGGCTGTTCCTCATCCAAAGGGAGTGTTATCAAGACAGTGGGTAGCAATGATGAAGATTTGGTCTTTCAGGTAGTGTTGACAGTAGAGCCAGCAGGAGGACAGCTTTGAAGGTTGAACTCTTCGAATGAGAGATTGAACTGTATCAGCAAGTAATGATCTTAGGAAAGAGAGCTGACAGGCCATTTAGGAATGACAATAAAATGTCCAAGAAAACAAACTTTATTTTGGTGTATTTCATTAATCTTGGCCTAAATTTTGCTTCTTAAGAGCACAATTCAGAATGACAAATACTTTATCCATATGACAACATAATAAGAAAATTGCCACTCAGGTTAGAAAATGAGCCTTTTCCATTTTCTGATATTCATTTATCCAGAGGAAATCATGCAATATCTGAAACTGTGTAGGTCTTATCTTGAAAAAAAATCCTATTAAATTATAGAAGCTGTCAATACAGTTTTAACCTTTGAAGAAACACTTTCTTTTCAGAAGGAATCATGTTGCCTTTTGCAAGGGTAATTCTTGTCATGACCTATAAAATATCTCAAAGACCTCTTTCTTATTACACCATCTAATGTTCTCTAAAATGATCTCTCTGCTTCCTATAGTAACTCAGTAGTTCAAACAATAGCATTTCACTTAAGTACTGTGGCAGCAAACAATTAGTAATAAAATGAACAAGTTATCATCTACTTTTAACAAATAAAAACTTGATGAACTATTCCTATACGATGGCATAACAACAAAGAACTCTTTTGAACAGTTCTGGCTTCTAGATACTTGATGTTGCCTTTTTTGCAGTATTTATAACTTTTAACTTTAATTAAGCTATCTAAAGAAGAAAACAGTGCCTATACAGAAAAAGTAATTCAAAACAAGAAAATGCATCAGATGTTTAGACCAGCAATACATGCTTAAGATTGCTCCAAATAAAGATGAGAATGGTTTACCTTACCTCTTCTTCTGCTTCTCATTAATTACTTATCCAGTCTAATTTAAGCTATACAAGCTACTTTCTTGGAGCTACCTGTAATCTTCAGAAATCACTGTTGGGAATTACTGGCAGGTATTCATCCTTGGTTTTCTTTTGTTCAGTTTCAGCCTATTATTCCTATTTAAGATTCTCCCTCTACTCTTTTAAGTTTTTCTTATAAAGTATGAATACAACTACAGCTATGTAGACAGAATTCATTTTATATTTAGCAGGCAAAAATTAATTCAAACCAGTGAGAACTTACACACTATAATAAGTAGTACAGTATTGTAAGTTGCCTCACAATACCTGAGCTAATTGACTTATTCATCATGAACAAGAAAGCTGATGATGAAAGCCCAGTTTTTGTCCACAAGCCACCTGCAAATTGATTGTGATTGCTGTAGGTCTACAGGTGAGACTTTTAACAAATTCAAGTACAGATTTCATCCTACTGGTCAGTCATAAAACTATTCACTATTGCCTATTTTTCATTTAAAGTTGTGCAATTTGTGGCCTGTATTGCATGTTATTTATGTGCCAGGAGAATCAACAATGTAGGGAATGCTATAGTCAACACAAAACATTCCTCAGAGTCAAATTTGCAAATGAAAACTCACTCAGGTGGAAACACATGAGGCTTCTTACAAGTAAGTCACTGGTAACCTGAACAGAGCTAATTGGGACATGCAACTAGCAGCAGACTGCTTTGTCAGAGTCTGCAATGAAATGTTCTCAAGACCATCTTTTTACCAGTGCTACAGAAATACAGACAACTCTTTAGACTTTTCACACTCTTTATTATGATGTAAAACAATATCAAGCTGTTCTTTATGAGTGTGAGGAAAACAATGAGAAGGGTGCATTTTACTACATCAAAAGATAAGTATCAGCACACAGAGTAGAATTTATGAGGAAGATGTTTGAATCAAATGGATGCAGCTCATGAAGACACAAAAACCCAGGACTGAAATAAGGATCATTTGGAAGGACACCATCAATAAAGAAGAATTTCCAAGAGCAATTTTGTGAGTTGTCTTGCTAAACTAGATGGTTTACCACACTATCAGCACTATAATTCTACAGCACAAATAATACATACTAGCCTTGAAGTCAAGCTAGCAATGATATGGTGGTAAACCAACTGCTTGCGAACTATAGGCACCACAAGGGACTTGCTGCACTCAATGAGGCAGCCAGATTATAAACCTTGCTTTTGCCTTCACACATGCAGATACCAGCTTGTGCTATCACAGCATTCTAAATGCAGGAGTCAATACATATGCCTTCATTTTTATGAGTTTTATACTAGCGAAATTCTTTCCCTCTACTTCTTTTTTCCTATAACAAAAGTCAAAACAAAGAGGTGAAGTACTTTCTCAGGAAACTAGGGATTATACAAAATTTTATGCAAGTAGGAGAAGATTTCCACAGTCTCTGTCAATTTTAATAGTCTCTTGTATTTTTTCAGGGGTAAACTTTTAATTTGCAATGATGTCCTAGCAGGTTCTTGTTTTAGTCTTTTACAAGAAGATTTGGTATTGTGATGAAGAAATGGAAAAAAATACATTGAGCGGGCTGTCAATATGAGAGAAAGAATATTACAGTGTAAGTGTCCTCTATGATGCCTGAAGGTATTAAATATTGCTGCTGTTGTCTTCTTTCCCAACTGAAATAATGTGTATGATGCAGCAATGTGCAGGGTTTGACCACTGCAAAATGAATAATAGTGTGAAACACACTTCTCAGATTCAGCATATACCAATTCAGCGGCTCACTTGATTCACTCACACCTACAATATGAACAGGCATCTGAAACCCCCACCATACAGGAAAGGAGACAAGACATTTCTACATCTTTTCAAAAACAAGCTTGCGACATTGAGGACTCCCTTCAGAAAAGCTGCAGCTTAGCGCTTCTTCTGTGACAGGCAGAATACAGTATGATAGTTCACGAAAAAGTCTTAGGAATGGTCCATGTGAGGTTTAGACCTTGAACTACTGATTGATACTAAACTAAACATGAGCCACAAGCCATTGATTAATCAATTAAGACCCAACTGACTGAGTGCTTTAAACATTTTTAAAATATATCTGAGCAGAAGTATAGGTCATGTTTCATCTCATCTTACACAAGCATGTGTTCAAAGCATTTAAACAGCAAGTCCTTGGAAACTGGAGATTGAGGAAACAAGAGACTAACTGAAAGTGAATTGCTTACCATGAACATGCCTTATGATCTGCTTCTCTGTCCTCATACCTTCCTGTGCTGCTTTCCTTAAGACTGCTTATTCCTTCTGTTTTGTGGTTCTCTATCTCCTTTCTTTTAAAACTTGTCCTTCTGAATTTTACTTTGTTCGACTGTTTTTCTTTACAATCAATCCTCTTCTACAGTTCTCTCCCTCACTCCCCATATTTTGATCCTCCTGTAAAACTAGGTCAGCCCTGCTGCCTGTGTCCACCAGTGTTTGGTGTATATTCTTCAATTGCTGGCTACTCTGCACATGTGAAGCCGGTCACCGGTTGCATGTCCTGAAGAAACAGCGATGCTGCCAAGTCAAGTTTTTGCTGTCTGTCAGCTCATAGGGTACAGCAAGTTCCATGATCTATCACCTCTTTGAGCTCCAAATCAAACCAGCTGAGTCTGAGAAACATTTATCTCACCTCCAGCTGTGGCCAATGCCAGATGCTTCAGAGAAACAAGACACCCTGCATGGGTAAATATGCCAGAATTTGCTGTATTCAGGTGGACAAAGTGTACAGCTAAAAGCAGATTAAATGACTCTTCAGAAAACAAGTTCCAAAAGTTCACCCTGCCTTGAAATATATTTCAGCACTGTCAGGTTTAGAAAGAGCTCCCTCCTCGTGCAGGAAATAAAAGAGAAAAATCTTCACAACACTGCTATTTACAGACATATCCAGGAAGACAAGGATTTTGTTCATTTTGTTCAGTGATGACTTACAGCAGTGAATCCCACCTGGGTTTTACTTTGGGCTACAAATTTATCTCCCCTGTAGCATCAATTATTGGCAATGCTTTTACCACGATACTTCTACCACATTGTTTGTTTCCTTTCTAAACTAAAAGATGAACATCTCTTACTTATTTTAGATGTCTAAACCACAAGAAGAAAACAGTCTTCTCTCATAAAGCTTATCACCTACCTCTTATCTCCTCCTTGCCTTCTTACATTTCTATTTCTTTATAAAAACGAGAGTACCAAGGCCAAACACAGTATGATCTGTAATGAAAGATAATGCGTTACTATCACTTTCACTGTCTGTACTACTCTTTTCACAAAAGCATGATGAATTTTATTATTTTTATTATTTTTTACTTTTTGACCACTTCTGATTTGTCCTCAGAGACACCTTGGAGAAACAGTTGATAACATTTTGTAATGCTGAAAATAAATGTTTTAATCTTTATTTGTCTTTAATTTGTAATCCATCATGGCACTTCAAGTGAGCAGCTTTTTAACAACTTTATGAGACAGTGTATAAAAGGCCTGTGAAAGTCCTCATAAATCCTTTATATTAACCTCCAGGGCTCAAGAGGAGTTAAACCTCAACATCTTAAAGAGTGAAGGCATTTCCTCATTAATTTTCATAAGGAGATTTCAGATAACACTTCAAATAATATTTTAAAAATACCAAAAAATGTTGTCTTTTCAACACTATTCACATACATCAAACCCCTAAAGGTAAGTGGGTGATATCAGTATGAATTGATACTGATAGAGTACTACACTTGTACATTTTTTATTATTAGCATTTGTTGACTCCCCACAGACCATCATTGTTAGAGAAGTGTTCTTTGTTTTTTCATCTGAAATGACAGAAGACAACATTCCTAATATTTTCTAGAAAATGTTTTTATTTCTGTACAGAACACCAATAATTGACTTTGCCAGGTGCTGCAGATCAGATTAAAAAAAGGTTTAGTCACAGCAGAACTCTTGGATCACCAGTGGCTCTCTGTGTTGCTACTTCTAGTCTTGGTTCTCAGCAATATTGCAGATTTTATGGCAATTTTTTTCTTTTTCCTGTCTTAGACTGGCGCACATTTATTAAATGTTACAATGAACAAAAGAGTGTCTTCTGTTAAAACTTATGTATGTCAGCCGTATTAATTTTTAGTTGGAACAACTAACGGAGACCAATGAGATTTGGTGTCTTTGTATCCCAGCTCCTCTCCCACATTTCCAGAAAGGCGCTCTATGGTTTTCTGTTTCAAAGAGCTGAATTTTGTTTTGTCCTTTTATTTGAGTCTTTGAGACAGATGAACAAATGAGTTACAAAAACTAGTTAAATTAAATGAATTGACACATGAAATACTGTCCATAAATGAGAAATCACTGATCAACACCATGATAATTTAAACTTTGGCAGTCCCTCTGAGATGTATTTGTAGCCAGAAGGAAAGATAGAACAAAATAAAAAATTTAACAGTCTTTTGCTGGCAGAAAACACTGAAATTAAATTGTGTGGTGTGTTAGCACTGAAAATCAAGTCACACTGACAAAACAATCACTGTCTTTCTGTGACAGTACAGTTATTGTACCGACAAAAACCCTTGCAAAAGACTTCCCAAATTCTACATTCAAGTTCTTAACCCCTGCTTTCAGTCAATATGGGCCTGCAAATACTTTCACATCCAGAATCTAATTAAATAAAGCATTTAAAATTTTGAAATCAAGTAATAAAATAACCTCCCAGACTTAATTAGTTTGCTTGCATTTGGAGTATTAGGGAGAAAAAATAGAATTAATTTAAATTATACCAATAATCTGATGGGTTTGTGTGCGTTGACTTTTCAGTAATTTTCTTTTTTCCTTTCAATACTATACCAGCTCTCAATCATTGCAATGACTGTGTCTCTGGCTATACAATTCCTTGCAGTTTTGCATCTAGCAACCTGCTGCACACCTTGAACTGGATAACTCATCATCAGCTACAACCAGTCAAAGCAGAAGCCTCAGTGCTCCCTGTATCATCTGACACTGCTACAAATTCAATACAACAGCCCTGGTCACTCTTACTGCTGCTGCAAGCTGCATCACTGTGCCTTGAATCCTACTAGACTTACACTGAATAGCACAGCCTCAGCATACTTGCTAGCCCTTCTCTCTCATTCATGCTTGTGGGAGAGATCTGTGGGTGTAGTACAGTATCTGTCCAACGAAGGAAAAATATCATCTTTCAAAGTAATTCTTCCAACCAAACTTCTGTATGTCTCATCCTAGAAAATGTTTTATATCAGGCTGCACAGGGCTCTAAGCAACCCGATCTAGTTGAAGATGTGCTTGCTCATTGCAGGGGAATGGCCTAGATGACATTTAAAGGTTCCTTCAAAATCATATTGTTTTATTATTCTAATTATAACCCACTGGAATTTATCCCTTATATCTTCCACTGAGTCCCAGTTTTTCAGTAAATCAAATCAATATTTCCTCTGGGTGTCTGACTCATATCCTACCATGTTTCTCCCTTGCTTTCCTCTTCTACCAGCAGACCATGCTCCCAGATGCTCCAAAAGCCTTGAGTTTCCTGCCCAGGAGCTACTTCAAAACTGAATTACCTAATCAAGATAAGCATAAATATTCTTTTTTAAAATCACTGCTCAAAATCCATCTTTACTGTTTTGTCTACAAAAAGAAGAGTCAAATAATTAGTAACAGCTTGAGGCACAAATGAGGACATCTACCAACTTAGGAAACAGTGCAAACATGTATCATTTCAAAACAGATTTATTTTACTGTCTCCTTTGTCTCTCTTTTCAGGTCACATCTTCCCTTAAATTGTGCATGTTTATACAGCACTTAGCACAGTGGAGGTCCCAATCTTGACTGCAGCCCCTGGGCAAGAAATATTACCAGCTTTAATAATGTTACACATACTTAATGCCGATGCACATAATAAAGCCTTTAGAACAGGAAATTTTATTACATAACATATGTGATCAGCTGAAACTGGGCTCCCATCACTTGCACACATTGTAGTGTTAACTGTGTACTTAAAAGCTGTGCTCACTAAATCAAAGGACTAAAATCCTAAATACTAGACCATATCTGTAGGTGCACAAATACCTGAGCACACAGCACTCATGTTATCATTCCTGTCATCTTCATGTTTGTTTTCCTTGTAAGCAATTTTTATCATGAGAATAGCTGTGTTAATCCAAATAGAGAGGCATGAGATACGTGTCTGGGAAAAGGAAGACACATAGTCCAAGGGATAGTTTCCTTATTGACATATGATCCCTGCTACTAAGAGGTTCGATAGCTGTCATGGTGCCAGAAATTGTTTGGAGGACTGAGACTCAGGGTGAGTCTCACTGCTAGCACCCTACTGGCTGCCGTGGCCATTTGCTGTGCTCACAACCCCACCAAGCGGGTGCCCTCAGGGGCTCAGGCACCTCTGCTCAGGACCAGCTTCCTCCTGTGACCTGTTCCTGTCTCACGCAATCACTGCCTCACTTGTCATTTTTCTTGGACAGAGAAAAAGGAGTAACAGCAGTAACACAGCAGTGCTGCTCACTTTTATGTCCCAGCTCTCCCTTGCAAACATGTCTGCATAAATCCAGACACTAACACCAGCCAAGTCATGCTTCATTTTGCACTCAAAAAGAAAAGATATAAACCTCCAAGAACAACTCAACTCTCTCATAACCATCCCACCCACTTCTGGCGGCACATCCCTGGGAGATGCCTTTGACACTGCCAGGCTGAGGAAAGAATTGACCCATATCACCCGCCTCTGGGGATAACAGATTTTATGCAAAGGGCACCACTACTCTTTTTTCTGAGTTATTACATATTAAAATGAAATATCCACAGCTCCTGCACTTGCTCCTGTCAGTGACTAGTCCATGGGCACCCAGATGAGATGAGAGCAAATTTCAAGCAGCCCTGCCAAGGCTTTCTGAACAGAACAGACCAAACATTCACTATGCTTATGAACCCCGAAATGCTTACATATAAGGTTCTTATGGCAAAGGTAGTTATAATCCTGTGCATGTCCTTTACCACTCTTCAGTTTCTAGGTGACACTCACTTTCCTTCTGCCACTGATTAGTGCATCTGTATAGAGGATAGATAATGCAAAACAAAATCCTATGAATTACTATGTAAAGCCTAATGGAATATTTCAGACCTGATATTTCTTTAACTACTGAAGTAGCTTAGTTGGTTTACTGTACACCATTTGAAAGTGCACAGACATGGGTCTTCCATGTTAGATAGGAACTTTACTACTACTAAGTATTTGAACACTAATATTTACAAAGCTTAATCAGGAACATCATCGTTGTCTCCTGCCACCAAGACTCTACCTGGCTTAGGCTTTGTTTTGCACAGCTAAGTTCTACACAGAAGCCAAAACTCTGAAACGCAACTCTGTGATCCTTTTCCTCAAACAATGAAAACAGAAGACTTATCAAAGGAGATCATGGACACCTCCTTTTTCAGAGCTAATAACGATGTTTTATAATACAGAACAGATAAAGATGAGGAAGTTTGCTGAGGTATTGCAGCCAAAGAGGGGCATCTTCTGATGCAGTTGTTATAGTTAACAGCTATAATGAGTACAGACAAAATTATTTTAACTGCTGAGTTGTAAACACCAGCTAACTCCTTCCCCAAAATTAAAACTACAAAAAATAGACATAACTAAAGATAAAGTTTCTTTGCCTTTTTCCTGCCCAGCTGCCTAATTTTTTATTACGGCATAGAAGAGAAGTTACTTGATTTCACCATTGCATTACACATGTTTCACTGGAGCTCATTTCTGCTTCAGGCATGGCACGAGTTTAGCTGAATTATCCTCCGGAAAGCTATGGAGAAGATTATCTGTATGATGAAAGAAAGAGACAGGGGAGAAGCAGCCAACAAGTTTGCCTAACCTTGCATTATCCATCTGCAGAGTCTCTCAGCTGCATGCTGTGAACTGTGTTCTCAGAGCAAACCTTCAGTACTGCTGTTAGTAATGCTGCTCTCATTCACACAGCACTGATGGGCATTGCAATCATTGAAAAAAGATTGTTCTGTCTTCTTTATTTTAAGCATCAGCCTTCCAGCCTTTTCCCATTTCCATGGAGAAGCCTTTCCAGTTTGAGGTGAGATGAGATGCTGCTGCTAAGACAATCTGACAGAAACACTTAAAGGATTCTAAATATCTAAGTTACATCTGGGGATAATATTAAAATATGACAACTAGAGAAATAGACTATGCTTGCTGACATGCTGCACTTCAGAAAAAATATTTATTTTATATTGTGTTTTTCATAAAAAATTGTTAGCTTAGAATGAGCAAAGACAACAAAGACCAAGATCTTTTAAAAGCTTGTGCTACAAATGCTTATTTTCTGTTCTCTTACACATGACCAACTAATAAGCAATATCAAAACCCTTCCAGGAGAAGAAGAGATTAATTACTCAGTGAAATGGCAGAAGTTAAGCATAAAAAATAAAGGTCCATGATGCATATGAAAGAATTAAAAGGCTTGATTTTGAAATGGCTTATATTAGTCATGAGTGACAAAATATCATGAGAATTTTACAGGTCACCCTAAGTGTCAATTAGACTACCACGTCCCAAGAGTCCAATACCTTTTGCATTTCTCCTCCTGTATCCTGCATTTCCTTAGTGCCACAAGTCTAACAGAGAATCAGGGAATTAAACTGTAACCACTAAAATAGAACCTGGTCCGTTTCCAAGGGTGATTCACTTAATCAGAAAAAAAGTGGGATAAACATCCCTCTGGAAATGATCAGTCTTTCTCCACTGATCCTTAGATGTACATTTATGTTAGAAAAACCCTACCTACTTCTCATGTGTACCTAATCAGTATAGTCAGGCTGTAGTCAAGCCGTTGATAACTTTCTTACAGAAAATATTACCAAATTAAAAAAAAACTTTATTTCATGAAGTAAATAACTTGAACGGATTAAGCACTCTATTACAAAGCACAACATTTTTATAGGGATATATTACTTAGTGAATTATCATGGTATGAAAAGGTTTATATTTCATAATCCAGAACATTTAAAGGCCATTGCTTTGGTATTATTTTTATTCATGCAGTGGAAATAATGCTAAACAATCCCTGTTGACCTGAAGTTTGTTCATTGCTACACATAAAAATGGGAATTAAAACATACTTAATGTGCTGTTTATAGTCTATATTTCATCTCAACACTTTCCGTGAGTTTCATGACCATGGTAGTTTTCAATTATTTTTTTTCCTCTTTCACTGACCACTATGGAAAAAGACAAGAAGGGAATTTGACTGAGGCCCTGTCAGGCCCTGCCACATTTAATAACAATGGGCTCAGGCATCACCTTCTAAATCAAACAGAACCTAGGAGTTTGAGCTCTAAACTTCCTATTCTGCAAATAGATCTTTACACCGACAAAACCCTGTGATTGCAGGGAGATTTAGGATCTGACTGATCATGATAACAGGCATGATATAGGCAATGGTAACATGGCCTAAAGAGTGAAACAAAGAAGGGGGTACCAAGAAACAGAGAAGAACCCCTCTTTCATCACTTAAATGATAATTAGGATGGTGGTAACTCTTTATAATAATCACTATCAAAAGTGGGTTTTGTACATAAGAGAAAGTAATTTTTTTAAAGAACGTTACTACTCAGGGCAGAAAAGCAAGATGTCCAAGTTAGATTTTGAGAATAAACACTTGGATATATATTGGTTTCTGTTGCCTGTGTTTCCTGCACGTTTCCACTGAGGGCAGGTTATACCTCATGAGAACAATTTTAGCTTTGTTGACTTTGCTTTTAGGCAATCCAAAACCCTGATTTAAAATTACAGTATTGAAGCAGTGTTAACCTTAAGGTAAATAACATCTAGTCAGTATGCTTACTGGGTGCCTTAGGAAATGCACAGACCCACTGTCTGAAATTCTTCTCACCTTGCTTTTGTAATCTAAAATATAAAATAAAATCAGTTGATACTAATGATCCCTTTATAATTTAGAAAGAGGAAAGCTGGTCGGTTTCCAAGGGTGATTCATTTAATCAGAAAAAAGTAGGATAAACATCCCTCTGGAAATGTTCAGTCTTTCTCCACTGATCAAGGCAACCTTGAAGAAGACACATCCAACCTCTGCACAGTTAAGGTTAAAAAGGAATTATTAATCTCCAAACATTTAACTAGTTAATGGCAGATGAGAAAAAAAACTTACCCTCATAGTCTGTGGGGTCCACAGATGTACAGGTATAAATTTAATTCTGAAACATGATGGTGTGTGATTTCCCAGCAGCCCAAGATTCCAATATTTTTCTGATTTTGCCCAGTTTGTTCATAAACCATCAGAACTAAGAGATGAATGTTATAGCAGTTATAGCGGTATGACACTTTAAAGGTAGTTTTTCAAAATTGGAACCAAATTATGTTATTCACAACTTATGCAACTTGGAGAGGGGTTTAAATGACATCAGAAAAAAAGACACTTATAGAAAAGCATGGGCATCTACATGAGGAATCAAAAGATATTGCCATAACTCTTTGGAAAAAAAATAGGTCTGAAGAAAAGATGGGAGGAATTATAGAGCAACTCAAAGAGGATGAATGACAGTTTATCCCATTTGCACTCATTTTCTAAGATAACTTCAAGACCTCAAAAGTCTAAAACTCCTAGTAGATGCCTCAAGAGGCTTCTTCATTATGGGCAATAATGTATAAAAACGCAGTTTTATACACAACTCTATACAGTATTTAGAATAAAGGATATAGATAATGTCCCTAAAATCTTATTGCGGTTGAGAAATAGACCTTCACATCTTCATTTTCCATTTTTGAGTGGAATATAAATTAATTTTCACACTTTCACAGTTTAAAAATGCAAAAGGAGTCTGGCGCCCCGTTTAACAAAGGCTGCAGTACTTGACTCAGAAATATCTTCAGGACCTGTTTATTCCTTTTTAACCAGAGAAGGTAATGGCAGTGAGATAGTAAAAAACTTTTACTCACTACAATTAAAGATGAATTAGACCATGATCCAGTACTATGCTTTCTGGTCATTTACTATACAGTCTGGGTTTTGGTGGAGAATGCCTACTATTTTTATTTCAATTTTCATCTAAAAAAAACATAAATCCATCAAACTATACACTAGAGAAGCTATTTCATAAACAATATTTGTAATTCCATGGGTTATAGATTTATATACAGTGAAGAATATGCATTCTCCACACAATAGGACACAAAACCAGTCTTCATCACCATGAAAAATTGTTCTCTTAAACAGAGTTCATTTAAAACCACATAAATGCAGTAGAATAAATCAGTAATCTAAATAAACTATTGTTTCCAATATTGGCCATTACTGAGTATTTCCAAAGAAAAAGTAAACTACCAAAAGTCACAACAATTATGAAACAATATGTAACCGAATGGTATTTTCTACTTTAGCTGATTAGTCTATGCTCAGAAGCATAAAGATGATCCCCGTGGTTTCTTTCTAACATAAGCTTAGTTATTTTAGTTGTTTACTCACAGAATCAACTAATCTTCTTGGATCACAACAAGTATTTTAATATTCAAAGATCAGTGACAATTAGATGCTCAGATTGGGCTACATCTAGGGTACAAAATGCATTTCCTTTCTGCAAATCTCTCAGGGTAGTGCACAAGTGGAGTGTCACTCAGCATGCGAGAATCCACAGTTTTGGTCCTAAATCACCCTTTATAAACAAATGCAAGATAAGAAACATTCTGCAAAACTAGTCTTAAAGAATAGTTTATTGAAAAAGAACATTTTATTGAAAAAGAACTCTTTGGTCAAGGACTCTAGACAAGCATGAGACTAAAACATCTTGAAATGTAGGTGACAGCATAGACTAATTGTCCCACACTTAACATATTTAACAAATACACAGTAATTTTATTTATAGGGGCTGGGTGACAAAAAAAATACAAACATGGGGAAAAATAATATCCTACAGAGAAAAAAGTATATTTGTTTCTAAATAAACAGTACTAAGACCACTAGTACTATATGTGAATGACACCACTGGAGAACAGGATTTCTTTTCTCCTGAGTGTCTCTGAAAAGTATCACTTCTGTGTATTTGATTAGATAAATTGCTTGCAATTTTACTCTTTTGGATGATCTTTTACATCTAATTGTAATCCTAACAGGCCCATGTCACCACAGCTTTTGGTGTTATAAATCTTTCCAATAATAACATCTCTACAGCTTTTTTAGTTTCATACCCAAAGCACAGCACAATTGTCAGATCAGCTCATGAAGAAGTGACAGGCTATTGTTCTTCTCTGCATTCATGAATATCTCATTAACACAAATTTAACGCCCATAACATTTTAGTGGCTTTGATTAGGTACAGAAATCTCACTAAACTGTGTAAGGAACAAAAGTGTACTATGACTTCACAGAAAGTAAGTAAACATTATTTTCTTAAATGGCCACTAGAAAACAAGCAGCTTCATTAGAAGTAATTCTTTTCAGCCTATCCTTAAGGATAAATGTTTTTGTTTTGAAGCAGAATAAGAAAATTATAAATTATGTCAGTCAAAACAGAGCAGTACATTAATCCAGGTTCTGTAGTTTCTGACCAAATTCAACTGACTGTAGGCTATAAAAATACTCAAGGGAAGTCAGTTTCATTTGGATTAGCTCACATATTTAGTGTATAATAATTCACAATACAGAAGGATCTCACGCTGGGACTGAAAGAATGCCTTTTAATAAAAGAGATCTGGATTGCAATGAAGCCATGAGAATTTCTACTCAATGGCGTATGAAATACAATTTAAAAGTTGGTTATTCCATAACCTACATTTCAATACCTGCTTAGGAAAAAAAATAGACCTCAGTTTCTTGCAGAGCACATCATCTGTGAGAAGTGAAAAAAAGGACTACTGGAGTCTGTTCTATAGAGCCAGAAGCAGGGAAACATTCAGTGAGGTTCTAGTTTAAAACATGTTAAAATGATGGGATTTAAGAAGTTGAGTTTTTGGTAAAGAGTTTCCTCAGGTCCCTGGTCATTCAGTAGCACTAATGTTTTTTCAGTAATCACTTCATCCGCTGCTTTCTCCTAGTAAGAAAACTATAATATTAAGGTGATGGTACCCCAATCACAACTCTTAATATGAACATATATGAGGGATAAGAGGGCCACTAATGTCTACAGCAAGTGACAGGACTACAGTATTGATATTCACATTAAAAAAAAAAAAAGAAAGAAAAGAGTGAATGAAAGAGTGAGAGGACGGGGAAGAAGGATTTTCCCGATAAAGCATCTTACCTGGGATTTGGTATTGGAATTCATTTATGCCTTCCAATTTAATCATCCTTAATCTTCTCCTATTTGTTCCATTTCTTTCTCATACTTAGAAAGTGTAATTTTCAGAAAAGGGATGTCACTACAGTGCCCTAAGTGAATTACAGATTGATAAATATATAGGACTGCAGTACGACCATCCTGTAGCACACCAGCCACATGTAGCTTCAACCTGCTGCACATTACATGTATCAGTTTATGAAATGTGAGTTTTTCTCATATACCTCTTGAGCTGAGGAGATACTCATCACTATTCTGCAGACAATCTCTGTGGCCATAAGGTTGACCATATTTTTAGGTCCTGAAGTGCTATTCCAATACAGGCAGGTTACACTCCATGACCATATAGATTTCTTATGTGTTTAACAGGGCTCCTACAAGTGGTTATCTACACTCTTTGAAACACCAGGGCAATCTTTCAGTATTTCCCTGCAAATAAAATCCAAGCAAAGAGCTTGCAGAGTTTCCGAGGTGGAACTGAAGCCTCCTCTCTAAGAGGCTATAGAGGAGACAGCATTTACAGCATCTTGTTTGCATGAATGTTGTAAACCATTAGGGTGATGTTTGTGCACAGTGGAAAGTAACTGTATCATGTTGCCATGTATTCAAAGTGTCCAGAGGGCTTTCAGAAAAGATTTTTTTTAGTTTATAAGCACAAAACTATTTTTTTTCCTAGCTGCTAGCTCTGAAAACTTCAACTGAAAGTTGATCTGAAAGTCAAGCAAGGCTCACATTTATTGTACACTGCAAAGATTTTGTGAGCCAAACTACAGTCTCTGTTATAGGTATGAAACTGTGTTCATCCTCAAGGTCTTCATTTCTGCCTTGGCAATTTGTCCTTGTAACTGAAGCTCCGTTAACAGTTGTTGATAATGTATGAGCCAGATGGAATCCATTTTGCCTTCCTGTAACTACAGGTTCTGTGATTTGAGCAGAAGTAAAGCTGTAATAAAACTCTTGTATCCACAAGAGTGATAACCATCACTGCTGAGTCAGAAAAAGTCATATCTATTCTTGTTTCTCAAATACAGCTGCAACTCCAGGGACTACCATGAATTAATTGCATAATGAAGGTGGTCTTCTCCAACAATTTCAAATAAACTTTCAAAAACACAGTAAAATGGTCATGTAAGAAAAATATTATAACATGTGGCCCCTGGTACTAATTTCACACAAAAAATAAGAAGAAAAATCCTGGTGTTAATTTCAGGACAATCATTTGAAGAGATATCCCACATCTGGCATCTGTGAGATAACAGACATTTCAGGCAGGGAGAAAAGCATGGGGGAACTGCCATGACTTCACAACAACCTTGCAGCTGTGCTAGCCCATTTGAAGTCACTGCTAAGGGAACTGAAAGACTTCTTATAGCTGATGTCTGCAGGCTGTTGTAAATCTATACACATCACGAAAATCTTTTGTTATTTTGGGTAAATCCCCAGCATTCTTTAGCCTACATGACCCTTCTAATACAGAGATATGCAAAGTGATAGCCAGATCATTCCGATTTCTCCCCTACCAGTGATTACAATATTCCTTTGGAGTTATGCTCTATTAGGCAACTCAAGCAGAGATCAATACTCAGATCTTTATCTCTTTCAACTTTATTTGCTCCGTGCTTTCTGTGGGGAAATGATATCTAGTAGTTTCTGGTTTAGGGGATTTTGAACAGCACTAAGATAATACAGTTCAGGACAATCGTTTGCCTGAATAATAAACTCATATACATACCTCAGAAATTAAGCTAAATCTTTGTTTTATCAGTAGAAAAAGAAAGGAAATTATGAGTCTTTTTCTCAGCTTTAATCTTATTGCACAATTTTCTGCTTGGATTATATGAAGTAAGAAATGTCATGCCTTGCTATAAAACCCCTATTAGGGTCTCTGTGGTAGCACTTTGTAAAAGCCTTTGAGCTTCCAGGCAACAGATGAAGGAGGTGGAAATCTGCCTGCAGACAACTCTGGACAGACAGTCTCTTCCCAGATTGCTGTATTAAATGTGGATATGGCCCCTCAAACTGCCCTTCCCTTCTCCCTTGCCTCTGGGCTACTATCCCTCTGTGGTAGTCAATCACCTCTAGCCTTTTCCATGGTATGGTAGCTTCAAGCAAAGCGAGTAAGTTATCTTAAACTGCTGCAGGTAGTGTCTCTCCTCTTCCACAAGCAGCCTTATGAAAGCAAGATCTCTCTTCAAGGGGTGCTGCTCAGAAGCAGGAGGTAGCAGCATCTCCCATCAGCTCTATTCTTTACCAACTGAGCATAGATGGGAGAGGCACTTGGGTATTTCTTTGGACTTTCAGGTCTCCACAGACAGATACAGAGAACCTTGAGCTCTACTGCCAGTGACCAAAACAAGGAGTCCCTGCTAGTACTTGCCTGAGCTCATTGGCTGCAGAAGGATGTACAAGTGAGGGCGCACTGATGTGCTAATGCAGCTCTAAGCATGGCCTCCTTTCCTCACACCTATGTAATTACAACCCAAACACCTTCAAATTGCATCTTGAGTTTTCACAGCTACAGAAATAAGTATGTGTTGCAAAGGCACCAGAATGAAAACAGCTGAATTTTTAGTCAGTGCTTCCATGGTTTCCTGTGTCTCCTAGGACTTTTCAATAGGGCTCATTGCTGTGACCTTCAGTCTCGCCACGAGCAAGAAGTGCTCTGTCCTCCTCAGAGTTTTTACAGGTCTTAGTTCATTTGAAAGGCAAATATTCCTAGAATCGCCACTGGAGAATCTGTATTAGGATTCATTCTTCCAACATGCCCACCTCATTGTGTGAGACTTAGTAGCACATCCATACACTTCGGAGGGTTGTTCATGCTTTAGAGTCAAACACGTTCAAAAGCTTTGCTGGATCAGGATCAGAATATTCACCACCAGAGGGCACCCACAGGTGGCCAGTTTTATTCTCTATTTTACATATTTTCATTATTAGTCTTGTGTAGTATTAACTAGACACAAGAGTATTAGAGACTATCCTGGCAGCTGTGATTGGTTTTCTTTTGATTTTAATTTGAATAGTCATGTGAAAGCAGGTGTATCAACAGCACTACACACAAGTCAGTCATGCTCCAACATAATATTCCCCCTTTGTTCAGACTCACTAGTCGACTGCATGTTCTTATGCTTGAGGATCCACCATGGCACTGCAGACTTCATTTCATCCACATACACTCCCAAACCACAACACTGTGGACTGAGATGGAAACACCACAGTATCAGAGGTATTAAGATGAGACACTGTAATTGCTTACCATCTATTTCATTAAGTAGGTCTGAGCAAAATATCTACAGCATCTCCTTTCAAGAACTTAACAAATCACATCAGTCTGTACAGTGTCAAGATGTTACCACATCAGTATTAAAAACTTCATTTTATTGTGAATGTTTTCAAGGCCAAATGTCACTCTGCTATGATTAGAGGTATTCTCAGATATATGGAAAAGCTGAACCACATAGACACAGTTTTTAACATCTTAATGTTTATAAGAACTATTGTCCAACAAAGTGGGAGGCCACTGATTCCCCAGGTGTGTATGCTTCTGGAGAGTTTATTTGGTTTAATTAGCAAAGCCTGAAAATGAGCCTCCAATTCATTTAGGTGTGCTAGTCACAGAACCATAACACTTCACAGCAATATCCCTTTTCTATGGGGAACAAGGCACGCTCACATCTACACTGAGTCACAGAACGAAGGAGTGTTAACAGACAGAATTTTAAAAGAGCGGGGGAAAAACTGCAACATAAAATCCATGTTATGTTTTCTTCTGGTAAGATAGAAGACATCCAGATGTCCAGAAAATCACATAACCATATACACTATACTATGGCTAGTCCATATTCCTAGCACTGTACATCTCTTGTACCTATATTCTTCTTTTACACAGTTTCTCCTGCCTTAATCACTCATGGAGGAATATGGAAATGGAGAAGACTAGAGTCAACAGAGAAAAGATGTCCAAGCAGACAGGGATCAGGCTAGGAAAGCTAAAGCTCTGTTAAAATTAAATCTGGCCTCACAAAGTTCAACAAAGCCAAGTGCAAGATCCTACACCTGGGTCAGGGCAAGCACAAATGCAGGCTGGGGGGAGAATGGATTGTGAGCAGCCCTGGGAAGAAGGACTTTAGGGTACTGGTGGTTGAAAAGCTGGACATGAGCCAGCAATGTGCACTTGCAGCCCAAAAGCCAACTGTATCCCTGGCTGCATCTAAAGATGTGTGATCGGTAGGTCGAGGTAGGTGATTCTCCCCCTCTACTCTGCTCTCATGAGACCTCACCTGGCATATTGTGTCCAGTTCAGAAGTCCTCAGCACAGGAATGACATGGATCTGTTCGAGTAAGTCCAGAGCAGGGCCACAAAGATGGTCAGAGAGCTCAAACACCTCCCATACAAACACAGACTGGGAAAGTTGAGCTTGTTTAGCCTAGAGAAGAGCAGGCTCTGCAGAGACCTTATAGCAGCCCTCCAGTTCTTAAAGAGGACCCACAGGAAAGGTGGGGAGGAGCATTTTATCAGAAAGTGTAGTGATAGGATGAGGGGTAATGACTGTAAGCTGAAAGAGAGAAGACGTAGATGAGATATTAGGAAGAAAATTTTTACTGTGAGAGTGGTAAGGCACTGGCCCAGGTTGCCCAGAGAAGTTGTGGATGCCAAATCTCTGGAGGTGTTCAAGGCCAGGTTGGATGAGGCTTTAAGCAGCCTGATCTAGTGGAAGGTGTCCATGCCCATGGCAGAGGGGGTTGGAAATAGAAGATCCTCATGGTCCCTTTCAACCCAACCCATTCTATGATTCTGTGTAGGCCACTGTTATCATTATGCAGCTCAGAACAATATATCTAAGTACTCTTCAGTTCTTAGGTCTTTTTTTTTTTTCAATTTGATATTAAACTGCTTCCACCACAAGAGATACAGAAAGGTGCAGACACATACAGGTTAAATAGCTAACAGTTTATTTGTGTTGTTTTAATACAAATTCTAGTAAACACTGGCAATGAAATTCAATATAGATAAGTGCAGAAGGATGCAGGTAAGCAATCTAAGATTTACATCTGCAGGAAAGGGCTCAGAGCTGACTCCCAGTCGGATTGAGATTTTCAGTTTATAATATGTCATTTAAAGAAAACATCAGCATGACATTGAGCAGAAGCCAAATAAATCAATCAAATATTCAGAATTCTGAGGAAAGTAAGAGAACTGCAGTAGTTTTGGTTGCTTTCTTCATAGTGCCTGGCATCCTGCTTATGTTTTTTAATTTTGCTGAAAACTGTTGAAATACAGAAAAGTTTTCACTATTGCTGAGCAGTGGTTACACAGATTCAAGGTCTTTTCCATTTTCCATGCTGCCCCACCAGCAAGTAGGCTGGTGGTGCACAAGGAATTGGGAGAGGACACAGCCAGGACAGCTGACCCCAGGTGATCAAAGGGATATTCCATGCTTAGCAATATAAAGCTGGGGGAGGAAGGAGGGACTTTCTAAGTGATAGCATTAGTCTTCCCAAGTAACTGGTATGCATGACGAAGCCCTGCTTTCCTGCAGGTGGCTGAATGCCTGCCTGCCAATGGGAAGTAGTGAACGAATTCCTTATTTTGCTTTGCTTTTGTGTACAGCTTTTGCTTCACTTCTTAAGCTGCCTTTATCTCAAACCCACAGTTTTTCTTACTGTTACCCTTCTGATTCTCCTCTCCACCCCACAGTGGGAAAATAAACAGCTGTGTGGGGCAGAGCTGCCTACCAGGTTTGACTCTGGTACACCATCACATATATCTCTTCATGAATACTGTGTACCGTTCTTGTCCCCCTCCTCATATCAAAAAGGAGCTAAGAAAATATAGCAGACAAGCAAAAGAACAATGAAGACAATCAAAGAAGTTCCCTGAAGATAGTTTCAGAATGGTTCCCATTACAAGGAACAACTGAAATTACTGGTCATATATTCAGAGTCCAGCTGAAGGTGCATTGCAACAGAGGATCTATGAAACCATAAAGAGTCAAACAAGGAACAAATGTTCAGAGTTCACCAGCTAAAACAGGTGAACCAATGGCATATTAAAAGTAAGTATAGCAGAAGCACTCCCTATGAAAGAGGAGAGCTGGGAAATTCCTTGCAGCAGTATGCAAAAAGCTAGTTATTTCACGTAAGTTTAGAGACAGATTGGACAAATAAAAAAATTTTAAAGACATGATGTGGTTCAGCAAGTCTCTGACCTGGAATATGTTAAAGCACAATGTGGGGAACTATCACATTATGCTTGCTCTTCTCTTACACACTCCCTGCATCTTGCTGCCCAAATGAAGGTAGGTTTTTGTAGCCATTTCTATTTTTAAAGAGTTAAAGAAAAAAATTCAAACAAAAATATCCAATACACCCCAAGAAAGTTAACAAAGAGCTCTAGGGAAGAATCAGAAGGAGGAATTTTTATCAGCAGGTCTGGGTCAAGGAAAAGTAATTGTCAATGGAAACCCAGCTTTCATCTGAGGAAATGAGAGAAAACTGAAAGGGAAGGTTTAGCTCATGGTTCTTCCAAAAATACTCAAAACCACCCCACACAGCTAAACAGGTGCAAATAAAATGGGTGCCTAGAGGCCTCTCAGTCCAATAGCTCTCAAGAAACTAAAGTGGCCTATCTAATTTATCAGGCTATTAACCCCAAGAAGCAAGTTTTTTATGGAGCAATAGCAACCAAAAACCACTAAGGAAGGGTCTTTCCTTAGATACTGCTTGTGTGCCCAGGGCCCCAGACATTCTTAAGGCAGGTTTACATGAGATGCACTAAGAGCAATAAACTGCCCTCCTCTTCCCAGATCCCAGCCACAAATAACACAAAGAGCCCTCCCTGCAATGGAGAGCTTCTTACCTGCAAGAAGACTCCTGGAGACATAGAGAATCAAACTGTGACTGCTGCTTGATAAACAGACATCGCCCTAAACAGCATTAATTACTTTAATTTAGACTCACACATAATGCTACACAGTGGCAGGAATGCAGTATTTCTGGGGATGGTAAATGAGAAGTTGCAGCTACTTATTAGTGGGTGGTTTTTTATTCCTGTTAAACATAGATCTGACTGGATGAAAGGTGTAGGCATTTCCCTGGCTATATCTGAGAACTAAGGCTAATACCTTAAAAATAACAAAAGTAGAAGCCACAGCACACAAAGCAGCATGAATGGAAAAGATGTGAAATAGGAATCAGGGAAATGCTTGATTGGCTTAAACCAAGATTTAGACCTTGTAGCCCAAAATAAGCCTGGAGACTGAGCACAAGCTAGTGCAAAATAGCATATGGGTTTGGAAATTTGGAGGCTATTTATTTATTCATTGTTTTGATATTGATTCAACTGTATTTCATATTGCACCTTCTAAATCCAGTATAAACACTTGAATAGCAAGTTTTTCTTTGTTCTACCTTTCATCTGTTTAAGCTAGAAGTTAGAGTGAAGTAAGTTTCAGCTTGAATTATAAGCACAACAGCTTCTCTGGGCTATTTCTGGGGTTTTCCTACACTGAGAGCATTGGGGGAATGACAGTTTAGACGGCTCTAAAACCACACAAATGGGCTCTCAATGTGAGATGAAGCATCCCTTTGGAGAGCTAATTGAAAGAAGCAGCTCCACAATAGCTGTTCAAGGCCAGATCTCCATTGGAGACTGTTTGGCCAAAATAACTGTTGACAAAGCAGCCAATATCTAAATCAGCTGCTTGAGCCAGCCTCTGGCAAACCCTCTGCCTTGCTCAGGCTCAAATAGAGTATTCTCAGGGCCCTGTGTGGTGCACTGGTTTCCAGTGCTACATCCCATCCCTGCCCTCCCTGCACACAAACAAGCTGATTCTGGAAACATAGCACACCAGGGGCTGGTTTTGGTGTATCGGGAAGTCCTAGAGTGAATCTCAGACCCATAATTCTTGCATATAGGTTGACACCGGAATGATTTGAGAGATAATATCTGCTGTTAGATCAAGCTGTACAGCTAGAAATTGTTTAAAATGAGGCATAAGTGTACACTTGTTTAGAGACCTAGTTGCTCAGCTGGGTGCTTGCAAAGCCTGCAGATTGGGTGCTGTTTGTTCTGATATAAACTTCTTTTATCACATTAGAACTAGCCCTCTCTGCGATAATGAGTGTCCTCTTCCATTCAACACGGTTAGCACAGTTAGATAAGTCAAAGCAGAATAATCAGGGCATTTTTGTCTGCAGAACACCTTATTAAAGGATGTTGATGGATAAGCAAAGAATAATATGGTGGGAAAAGAAGAATATTATTATATATATGAATTATTTTTTTCCAGGTTCAGAATTCAGGTCCTTCAATTTACAGTGATGTATAATGTCATGTCCACCTAAAAATAAATAATATAAACCTACATCAGATTAGATGGTCTTTAAATTTTCTCTGTAAATTGAATCAGATTTGATCTGGAATTCACTGACACAAGCAGTGAACTCTAGAATGCTCTTTCCATCCAGAGATTGTTCAGAGAAGAGCTGCACTCAAATTATTTTCATTTTATGTTTGGGACAACATAAATTGCAAAAGAAGAATGATGCAAAAGAGCACAGAAGGTCATATAATTTTTTTCATTCTGGTCATTTAAGATATTAATGATCTAGGTAGCAGCTATTTTAAGAATGCAATATGTACTTTTCCATCCATGCTTTCCAACTGTTTGTGGACTACTTTTTCTACAGCACCTGACAGTGTTTGCAGTGTTCTCCACAAACTATAAACATAATTAATTTATTGTGGGCTGTATTAAAGTACTCCAGAAGGGGACATCACATGTGCAGCTGTCAGCTGCAAAACTCAGTTCTGTCCCTCAGAGCTTTGTCTTCCACATTTCCATTATGCTGCACCTGGAAGATATTTTTCACCATTACCAGACACATATAAACAGTAGCTTAAAAGCATAAATAAATATACAGAGGGGCTACTCATTAAGACTCAAGCATCGATAATGGACTGTCCTCAGCACTAGACAGCACTAGACATACACCAAAAGATGACTTTCTCTTTCATTTTATTAATGCTGCAAAAGTTTTCTAGTCTACTGCCTAAAATCAGTTCAAGGCTCAAATATTCACTTCCATAACTCATTCAATTACAACCAACAGTTTCCTACTTGATGACCTGACCTATTCCTCATGAGAAAGAGAAGACCATTTAATATATCATGCACAAATACCTTTCTCTGCATTCTGCCCAGTGGACTACATAACATCATTTGCAAATATAAGTTATCACTGCAGAGTGTAGAAGCTTTCCTATTTGTTCAACAGCTGAAACCATATGGCAACGTGGCAAGTAACTCCGATCCTGCCTGCTGTCAGAAGCAGGTGACAATGAATGAATGAGTGACAATGGATGACACTGATTTCCTTTTCTTGCATATTGATGATTATCGGGCATAAAATCACAAGTTTTGGTTAATCTGGGACTTCTAGAAATCTGTTTGAAAATTGCTTTAAATGAGTGCTCAGGAAACAAGGTATAACCAACTGTTTGTGGACTAAATGTCTTATTAACAATTGACCAAAACTGTGGATAAATAAGCAAGAAATAAATGTTTCAAACAAATAATAATTAAAAATGAATGTAAAAAAAAAAAGATTAGAACTCTGGATGGGAACTTTATTCTACCCTGTTTAGTTAATGGATTTTGGCACTGATTTATAGCCCTGTCTCCTCAGTTAGTATTAATATTTAAACTACTACAATTCATTAATCTATGGGTAAAAGCTAAAGAATGCTCATTATTTGGACCAGAATATTTGTTCTATTATTTTTCTTACAGAGATTGGGCTGTCCCTTGGCATTACCTGCCTTGAATCTGAAAGCTTCTTTTATCAGTTTTATTTTAAATTTGCAGTGCTTTCCTCTCTTTATTTCATCATTGTAGTTATTCCTATTCTGGAACTGCACTATTTGTAAAAAAAAACCAAAACCTAATTTGCTTTTAAAGTAATTTTAATTTTAAACACAGAGATACTCATTAAAAGTGGTTTTATTTCAAGGTTTCATTTGTTAACCCAATATACCAGTTTAAAAATTTTTGTGTTCAGAACACCTTCTCACTCATATTTTTCAAAGTGCTTCAGACACTATGAGAACTTCGAAGTATGTCATGTTTATTAAAATAGACATATTTCTTTACACAATTATTTATCTCCTCATAAATCCTATACCATCTTGCTGTCTAAAAGCCACATCTGACCTTAAACTTGTGTATGTACCTCCACATTTAATAGAGTAAGAAGCCTTTTCTTAATCCAATATTTAAAATTACTCAGTACTGTTATTCCCCTTTCACAGATGGTGAAACATGGTCACAGGGTGCAGCGTGAAAACTGCTTAAATCAAAGTAAATTTGTGCTACCAATGAATGGAGAGCTCCTTCATTTCTTTCTTCACTCCAGGTTGTATATCCCTGAGCTCAGAAGGTCACAGAGGGGCAGAATCGCTAACTCAGTGGGATGAAAAGTAGCTGAGAATGAACAACAATTGAGACAAGTATCCTTTTAGTATATATTAGTGCTTTACACAAGAAAACATGCAAGAGAGATACATTATCCAAGGGCTGACAGCATATAAACCAGATTCCATGTTCCATACCCCATGCACACTGCTGCTGTGCCTGGGCTTGTATATCAGCTGTACTATGCAAACATTATCACAGCATAAATGTTTAATAATGGAGGGAGCCAATGTGATTGATATAACTAGAAAGCAAATCCAGTTGTGTATTGACTGCACTATTCCACTTCCCCTGCAGCCTAACTCTGGAACTTAATGAAAGAAAAGGAGTACATTAAATTTGTGCTGACAACAAAAAAAAAACAAAGCAAGGATCTGTTAGCTATTCTAGGAACCACCTATAAAGCTTAGTTGGCTTAGAGCAACAGTAAGTCAAAATCGTTATGGGGAAAATATGTGATGTTGTAATGTGGTTATCCCGAATGTATGGTTATAAAAACTTTATAGCATGCCACACATTGCAAGGCACTCTACAGATTTTATGGCTGTGCATTTGGGATTCATCCTTTGCTCATGAGTGATGGAGCCACCAGTGAGTTATGCAAGTCTTTTCCAGAGGAGTGGCATAGAACATAGACATTTTTATAGCACTCCACAGCATCTCATGTAGTAATCTGGGGATAGGCGCTTTCAGTTTCCCTTTTACTTTCTTTTTTGTCCCTGTTGGAAAAGCAGTGATTAAAAGCAATGTTATGTGAGGAGTAATAAAACTAATTTCCATCAATGACAGTCATCAGCAGCCATCTATATAACAAAGTTCTGTCAATTAATTTTGTAAAGTTGAAATGTGACTTATGGATGCCTGCTCTATTGTCAAGACCACAGATCATTGAATCATAAAATCACAGAATCATAGAATACCAGGTTAGAAGGGAACTGCAGGACCATCGTGTCCAACCTTTGTTGTCAAAAGCATGCTCTAGACAAGATGTCCCAGCACCCTGTCCGGCTGAATCTTGAAAGTCTCCGATGTTGGAGAATCCATAACTTCCTCGGGGAGGTTATTCCACTGGCTGACTGCTCTTGTGAAAAATTTTCCTCTTATGTCCAGTCGGAATCTCTCTAGGAGTAGCTTGTACACATTGTCCCTATTCTTTTCCATGTGGCTCCTTTTTTAAAAAGGAAGTCTTCATCTTCTTGATAGTCATCCTTTAAATACTGGAACATGGTGATAAGTCTCCCCTAAGCCTTCTTTCCTCAAATTTGAAAAAATCCAGTTCTCTCAGCCTTTCCTCATATGGTAGCCTTTCCAGACCTTTGGTCATTTCTGTGGCCCTTCTCTGGACTCCCTCCAGCTTGTCCACATATTTTTTTGTATAGTGGGGAACAAAACTGAACATAGCATTACAGGTGTGGCCTGACAAGCACCGAGTAGAGTGGGATAATGACTTCTTTATCTCTGCTGGTGATGCCCTTGTTGATGCAACCTATCATCCTGTCTGGTTTTTTTGCCATAGCAGCAGCACACTGTTCATTCATATTGAGCTCATTGTCCACCACAACCCTCAGGTCCCTTTCCACAGAGCTGCTCACTAGCTGGGTAAATCCCAGCCTGTGCTGCACTCCTGGATTATGTTTTCCCATGTACACTTCTCTTTTTTGAACTTCATAAAGTTCTTGTCCATCTTCTCCTCCAGTCTACCTAGGTCTTCCTGCAGGGTGGCTCTCCCTTCCAAAGTGTCCCCCACTCAGTTTAGTATCATCAGCAAATTTCTCCAGGGTACACTTGACCCCATCATCCAGATCATTTATGAAGGTACTAAACTTCTAAGAGCTTTGGGCCCACTGTCCATCCCTGGGGAACCCCACTTGTGACAGGTTGCTCACTGGAAAACGAACTTTTTACCACTGCCTTCTGGGTGCAGCTGTAAGCCAGTTCCCCACCCACTGCACAGCCCATGTGTCTAGACCTTAATGTATCAGTTTCTTCAGGAGGAGGCTCTGGGATACCATAAAAAACCCTTGGAGAAACCTAAGTAGACAATGTCCATTGCTTACCCCACATTAACTGCGCAGGTTACTTCAACAAAAAAGGCAGTCAGGTTTGTCAAACAGTTTGCCCTTGGTGAATCCATGCTGGCTTTACTTAATCATATGCTTCATTTGACTTGTGAGAGTGCCCAGGAGGATTCATTTCATAGCTTTTAACCTCTGTAGATGGGGGTGACATTAGCCTCCTTCTAGTGTTCTGGGACATTCCCCAGTCTCCACGACTTCTCAAAGATTATGAGAACATCCTTGCTATGACATCAGCCAGCTCTCTAAACACCCTCAGGTGGATATTGTCAGGGCCCATTGATTTGTAAGGGTCAAGCTCCTGTAATAGTTCACATATCAACCCTTCCTTCACTGATGGTGGGTCTGTGTTTGCATCAGCCTGTGTTTTTGTTTGGCCTAGGGCCCAACAGTGCAAATAAAAACAGAGGTGAATAAAGTGTTGAGAACCTCTGCCTTTTTGGCATTGTTGGTAATTAATTCACCTCTCCTGTTTAACAATGGGCCAACATCTTCCTTCTGTTTCTACTTGTTTGTTATGTACCTGAAGAACACTTTCTTGTAGTTTTTGATATCTCTGGCCAATTTCAATTTGAGCTGAGCTTTTACTTTTCTAACTGCAACTCTGCATGCTCTGGCAATGCCCTTGTTGTTCTCAATGGGTGTTCATCCACTTTTCCATCTCTGGTATGTTTCTGTGTTGGTTTTGAGCAGACTCAGATGCTCATGGGTAAGCCAGGGAGGTCTCTTACTCCACCTACTTCCTTTAACTTTAAAGGGCATGAACTGCTTTTATGCTTCCAGGAGAGCATTCTTGAAAAACTCCCAGCACTCACTAGCTCCTTTATCCTCCATGGAAGCTTCCCACGGAATCCTTCTCAAGGATTTGAGAAGCTGATGTTTGCCCTTCTAAAATCTAAAACCTTTGTCTAAGTGCTAACCTTCAGTGTGATCAGCAGGATCCCAAACTCCACAATATTGTTGTCTTTGCAGCCAAGGCTATCATTAACAAAGATATCACAAAGCAAGTTTTCTTGATTTGTGAGTATCAGGTCCAGCAGTGTCTCAGTCCTGGTTGGTACATTTAACATTTGTACGAGGAAGCAGTCCTCAACAAATTCCAGGAATGTGATAGGCATGTGCTCAGAAGTGAGGAGCTGTGGCTGCTGTCCCAGCAGAATTAACATCCCCCTTCTCCCACTGTCTCTGCACTTGTATGACCATGCTGCAGAATGAAGCCTAAACCATACTTCTGCAGTCCTTTTGACGAACCCCATGGTTTCTGCGTTTGCTGCGTATCAAGTTACCCGGCCAATATATAGAACAGTCTCTATGATAAAATTGCCCCTCTACCAATTTAGGCCCCATAGCTACACAGTGACCTTATCAGAAAGCAATTAATTTTTTCTCCCTTACTCACCTTACACCTGACAATGTCATCGAACAGCCACTTCCTCAGAGAACTACTTAAAAGGAAAATGCTGCTAAATATACTCAGGAATTCATTCACATGTTAAAAGGGAGCCTGGATCCACCTTCAAAAAAGTTCTTGGGGCACTGACCAGTCTGGAGGCCACCATGGATGGTCTGCCGTTGATTATTTGAAGCAAACGAAACTAAACCTCTAGAATTCAAAACAGTCATGATATTCTGAAATTATTTCATTTATTCTTTTATGCTTGTATGTTGATGTTGTCTCTCTTGTATGCAAGCATATAGCGGGTCTTCTCTGGATGCATTTTGCTCTTTCTTCCATGCATCCTTACGTATAGGCAATTTAGCAAAGGACTAGTCAGCACTTATTAGTTTACCTAGTTATCCTAGGTGGGAGAAGTCAGACAAGACCTACCAGACTGGTTTTTTCAACAATGAGTTTTATTCATCTGTTAAGAGTTTTGTAGTCTTTCTTCTCCACAACAAGATCAAACTGTTCACCAATAATTAAAGACTATTATTAATTGAATAATCCTCCTGTCATATTGGTCTCTTTGACTGCTGAAGTGTTATCTACTACAAGTTTTACTGTTGCTGAAAACTGTGGATTTGGTTTGTGAAAACAACTATTTGAAAAAGATATTGCAGCATGCACGCTTTTGCTACATCTATAATACATGTGTTCTGTATGTAGATATGTATAAAGCAGGCATTAATGCTCCAAGTAAGGAAACAAAGTGCAGAACACTGAAAAGAAAATATGCCCCAACCTACAGAGAAATGGGAGGGTGTATTCATCAAATGGGATGTATATTCTGTGATAGGATTAAACGGGACTACAGAAGTGTACAGAAAGAGTACAAAAGAACATGAATAACAGGCAAAACAAGACCGAGTAGTTCATACTGAGCAAGAAAGACATGCAAAATATGAAAAAAAGCAAAACTAATCAGTTAGGTTTGTGTCATATGGGAAGTCTTCTTATGCAGAGTACAATATTGATCTGAAAAATACTACTAAATTTAAGAAATTTTCCCCCACAGACTTGCATTCTGTGCACTATACTCTAGAGAGGAAAAGATAAAAATTTCTTCTTTCCACCTTTGTTCACGTACCAAATGCAGCAAAGACATAGGGAGCTGATTTGAATTTCTTGTTGTCATGCACTAACAGCAGTGTTTAATAGGTTCCAGTAACCTGAGCAAAATTGCAGAAAACATGAAGCTTTACAGGTAGCAGTGAGGTCCAGTTCAAAGAAGTAAACTCACTGTGGTAAAACTGAAGGTTTATATTGGCCCTTCAAGTGCTCCATTACTGGCAATTACATGGGAGAAGAAAAGAATCCAGTATGAACTTTAAGTCCAAGTTATGTTCACAAGGGCTGACAAGCAGGAACAAAATTGTCTTTTTCATTGTTCACAGAAGGCATTTGATATGGAAATAATTTAGAGATGATAGGCATGGAACTCTATAGTACCGTTTTTAGAAGCATTTTTCAGCATAAAGTTGTACTTTAAACTGCTGCCAGATAATCAAAGGATTTGGGAGCATCAGATGATGCTACTGCTATCTGATGCTATTACCTTTCTGCCATAGACAGTCAATTTATGTGACTGAAGAGAAGGAAAAGCAAGAAAACAAAAGAAGACAGATGAAAAGATGAACCAATTGCTCTCTTTTCACCCAGTGGTACAATTTAAAGGAGATCCTCAGCATCTAACTTCAGCAAAATAAGGTTAGAAGAGTCCAGAGCTATCCATACCAGCAATGTATCAAATTTCTTGGGAGGTGCTCCTGAAAACTGTATGTGTTTTGTGCAACACTGAAACCAAGCTTCATGACTCACCTTGGACACTTCCCTGAATGTCTAACAACCCCCTGTAACAACCTGAAAACTTCAGCAGTGGGAGACTACTCAATCAAAGACCAAGTAATGGTGGGAGATGTCCGTTAATCACTAGGCATACAGTTTTCAGAGCTACATGTGGGCTGCTCACGGGTCTAATTTAGCAGAACTCATTGTAAAAAGAGAAGGAGCCTCTTTCATAAAGTTCATTATGGCCCTAGAAGCACCAAAGCTAATTTGGCAACGGGAGCCAGTGCATGGGCTAATTGAGCAAGACAATATTTAGAAACAAAGTTGGAAGGCAAAGGATGGAAAGACACAGAGTCTTTCAAAGAGGCCTTGGAGAGTCAGTCAGGCTCTCACACCCACACAGACACCCTTTCTCATTGACTGGCAGTGGGTTCTGCACTGCTACTTTGAGGGAAGCTTATCTAGCTTTGTTCACAGTGAAGCGTGAGATTAGATTAGACAAAATATTCATATAGCTGTTTCAAAAACCTTTCTCTACTGCTTTTCTCTATTGCTAAATGACAATGGCTCTGCATGAAGAAGTATGCTGGTCAAATATAACAGCATTCAGAAATGAGGAATTGCATGTGCCCAAAATCTAGTTGGAAATATAGCATCAGAGTAATTCACTGAGATACAGAAGTAACCTTATATGCTTGTCCTGGAGATGAAAGGAAAAGGTCTGATTTGAGTTGGACTTTTACATTAGCATAACTTAAGCACAAATTAATGAAAACAAACACCCTTTCAGCTATACCGACAAGACTACAGAAAAGCAACAAGGATACAATACTGAAAATACAAACATGTCTAAAAGCTCCTTCTACACCAATGAGCATCAGAGTAAATCAATCATCTCTAGGTGCCCAAGGATACAATGACAAGAGGTGAAAGCATCATGTGTGCCAACATCTACTGACACTTTTTTCCAAAAAAAGAGCATTTAATGTTTAATACTAGACAGCTTTTCAAGATTTGTTGAGCAAAGGCCTATGCCTTTCCACTATCCTTCCATATTAGTTTGAACTGATAATTTCTCTATTAACATCCTGCTTACCTTGCCAACTAAAGAGAGATTTATCAATTATCTTTGCCATTCAGAAATATGTAGTTAAAAGAAGAAAGGCAACCGTCAAAACAAAAGGGAGAATGTGTTCCAAATCAAGATTTGAAAACATCTATAAATATTTCCATTAATCCCATGATTTAAACCAATGCATTTTATTCCCCCATAAACAAAGTAAAACAAAAATACAGCTAAATTTCCCTGAGCAGATCTAACATTCAGTGTTTTCCGTCTTCTCATTATACATGATAGGGAACAGAAAAAGATTAAGAAGATGAGGAAGAGTTAATTATGTGTTGTCAATTTGAGCATTGACACAGTTAAGACACAATTCCATCCCAACACTTCAAACTAGCCTGTGAAATCTGGATCTTGTACTGGGCCCAGATTCAAGGTGTGGCTCATCTAGGACCATTGTCTTTTGGAGAGACTGAAGAAAGAGTTATGGGAGCTAACACAATGGCAAACAAGAAAACCAAGGATATTGAGGCTCTGGAGCGTGTCCATATAAGAGCGACAAAGCTGGTGAAGGGGCTGGAGAACAAGTCTTATGAGGAGTGACTGAGAGAGCTGGGGTTGTTTAGCCTGGAGAAGAGGAGGCTGAGGGGAGACCTCATTGCTCTCTACAACTACCTGAAGGGAGATTGTGGAGAGGAGGGTGCTGGCCTCTTCTCCCAAGTGACAGGGGACAGGACAAGAGGGAATGGCCTCAAGCTCCGCCAGGGGAGGTTCAGGCTCAACATAAGGAAAAAATTCTTCACTGAAAGGGTCATTAGGCAATGGAACGATCTGCCCAGAGAGGTGGTTGACTCGCCTTCCCTGTAGGTGTTTAAGGTGCAGGTGGATGAGATACTGAGGGGCATGGTTTAGAGATTGGTGGGAATGGTTTGACTTGATGATCCAGTGGGTCTCTTCCAACCTCGTGATTCTATGATTCTATGATTCTATTTTGTAAAAGATAACATTTAGGTTATTCCCAACAGTAGAAAATCTCCTAAAGAGAAGAAGTAGAAACCCTTTTATATTACTGAGCAGTTAATCTGCTCCAAACTGATGTTCAAGAACTATAATTTTGCACTGAGAGAGCAATGGGCTACATGACCCAAAGATTTCTGTTTGCTATGGGACACTCACTTGTATAAATTCCCTGAAATTTCAGATTGACATCGTTGTAACTGGAAAGAAGGGAGCCTCATACTCTGATCAGCTGAGCTTTGCCTAAACAGAAGTCATACTTGGAGCTCACATCAGCTTGCCACAGCTCTCCCTCCATTTGCAATGAAGTACCAAAGATTAATTTCAATTTGCCTGCCCCACTTTATTACCACAAATAGTACAATTTTCTGCTTGTCCCTGTGATCCCTCAGAGGTACAATTGCAAATAACACTTCCAGTGTTTCAACAGTATCTCTTTATGTGCAAGAAACTGTCTTCATCTCTTGCTTAACATCAGCAGGCACTGGGCATTAAGAATAGGTTTTTCATGAGATCATTTCAAACTTGTAGAATTAAATAGCCCATGAAAACAACAAATAGTGCAACAGAACTGAACAAAAGAGAATCAAATAGAATTTTTTATTGGCCTGCCACCCATCTTATATGGCAAATCACCCTGAAATATATACAACAAAACAGTAACAACAATATGATTAAAGAAAAGTGCTTCACATTTCAAATACTACCAAACAAGACAAAATATAAGCTGGGACGTGGGCTTTTCCTGTTTATCTGTTGAAAAGTATCATGAGATCTTTAGCTTCTACCCTGTTGCAAGTCATAAATTAACAGATAAAGTGATTCATCTTGCTGTCTTCTCAAAGGCAAACATTTCCTAACAAATCACGGACACAAAGACAAAAGCCCTGAGGTTCTATCTATATCTATACTAGTAAAGTAAATATGCCAGGGCCTGTTTTCTGGCTCTGAGATTAGCTGGCACAACATGGCCATGTCTTTTCTACTAAGTTCTTTTAGCTCCAAAGCAAGGTCATTCACACTGCCACAGCAAGTACAGTCCCTCATGTGTTCTAAGCCTCATACTGTGCCTGGAAACTGTTTCATAAAGTAACAATTATTTTAGTCAAAAAGAGTGTCGAGGACTATTCCGGCAAGTGCCTGGGAATGTTGTGGTATTGTCTAATTCAGCACTATAGGCGCGACTTAAGTGTCAATGGCAACTAGATGATCTTTATAAGGCCCTTTCCAACACAAACCATTCTATGATTCTGTGATTCTATGATTTAAATCTGTAGAAGTAACAACAAGGCATGGAGTTAGATCTGGGACTTCTATATATGGGAGTATCTTTAGTGTCTGACCCATTAAGAAAAGGAGACCGACTATGAAAGCCACAGAAGGCTTAAACAGCCTCATGTTAGAGAGTTGTTCAGATCTAGGTTATCTGTGCCTGAGATTATGGTTAAAGTACATCTCTAACTGAAACACTCTGCTGACATCAGTCTTGAGTAAGGAGTATAAGGTACTTCCCACCCTGTAATAGCAACTGTAAATATTAGTGCTAAGCAACTATGTTTACAGTGTTTCTTCGGTACAATGAACCAATACAGAATTTATTGTACTTGGAGAACTCCTTCTGAAAATCTTAAAAGAAGCATACAAGAACTGACCTTGAATACCCTCTTGGTCATGAATAATAATATCACAAGTCCTTCTGTCTTGTTCTGCAGGATTAAGTAGGTAGACTGAAGTACATAGCACCAGCACAGAGTTATTGCAAACCACTTCTGATTAGGTAGTCCAGTCTACATCCAAACATTTAATCAAATGCTGAGCAAAAGATCAGAGGGAATTAGAGATGTATAGCTCTGAAAGGAACACTGGATTTCTTTCCTCTTTGCCTCCTATGATCCCCAATTCCTTTTAAACCAGTAGGAATTCCAAAAGACTCTTGCCAGCAACAAGAGATGGTTCTGTCTATGCTCCTGAGCTTCAAAAAGAATTTTCTCATAAAGTTCAAAATCTACACAGTCCTCAGAAATCTCTATATTCGCTATGTTCTTGAAGTTAAATCCACTCAGTGAGCAAAGCACTTTACTCAAGCTACTCAAAAAGAAAAGCAGCTCACATGGAGTAAGTAAACAGGAGTGAAGTGACTGGTGAAGTATGGCACCTGCTAAGTATATTCCCATTCTGGGTGCTAGATTGTTTTTGTCTCTCACAAACCACACAGCTCCTCTTAATTCCAGGGTCACACCTACAGTTCACCTTGCTCCCACAGCTGTTGCAGTGATGGGCATTGTCCCTGCAAGTCCTTCTGCTTCTGCAAAAGGTTATGCACAAGCAAAAGTCTGCAAGGCCATCTGTTTCTCCCTGGCAAAGAATGCAATCTCACTTCTTCTTAATGCAATAGCATTAGCATAATCTTTTAGAGAAGACTATCAATGAGGATAGGAACAAGCACCCTGTCCAAGCAATCCTATGCAAGATAAAGGTACTATTTGAGTGGAGGCAGCTTATGAGGAGTCACATAGAAGTTTTTCTCATTCGCTGGGATATATGTATTAGGGACATATCTCCTGGCTTGATTTTACTCTCTGCCTATTTGCACTATAAATCCAATATCTGAAATTTAAATAGCTACTTGACATATCTGTTTTAAGCAATTTCACCTCAATGAACTTCCTTCGGCTTTGGTTGTTTAGCACAGCTCTGACCCTTGAACTTTATTTCCTTACTAATTTCATCTTTTACAGAACTCTTGGAGGCTAACATATGGATCAGTGTCACCAGAGTGACTGAACAAGGTAAACTTAATAATCCAATCTGTGGTTTTACATATTTACATAGAGGGGTGAGGCAAATGCAGGAGACTAATCTATGTTTGATCTTAAAGGAGAGGAGAATATGCTGTCCTGATTTTGCTAGAGTCCTTCTACTTTCTCTTAGAGGCTCCTTGCAAAATCCTAGTAGTGATATAATAAACATAATTTGAAAAATAAATGAATAGTTCATTTCAAGGCAATAGGTGTATCCTGGGCTAAATATAAACTTAGTACTAAGAAGCTGAGAAGTTATTTATTCAAATAAAAGTTACTGGTAGGTTAAAGCAAGTCTGTTTAAGCATCTTTTTCTTTAATCTGAAATATTTCTGTTTCTAAATATGCCCCTGCTGCTTCTACTTCACAAATAGAAGAACAATAATCTTGTTTCTGCTCCTGATCACAGCTGATATAAACAGATGAAAGAGAAAATGTTAGGATTGGTAGTGCAGAGAAATGAGGCAATATTATGCCTCCTTCCTGTCCCTATTCCTATAGACCTAACTTCTGTTCTCGTCCCATTTACTGAAGGTTAAAGTGAGAAAAGTCAATACTCATTACCAAAAATAAAGTGCCATGAAAACCATGGAAGCTCTCTCCACATTTGTAAGAAATTCAGATTAAGACATCAAGGTGGGAGGGCAAGGAGGTACTTTCCTCCAAGGTAAAATTTAAATGTCAGTATAGATAATCAAAGCTGTGTTATTTTGTAGTCATTCTTATGCCAAAAAAATCCAAGCACATATTTAATTATAGTAACAGAAACATGGATAGAGGATAGATTTCCAGTGTCATTTTCTTCAGGGAATTGGTATAAGCAGTATAAGCAACCTCAGTTTGCTGACAAATCTAAACATACATTAGAACATTTTGTCAGTATAGTTAAAACAGTAAACCTTTCCCGGTATTGAGTAAGACCTAGTTTGGAAATCAGAGGAGACAAAAATCCTTATTTGTTTGCCAAAGAAAGAGTAGAGATAATATTGGTTTTAAGAACTGTTCAGCCCTTATGCCGTGTACGTGAGTTATATCTGCAATCATTATTTACCTATGTTAACACAAATCCTCTGCCTTTTTTTCCTGTAGCTTATTCTCTAAATTCAGAGATAGTCCTGTAATCAGGCAAACAACAAGGCCCAGGTTGCCCAGTTCATAGTTTTCTGTCCTATGCTATAGGCTTATACTGGAGAATAATCTGTTAATTTTGTAGGTTTCCCTAATTTACAATAGCCAAAAGGAAGACTAAAATGTATTGTTTGCCAAGGCAACAGCTAGACACTCTGATGTCCATCTGCTCTGAGCATGAGGAACTGCTGTGAAACACTGTCTATGTCTCAAAATTACAGACAAGAATGTCCTCGTGCTTCATGTTCACCAAGTCCTCTAATGACTGACTTTCCTCAACCAGGCAGCATGGCAGGGCTTGCCATCATGTCTAAATCTCAAGTGAGTGCTTATTTGTCTAAATTGTCATTCCTTATACTCTGACTGAGAAGTCTTACCAAAACAGAAATAAACAACTTGCATAACCACTGCCAGCTTATTTCCAAATAAACACACCATTGTGCAAATCATTACCATCCATTGTTTTTTGTAATTCCTTTCTTAGAGAATTTCCTCTTTTCCACTAATACATTTCCAACTGCTACCTGAAACAGTGCTTCTACTGTCTGCTCCTCTGTTCTTCCAAATGTCTTCCAGCCCCAAAACCCACAAAATACTTTCTTGTAAATCTTCCCTAACTTCATAATGAGAGCAATACAGTGTGACAACATAGGAAAGGGAGCAAGAAACTGAAACTATGAAAAATGCCAAGCTTGAGTTTCATCCAAAACAAAAAAGATGTTTGGGTTTGGGTTCTATTTTTCAAAAAGGTCTTATCTTCAGCTTTTTACTTCCGTTTGGTTTCCAGTATTTTCTGGTGTTGGGAAAAATACCCAAGATCAGAGCCAAAATAAAACAACAGCTAGTCCTAATGATGTGCTCAGCAGTTTTGGAAATAGGAAGTCCCAACAGTTTGGGTTTGCAGTCAGCTCTGGTGGTTGGAAAATACATTTATGTTCTTTATGTATCTTTCCAAACTGAACTTTAAATGCTTTTGACATTTAAAGTTTACCAAAATAGAAACCTTCCTGTTTAACTGAAACCCTAATCAACATATATATAACAGTATTGTGCTATATTGTCACAGAATCACAGAATAACCAGGTTGGAAGAGACCCACCGGATCGTCGAGTCCAACCATTCCCACCAATCCCTAAATCATGCTCCTAAGTACCTCATCCGCCTGTGCCTTAAACACCTCCAGGGACAGTGAATCAACCACCTCCCTGGGCAGACCGTTCCAATGCCCAACCACCCTCTCCGTGAAGAACTTTTTCCTAATCTCAAGCCTAAATCTCCCCTGGTGGAGCTTGAGGCCATTCCCTCTCGTCCAGTCCCCTGTCACTTGGCAGAAGAGGCCAGCACCCTCCTCTCCACAAGCTCCCTTCAGGTAGTTGTAGAGAGTAATAAGGTCTCCCCTCAGCCTCCTCTTCTCCAGGCTAAATAACCCCAGCTCTCTCAGCCGCTCCTCATAAGGCCTGTTCTCCAGCTCCTTCACCAGCTTTGTTGCTCTTCTCTGGACTCGCTCCAGAGCCACAACATCCCTCTTGTGGTGAGGGGCCCAGAACTGAACACAGTACTCGAGGTGCGGTCTCACCAGTGCCGAGTACAGAGGGAGAATAACCTCCCTGGACCTGCTGGTTACGCCGTTTCTGATACAGGCCAAGATGCCATTGGCCTTTTTGGCCACCTGGGCACACTGCTGGCTCATGTTCAGTTGGCTGCCAACCAACACCCCCAGGTCCTTCTCCTCCTGGCAGCTTTCCAGCCAGGTCTCTCCTAGTTTGTACCTCCGCTTACGGTTGTTGTGCCCCAAGTGCAGGACCCGGCATTTGGCCTTGTTAAACCTCATGCTGTTGGTCTCAGCCCAGCAGTCCAGCCTGTTCAGATCCCTTTGCAGAGACTCCCGACCCTCCAGCAGATCCACACTTCCACCCAGCTTAGTGTCATCTGCAAACTTGCTAAGGGACGACTCAATGCCTTCATCCAGGTTGTTGATAAAGACATTGAACAGGACTGGACTCAGCACTGAGCCCTGGGGAACCCCACTTGTCACTGGCCTCCAGCTGGATTTAACTCCATTTCCCACCACCCTCTGGGCCCGGTCATTCAACCAGTTTTTCACCCAGGAGAGTGTGCGCCCGTCCAGGCCAGAGGCCGACAGTTTCCGCAGCAGAATGCTATGAGAAACTGTATCAAAGGCTTTACTGAAGTCCAGGAAGACCACATCCACAGCCTTTCCCTCATCCAAGAGTCTAGTCACTTGGTCATAGAAGGTGATCAGATTACTCTGACAAGACCTGCCTTTCATGAACCCGTGTTGACTGGGCCTCATCACCCGGTTCTCTTGCAAGTGCTTCATGATAGCACTCAAGATCACCCGCTCCATGACTTTCCCCGGTACCGAGGTCAGGCTGACAGGCCTGTAGTTCCCCGGATCCTCCCTGCACCCCTTCTTATAGATGGGCACGACATCAGCCAGCCTCCAGTCCAGCGGAACCTCCCAAGTCATCCAGGACTGTTGGAAGATGATGGAAAGGGGTTTGGCCAGCACATCCGCCAGTTCCCTCAAAACTCTCGGGTGGACTCCATCCAGCCCCATAGACTTGTGGGCATCTAGCTGGGCAAGCAAGTCTCTAACCACCTCCTCTTGGACCGTGGGAATCTCATACCTCTCTTCCAGCCCCTGGGGTTGTGCACAGAGGGAACAATTTTCCTTACTGTTAAAGACTAAGGCAAAGTAGGCATTGAGCACTTCAGCCTTGTCTTCGTCCCCTGTTACTCTTGTTCCCTCTGCATCTACTAGGGACTGGAGATTCTCCCTAGCCCTCCTTTTGCTGTTGATGTATTTGTAGAAAGACTTTTTGTTCTTGTGCAATACCGTGCACAGTATTGTGGTAGTCACACCAGCTTTTGCCTTTAGAGACATGCAGTCCTCCTACACTTCCACAACACAGATTAATGTAAGTGTAAAATTAAATGCCCAGTTCTACCATTTTAATACATATCCCATACAATAAAGTGTTTGGCTTCAATCCCACAAACTTTTACACACTAAGAAAACCAGTTTCCTTGAATTATATGGAAGAAATGAGGTACTTAAAAGTTTCTCCCTGCATGTTTTCAGAACGAGGTTGTTACATACACACTAATGTTTGCTCTTTATAGATTTTATAGGTAAGGAAATGGTCACTTATCACTGACTTTTGCATTGGTGGGATGTCAACTGTACTATTCCATTTGCAGTAATATCTCCTTTCATGATCTGCTCTCCTCAGTGAGGCTTGGTTTGAATCTTTCTTTAGTTTTAAATTAAAGCCCTTGTGTTCTAAACAAAAAACTATTCGCACTGCCTGCCCCTCCTCAGCACATCCCTTTGTGCCCAGAGTGGGGCACAGACTTGTCATGGAAGTGCAAACTTGTCCCTCCTGGAATGCGTATGGCAACAGCCAGGTGCTGTCACATATCCGTCCCAGCACTTGGCCTCTGCTGAGAACAGGATATGGTGACAGCCAGACCTCTAGCTGGACACAGAGAGGCCACTTATACCTACATTTTGTGTTCCCACTCCTCAGATGGGCACAGAAGGTCTTGCAGAGAAGTGGAGGTCTTGGTGACAGTGATGTCTTAAACCACTGCAATTAGGTCTGCCCCAGCCAATCCATCACAGCACTGAGCTCCCTGTTAGACAGCATACCACTGTTTTAGAGAGTAACTTTTTAAAAAAACACAGAAACCAAGCAATTAGAGCTAAAGTTTTCAAATCTGCATGAATCTCAAAGCAAAACCTATCAAGAATTATTAGTGCTACCTTACTGCTAGGATTTAACAGACACTGCAGTCCTACTTCCTTCTATCCATCGCCCTGTCCTAATATTTTAATTTTACAATTATAAAGCTTCACCTCATTAACAACATCCCACCTATCAAATCATTTTACTTTCCTAGTACAGTATTTCATCATCCTAATTCTACTGTCCTGTGTTACATTGCTTACCATCTTTTATCAGATTTGATGGATTTTATCCTAGTTCCCTGCCTTTCATTGCTATTATGTCACATTGTTTATGCACAGCGCATGTATTTGCATTGTCCTCTGTAGAATATCTTGCATACACAGAATATTTAAATGAGAAAAAATTCAAGGACGTGTGGAGTTTACATAAAGATAGTCTACAAATGCAGTCATTTTTGCTGAGCTAACTGAACAGTTGTTAATACTTCACATCATCAAAACACAAAGGAAGACCTGTTTCTTGTCCTGGAAAGTTTTCTTTCAAGTTATTAGTGAACACTGTATTTAGGATATACTAAGTATAATGACAAGCAGTAAAAAAATTGCACTTAATTCAGATGGTTTCTTAGGAGCCCCTAACTGAGTTGTGCCACTCATATCACATTCTTCAGTTTTTTGTTTATAAATTTCTTGGTGATTAACAAGTGAATGATGCTTTCTGGAAGTGTTTAAAGTGTTTCCATACTACAATGAAATTACTTGGTTTAAAATTATTATCTCAACTAAGTTATTGATATTGAGGTGGAGATCACATATTTCTAAAGAAGTAATAGATGAGGCCTTCTTCAAGCTACTGGAAGATGTCTCACACAAACCTTGTCTTCATGGGGTACTTGAACAACTCCACAGCTGCTGGACAGTACAGTAGGAAAAAAGTAATCCAAGAGATTTCTGGAGTGCATTTTCCTGACACAGAAATGGAGCTTTGCTGGACCCTGTGAATTAGTACCTGTTGGGGATGAATTAGCTTGAAAGTAGGTTTGCAGAGAAAGGTCTTGGAGTCTTGGTGGACAACAAATTGAACATGAACTAGCAAAGTGCTCTCAGCAAAGGCAGCTGACAGCCTCCTGGGTTGCATAAGGAAGAACATTACCAGCAGGTTGAGGAAGGTGACCCTTCCCCTTTACTCAGCACTTGTGAGATACATCTAGAATGCTAGGTCCAGTTCTGGACTCCCCCATGCAAGAGTGACATGGAAATACAGGAATCTAATGAAGGGTGACGAAGGTGACTAAATGCCTGAAGCATCTGTCATAGAAGGCTCAGAGAGCTGGGACTGTTTGGCCTTAAGAAGCTCAGTGGGTTCTTATGAATAAAGCATATAAACACCTGACTGGGGAGGGTAAACAAAACAGAGCCAGATGCTTCTGGTGCCTGGTAAAAAGACATAACGCAGTGTGTGCACATTGAAATATAAGAAAGTCTATTTAAAATTAAGAAAACATCTCAGTTGCAAGTGTGATTGAACACTGGAACAGATTACCCAGCAAGGCTGTAAAGTCACTGTCCTTGGAGTTATTCAAAACCCAACTGGACACAGAACTGACCTGCTCCAGGTAACACTGCCAGAAGCAGCAGTTTTGGACTAAACAATCTCCAGAGGTGCCTTCCAACCTCAGCCTTCTCTTGTTCTGTGAACTACATTGATTTGATTTCTCAATGAGTAGGATCCAATCAACTAGCCTTAGGCACTCAGTTTACACTTCCTTCAGTGCTCCCAATGTAAAGGTCAAAGTTCTTTCTCTAATCAATGGAAAGACACTAATGTCTCCAGTGGCAAATTTTATCTGACTGAGCATGAGGGGCATCTAAGTTAAAGCCCAAGGTTGTTAGACGAATTACATACACTGAAATTCATCCATTGATTTTTCTGCTGACTGAAGGCTACGGCTGCAAATAACCTACTGAACACGGGAATTTGACTGAACTTCAAGTGTTGCATTTATCAGAAAATTATTATTCAAATAACTGGAGCTAGTACAAAGGTCTCATCCATGGTTGAGTTTATTGTATCTTAATGCCATTCAGCTGACGCATTGTAATGTCTTACCCTGAAGTAAACTGTGCATTTGTCTGAGTCAGTTCTGAGTACAGGGTCACATGATGCCGATAAGCCCATTTAGTATTTACTATGATCGAAAAGGAAGTCAAAGTCTGCAAACATACATTCCTGCATATGTTGTATTTCCTGCCCCCACCACGCTACCTCTAGAGAACATCTGAACAAACAGTAACCAACTCACTAACACAGAAGAAAAAAATGCCTTTTTCTTTTTCCACTAGATTGATTTTCTGCTAGTTGTGCAAGTTTGTATTGGCTTGGAGCAAGATCAGAGGAAGCACAGAGCCAGCTCAACAGAGAGGGCAGGATTGCAAGGTGAGGAGCTGTAGGAAAAAGAGAGGAAAATGGAACAGAGGGTGTGAGGCACAAACTGCCCTGGAGGCATCACTGAACCTCCAGACTGGCTCAAGCCTTGACGCATAGCTTTACCCTTACCAACCACCAATCATGATTTATAACACCTCCAGGGATAAACATGTGACAAAAATTATATTCTCAGTCATGGATGAAGGAGAATATGCACTGGAAAAATGAAACCATGATGTGAGTTTTCTTCTTTAGGCACACAGACAGTGTAGCACAGGTATTCACATCCCGGAGAATGCAAGACAGCAGATCAAGTATAACATCACTAACAGAACAAGACAGGAGAAAAAAACTGAGCAAGAGCAAGCAAGGGAGAACTTTTTTGATCAACACAAATGGGTTAGCTTGACATACCACAAGCTGAAAAGCCACAGCAGAAAATGTTGTTGTAATAGCTGATGCTTCATTCCAGGCTTGCACTTGTTTCCACCAATATTGTTAAGCTTTAGATGGAGTCTCACATAATGAAAACAATTGCTGAGAACAGCACCAGGCAATATATAGATCTGAGCTGTATCTCCCAGGCCCTCCTGCAACAAAAATATGTTCTTCTCAGTGGTATGGCAAAAACATGCACGTGGGTATGGAAGATTTCACCGCCGCGTGCGTGCAGGATGATACAGCCAATATCCTCGCGCTCGTTGGCAAGAAACCGTGGGACAGTTAAGCAAGAAACCGTGGGACAGCTAAGCGGGAGGAGACAACACAGAGCTGAGATAACTGCAGAAGAACTTCTGGGACTCTTTGGTTACTAGACAAGAACAACATTTGTAGCAAGTACAGTTATGCTGAGCTGCAACTGTTAGACTGAATGGCTGTAATGTGAGACTTTAGTGTGGAAAATCACTGGGATACCTTGTGCATAATAAACAGATTTCATTACTGCACCCAAACAGAGTCCATGCCGTCAGCCGCCACAGTTCAAGACAATGATATGAAATGCTAAATATTTTTTAAAAACGCTGAGAAAAATACCATGTTTGTTTATTTAATTCTACACATAAACTATTTTAATCCCAAATCTGAGAGTTTAATCACTCAGGTTAAAGACATAGAAATGTAAAACCTAATGTCATTTTTGTTTAGTTGTCCTGCATAAACAGAGCAGCATATTTTTTAGTGTTTTGTCTCTTCTCATTTCAAGTGTGGCCTCGGAAGAAGCTGACAGCTCTCTCCATTTCTCTCTTAATATTCAGCTGTTGTTCTAAGCATAATTTTTTTTGAACACTTACTTGTCCACTGTGATAACATATATGGTTGTTACTGTTGAATTTTATTTAAAAAAATAGGAATTTGTCATTAAATTTTTCACTCTTCTACGAAAATCATTGTAATCCAAACATGTGTTATGTAAATCTTTTTTTAAAAGCAGAGCTTTAAAAGTTATTTAGAATTAAGTTTTCATTTCTAACAATGAAAGCATTTTTCCCATTCAAGAAGGATATCACTGAATAACTAAAAACATCTTGATGAAATGCATTTTCTTGGATTTGTATAAGCAAAAAAATAAGTGGGTATTGAAGTAGTTTCTTCACTCATATGTCTGTTTTGTTTAACTATTTGAATGTTCCTGGCATGGTTGTGTCTCATGACAACCAGTACTCTCCTAGGTAATATACAGGAATTTTTTGTAGAATGGTATATGCTCAGAGCGAGTCCACATAGGTACTCTGAACACAATAGACTCATCTTGTGGCAGAAGTGAGGTTATATATGATGAGAAGAACCATGTAATGAGGCAGACAGTTAACAGACCTTGGATTGCTTCATTATGTGTACCCAGAAAACATTTTGAAAAAAATATCAGCCTACTCAGTGACAGTTGTTTGAAACCTACATAAAGCAAATAACTTCAGTGTAGTTGCCCTTGTACAGTGGCCAGTGCCCTGTGGCAGATAGCACAGACATATAACATAAAGACAAAATCCCACTAAAAAGCATGGGGATTTGAGTTTTGATTTTCCTGGTTTTATAATATATTTGGCTTAAGCATTTAGTCTAGCATCTGTTAGGGAGAGGGGGTTACACCTAATGTACACTTTCCTGAATTTATGATTAGCAAACAAGAAAACAATCGAGGCAAAGACAGCTAAGACAACTGCAAGTAAGAACACACCAGATAGCTATAATAATATTTGTTTGTTTGATTAGATTGCAAATAGATGTTTTTCTCTCACTTAGTAATTCTGTAAAATGAGTGAATAAATAAAAATAAATAAAAGAAAGTTGAAAGAAATTATATGCAACATGAGCACGGAAGGAGTGAAATGAACTTATTTAGATAGATCACATCAAACAAGTGCTGACAAATCTTTTAATACCTCTCCTACCTCTTTAACTCTTAGTAATTATATGCTGCTAGACAGCAGAATCTCGGGATTTAAAAAATATATTCATGATTTTCAGGATCCTTTTGCAACCTATGTTTTAGTTTTCTGTATTTGTAAACCAAGGTATTCTCATTACAGCCTCAGATTGCCACTGAGATCCATGAGTTCAATGCAGTTATGATCAGGGTAACAGGTTTCCTAGAACCTTGGACATGTCATTTCATGGAAATCTCACTTTGTATTACGGAGGAGGCTCCAGGATTCTCATTTGTGAAGGGCATAGAAATACTGTGCCGTGCAACTTTCCAAAGAAAAGGAGGCAAAAGAAAGGACATCACAACAACACTTATGAACAACTATTTCATAAAGTAATCGGGAGAAAGGCTCGTGATTTAGGAATCAGGTTTATTCATAATGAAGCTATGAGGAATGAGTTTTGATGCCTGCACAATAATACAAGAAATATAGTGAATAAGCAGGAGAAGGAAGTCTTAAAGTGATCATACTTCCAATCTAATTGCTGCAAAAGACCTAGTGAACTAGTTCACTTGGCTAGAACATAGCATGGATAAGTAATGGAGATCAGCCCCACTAAGATGGACTTGGGGGTACTGGTAGATAAAAAAAGCTGGACATGAGCCAACAAAGTGTGCTCACAGCCCCGAAGGCCAGCTGTATCATGGGCTGCATCAAAAGAAGTGTGGCCAGCAGGTCAAGGGAGGTGATTCTACTTCTGCAATTTGCTCTCATGACACCTCACCTGGAGTATGGCATCCAGCTCTGGAACCCTCGGCAGAGGAAAGACATGGACCTGTTGGAGAGTCACAAAGAATATCAGAGAGATGAAACACTTCTCCTATGAAGAAAGGTTGAGAGAGTTGAGGTTGTTCGGCCTGAAGAAGAAGGCTCCAGGGAGACCTTATTGCAAAGTTCTAGTACTTAAAGGGGATTTATAAGAAAGACGAGGACAAACTTTTTAGCAGAGCTTGTTGCAACAGGACAAGGGGTAATATTTTTAAACTAAAAGAAAGTAGATTTAGTCTAGATGTAAGGAAGAAAAAATTTACAATGAGGGAAGTGAAACACTGGAACAGACTTCCCTGAGAGGTGGCAGATGTCCCATCCCTGGAAACATTCAAGGTCAGGCTGGGAAGGGGCTCTGAGAAACTTGATCTAGTTGAAGATTCCCTGCTCATTGCAGGGGGGTTGGCCTACATGACCTTTAAAGGTCCCTTCCAAGCCAAGTAATTCTATGATTCGTTGATTGTAAGTACTTCTCTAGAGGAGAAGTGCAAAGAGAAAAAGAGCAGTAGACATTACCTTGCATTTGAAATGCAAGTCAGGTGACAACATATATAAAATAATAGATAAGCAGAACTGTCCAGCTAATTAATTAATTTCATAGACTTTTAAAAGGTGCATTTTAAGAAATTCTGTGAACTGACCACTAAGATCCAATAGGTCTAAAGTTCCTTAAAGAAAAGGAAACTATCTCAGTGCGTAAAACAATAAATCAAACAAGGGGAGGTGGGTAAATGATTGGTCATTCAGTAATCTTAAAATCAAAACACATAGAAACTCTAAATTAGGCAGAACTAATACGGAAAAGTTTGAAAGAGCATATGCAGATAAAAGGAAAAAAGTGAGCAAGTTCCCAAATGAGATATCAGAAGCAAGAGAAAACAAGCGTATTGAAATGGAAGCCCAAGGAAGGTTTCTTGCTCTGTGGTTAGTAGGCACTTATAGTCCAATGTTGCCAAGAAAGAAAAATGCCGCTCTCATATTAGACACTTAGTATAACTAGCACCAGTGAGAAAGGAGTAAGAACTCAAGTGCAGCAGGGAAAGAATGGACTAGAAAATACTTTGATAAATTAGCTGTTTTCAAATCAGTTGGGCCTAATGAATTTTACTTTCATGCATGAAACAGAAGTGTCTGAATAACTTCAGAAGCATTAGCAGTTGTCACTGAGGGCTAATGGAGGATGGAGAGATATTCCAGGAAAAAAGGCAAAGGCAATGCTGACATTATTCTTTCTTAGAAAAAAAAATTAAGGAAATAATTGGTATGTAAGCCCCTAGAAAACAGCAATGGCATAGATATCACTGAGGAACAAATCAAGTCAAGATAATCTCCTCTCTTCCTGTGGCAGAGTAATGAATCTCACAGACAGGGGAAAAGCACTGCCTTTGAAATATTTTTATTTCAGTAAGGCTTCTGACATTGTCTTGCATTAATCTCATGAGCAAGAATGGATTAGAAGGTGCGCTACCACACCAAAGAGGTGCACCTAATGGATTCCCTGGTGGTCTGCCCTAGTCTTATGCCTGCACAACTTAATGCTTGCCCTAATGGTTTGGATGAAGGAACAGATACTAGACATGCTGCAAGAAGAGTTGCAAACACACCAGAAGACAGGATTAGAATTCTAAAGCCTCTTACTAAGTACAGAAAATGGTCAGGAAGAAACAAAGACACACTGCAGTCAGGACAAATAAATAAAGGTCTATGCTTGAGCAAGAGTAATCCACTACATAAATACAGAGCGTACAATAACCACGTCAGCAGTCACCATGAAGAAAAGGGTTTGGCGTAATGAATTACCATCTGAACTTGAGTTAGCAATGTTGCAATGTCTAAAAAAAAAAGAAAAGAGCATATGTAAACTAAAGGTAAATAAGATCTATAAGTAAGACTATTAGCTATCAGCATAGACGAATGCTTCAGTTAAGCCACGGTAGTACAGTAAAACCCAAGTTCTGCATAGGGGACCTTGTCTTATCTTCCCACTGGAGGCTTTAAGCCTAAGTTAGATGAGCATCTGTCAGGAACTGTACAGCTATGGCTAATTTTGCCTTTCAGCTGCCAATTAGTCTCTATGGCCTTTCAAGCTCCTCTCACCCTTACCACTTAAGAGTTCTGTCATCAGTGAAACTCTCCAGAACAGCTTAGTATTGCAGCAGCAGTGCTGCCTTCACCACAACTTTCTTGGCTTTCGGAGGGCAGCAGTGAGCACCGAGTGTTATCCTTTGGATGACACACATAGTGAAATGATCCTTTTTCTCCTCTCTCTGCAGGCTCTGGTTTTAGAAGAAAACTCCACCCAAATAATAAACCTATGGTGTAGTGCTTTGACACTTTGAAACTGAGAGACAGGCACATATACCCTGATTTCCTCAAACACTCTTTTCCTTGCACTTTTGCCTCCGGATTTGGGAGGGAGGAGGAGAAAGCAGAGGGTTACGGCATCCATTCAGAGCCACCAGCGAAACACCTACACAGATGTGGTTAAAGCAAGCAGTGTCAAATCAGGACATGTAGGCTGTGTGGACAAACTTGACGTCCATCCCCCAAAGTAATGATGAAATAAATTCAAAATTCAATTCAACAACACTGGCAGAATGAGTTGGGTGTCTAAGAGATTTTAGAAACAAAAGAAGTCATGAGGTTGTGGGAACTCACAGGGTGCTCTAGGTGATGGCTTTTCTTTTTCTATCTCTGCTTCCTCCACTTCTCACTCCATGTCAGCAGACCCTCTTCCCTTCCCAAGAGGGACTGGATCTCAGCATCACCTAGGTTTCACCCACCCTCTGAAATCCGCTCATGCCCAAAACGTTCCTTATCTTCCTCCTCCCCTTTCTCAAAGTGGCTGCAGGCATTTTCTTTTCTCGAGTAGGGGGGCAGCTTTTGTCTGGGGGCTGCCGCTTTTTTTGTCGAACAGTGTAGGTCAGATAGGGGCAGGCCAGGCACTAAATATCAGGGAAACTCCTCTCCTATTCCAGGAATAGGGATTTCAATCATATCATTCTGCTCCCAAAATCTATTTCCTCCACCCCAGCAGAGTCCTGCTTGAATCACAAAGCATAGTGCTCCCTCAAGCTCCTGCAATCCAGCCAGTTCCTTTACGGCACATGCATTTGCTTTCCTTACAGTAGAGGTTTCAGACTTCCCCCCCTTATCAATAATAATTGGGGGCTGGAGTTTGAAATCAGAATCTGCATCAAGAGCAAGATCAGGTTCTGCCACCCCATCATTAATAATAATCAGGGATTGGAGTTCAGGATCAGAATTGGGACTAGGATCTGATTTCACCACCCCCTCCTCCCAAAAACAATGAGCCTCATGCTCCAAACTAGGAAAACTCGTCTCACAACACCCCCCACTGCCGTTTAAAAGCGGAGATGTGATGCCTTCTGCTTCACCAACAGGACCTTGCTGCTGAGCCACCTGCTCGGACTCGGGGGCTGTATCCAACAGCGAAAGAATTGTTGGACTGTAAGGTCCCTCAAGTTCTTGCTGAGAAACACTAATCCTATCTTCTCCCTCATAAGCAACCTCTGTTTTAAACAGCGGTTGGAGCTCAGGGGCATGATGAGGCAGCACCCTCTCATCCCAACAATAGGTGGCTGCTTCCTGATCACACAAATTCTCCCAAGTCTGATAAAAAGCCAGATGTTGGGAGGGAGACAATATCAACATGACTAGCTGTCGAATATCTGCAGGACAAAGGGTATGACCCGTAAATATAAAATCTAAAAGACTTTGTGTAAACGGCGATTGCAAACCCTACTGCGTACAAGCAGCCTTAACTTCCTTTAACAATTTCCAATCAAATGGATCCCACTCACTCCCTCCCATTTGTGTATTAAGTAAGACAGGATAAGCTTCCATAGTGACTCATTCTAAAACCGCATCCCATATTACCCCCTGCCAGCGCGTTCCTGACCCCCAACACCTCGCTCCCCCAACAGTTCCCACAGTATCAAACCCTGTCGGCACTTGGAGTGGAGCAGTTGGTTCGGGGCGTGAATACATGCCAGGATAGTCCTGTGGAGGCGCTTCTGGCGGGCAACTTCCCTTCTCCTGATGAATACAAATTTCTTCCAATTTTTCCATCATCTGTTCAAAATCTTGTCTAAACATGGAATGCTCAGGAGGTGTTGAGTGCTCGGAATTTTCACTGAATGAATCATCCAGTGATACAGCTGAGGGGCTCCTTTGGAGAGGGGAATATTCCCTCTCATCTTCTTTATCTGGAGCCTCTTCACGCTCCTCAAGCATGTGAAATGGTGGGGAAGGCCAGTCTTTGGGAAATGGTCCCCATGCAGGAGTATTAGACATACAAAACGATAATGCAGATGTGGAGGTACTGCCAGTATTGTCCTGATTCTCGCTCATAGCAGCATAAGCCGACCCCGCAACCTCTCTCTCTGCTTTCACTTCACATGAAGTTTCTTTAACTAATCGCCAGAGGGTGAGATATTGCTGAAGGGTCTTATTCCCGAAGCTACATTCATCAAACAACCTTTGTCCCATTTTCTCCCAAGTCTCTCTTTCAAATAGGGCAGTGGTAGTCGGAATAATGCCACTTCAATTAGCCGATCTTATCATAGACTGCAACACAGTTTTTTCATAAACACCTGAACAAATCATCCACCTGTGTTTTAAGTACCTCCAGGGATGGTGACTCAGCCACCTCTATGGGCTGCTTTGTCCAGTGGCTGATAACCATTTCAGTGAAGAATTTGTTCCTAATATCTAATCTGAACCTCCTCTGGCCAACTTGAGGTCATTTCCTCTCGTTATAGAAGATATGATGCTTCTTTGAAATTATTACTGAAAAGAATCCCAAGGAAAATAAATTAAAACTTCCCAAACTCTTGTTTAATGGAATTACAGAAAACACTACCTGAAACAACAGGTACTGGAGTGGAACTGTTACAGCCAAAATAAAAAACTTACGTGCATTTTATGTATAGAAATTAGAATTATTTCCTTGAGTCTTACACAGTAAGTCAGCTACAGTGCAGCAGAGCTCACACTGCAGTAACAGAATATTGATTGTACAATGTTAAGAGAAAAAGAACTCATGTTGCTGAACACCATACACATGCATGTTGTTGCAACGAGAAATCCCCATCAATATTCCTTGCCAAATATATCCGACCACCACTGTGCCTGATGGTGATTTAAGTACAAAATATAGAATTTTTGGTGGGACACAGTCAATTTTGTATTAAACAAAAATGTCAGTAATGGAAATGACCTTGGGAAAAGAAAAAGATTAAATGTTCAGACTCTGGAAAGTGTGATGTTCGTTTAGTTCTACTTCTTTGCTAGTTTATTAACATACAGGAATATATTTCAGAGTTGCCAGGACTTCTGTAAAGGTGAATAATGTTCCTGTAGTGCAGATTTCACATACTAATTCATAATAGCTTGCATCTTTATAGGTCTGCACTGGTTTGAAGCCCACTGTTAAATGAGTGATAATGAATCAGTGGTCACCATGCATGCATTATTCCTCAGAACAGATTTCCAATACACTTCTGCAAAACAAATCAATCATAATATTGGAGTAATTTGAGAGTAACGCAGGCTGTTTGTGTCACACTCCTTGCCACTAGCTCTCCTGCAGGGGACATATTGTGCCACATAACTGGGGGCAGCTCCACCATACACTGCTGCTCAGTTCTTCGCTTTTGCTTCACCACTGAATATAATCATCCTCTAAAAAAACCTTTCTTAGCTCCTCTGTGGATTTTCCTGACAGTGTCATGAATATAATGCAAATTTTACATGTCTTTCAGGACAATTTCTATGTAAAGGTAGTAACAAAAAAAATGAATAATCAAGTATTTCTTTGAGAATTTGTTTCAGACAATTTGTTGGCTGAGAGAGGATTAGGTATCTAATCATCTAGCACTGACAACTCCTTAACAAAATATTGGACTGATGGTTTGATTCCCTAAGGCAATTCCCATATTTCTGTTTTCTAATTTGGAAGATAATAACTTTATTCTATTTTGTTCACTAAGCAATATCCTATCAATGATGTATTATGAACATACATAGCCAATGAATCATAGAATCATAGAATCATAGAATCATAGAATCATAGAATCATAGAATCATAGAATGGTTTATGTTGGAAGGGACCTTAAAGATTATCCAGTTCCAACCCCCTGCCATGGGAAGGGACATTCAACTAGATCAGGTTACTCAAGGCTCCATCCAACCTGGCCTTCAACACTTCCAGGAAGAGGGCATCCACAACTTCCCTGGGCATACTCTGGGACTGTAAGTTCCTTTAAAAAGTCTTCATGCTGTTAAAATCACTGGAAATAACTTCAAGACACTTAGAATACTTGCAGTAATTTTTCAGCTTTGCAATGTATGAAATATTTTACAAGCAAGCAACTTGCATTCTCTCCCTCTACTCTGGTCTTGCAAAACCCCACCTGGAGTATTGTATGCAGTTCTGGAATCCCTAAGGTAAGAAGGATATGGAACTGTTAGAACAGGTCCAGAGGAGGGCTACAAAGATGATCAGAGGGCTGAAGCACCTCCCACACAAGGACAGGCTGAAAGAGTTGGAGTTGTTCAGCCTGGAGAAGAGAAGGCTCCAGAAAGACCTTATAGTGACTTCCAGTACAGGTAAAAGGCACAGGAAAACTGGGGAGGGACATTTTACAAGAGCGTGTACTGATAGCACTAGGGGGAATAGCTATAAATTGGAAGGGGGAAGATTTAGATTGGACATTAGGAAGAAATTCTTCACTATGAAGGTGGTGAGACACTGGCACAGGTTGCCTGGGGAAGTTGTGGATGCCCCATCCTTGAAGGTGTTCAAGGCCAGGTTGGATTGGGCCTGATCTAGTGGAAGGTGTCCCTGCCCATAGCAGGGGGCTGGAACTGAATGATCTTTCAGGTCTCTTCCAACCCAAACCATTTTATGATTCTATGGTTCTGTATACCCAGTTTTGACTCCAGGTACTGAATTATAAGTACCTCGTGGAATACATTCCACTGATAAATTAATAGAATCACAGGAGAGTGTAGAAATAGAGTGAAATCCTGCCCCCACCCATTTTCTTCTCCTCTTTCATTATTCATTATGCTTGTAATGACCTTTCATCCTGCAGAGACAAATACTGAATTCTAGGTCATGCATGTTGTTCCCCGCTAACTAACATTTCCCACTATAATACACAGTGAGGGGAGAAAAAATATTACAGCATATGTATTTGTAGCTTCCCCTGTGTTCCCATTAACTGTTAACTACAAAATTTGACTTATAATTAATTTTAATGCTTTGGAGGAGGACAGCTCAGTAACATCTGCTGTTCAACTTCAGCCTTCCACCAATAAAATATATTTCCTTTAAAACGCTTGAAATTATTTAGATCCTAAATATGTCTTAATCTTACCTGAGAGGAAAAACATAGTATCCATCTTTTTGATCAATAGTCATTACAGTCTACTATATAATTACCTTAAAAACTTATACAGAAGATACCACTTGCAGCCAGCTTTGTATCTCTTTGTACTGTCCCTTGAAGGCATTAGTTTCATATACTATAAAGCACAAGAAAGATGCCTTTATTGCCACAATTTATTAGAACATGCTAAACAGTGCCAAATGAAGAAGCATTTTTTCATAGACAACTATTTTTATTACCTAGTGAAATTTACATTTTGCTGAATAGAAGAAAAGAAAGTTATCTTTTAAAATCAAGCTTTTGTGACAAATAAGTTTGATTCTAAACTGCAGTGCAGGAAAAGCCTGAAGACTCTTTAAATTTCTACTTTGCATTTGAAATCTATTAATCTGCACCAGAAACAACTTAACTGATCTTGAACATTTTTGCAGAAGTGTGCCAGCCTTAACTACTATCTAAAACACCAGCATACAAAAATAAAAGGACTTCTGCTGAAAGAGCTAATTTCCTAATAAAAATATCATCTTCCTACACTTGGAAACATTTTTTTGTGGATGGACAAAGGACACTGTTTAACAGAGTTCTCATTTTGTATGTCACATTGTAATAGCTTTCAGGATTCAAAAAAAACTTACAGATAATCTCCCTCCTAAGTTGTTGTTGAGCTATTTCTGAGGAAGAAAAAGCTGTAAGAGGGCCTATCTGTAGTCGCCCCTTCTGATTTTGGCCACTGGGAAGAGAAGTCACGCTGTGACACAAAGAGGTAAGAAGGCTTTATACAGGATAATGTCCTTAAGCCCACCGAGCCAGGTTCCCCACCACTTGGCTGAGGGAGGGAATACCTTCTTTCACTGGTCCAAACCCTTGTCCAGGAGGAAAAGTACAGGAGGAGGAAGTTTTAGAAGAGATTTAGTCACAATTACCCAACATAGCCAGCTTTCTGAGCCATTTCTCCCACATTCCAATGGTCCACTGAGCCTGGTATTTGCTGTCAGGCCTCTTCTCCAGCACAGAAACGAGGTCTATCTAAAAGACTCTACACAGGCACAAGAAGCTGAGATGCTATGACATGATACTTCTTGAGGGCATTCAAAGCAGAGAGATCTTATTCACACTGGGAAACAATGAGTTGCTTTTAGCCACTTCTCAAACAAAATAAATTAAAATTACAAATCTTCAGTGTTAAATATCAACACTTAGCAATGATGGCATCATCAGGACTGAAAGTCCAGTGAACTGTAGCACTGACAATATTCTTCAACATATGCTCAGTTGTAAAGGTCTTTTATGGAAAGTCTGAGATCAAAACCAAGGGAGCATGGAAATCATTTTGCTCAGAGGGCACCTGCTCATTCCTACAGATGCTCTGTCTGCACTAAGGTATCTGAAAGTTGCTTACATTTTCCACTGTGGTTTCCCCCAGAACCACATTGATCCTTTTTGCATTGGATGGACGTCTGTATTATCTCCAGAAGGTCATAGAAAAAAGAAACACTGACATTGGAGGAGACCGCAATTTATGTGAGGGAAGACAGAAGAAGAAAACCAAAGAAACATGTGGTAAGAGATTCCTGTGTCTGCTGACATATTACTCTCTGATCAGTGACAAAGTCTTCTGCAGTTAGTTAATGAATCGAACAAAGGAAGTAATTGAGGTAAACGTAAGAGAAAAGCAGGCTGGACCATCTTAAAGTAAAATAGAGTGCCAATAAAAACAATTACCATCGTCAAGGTTTTATGTTAATGTGACATTTGTATTGTCAAAGACAATGCAGACCTAATAATTTTTAAAAATAGTGCCAAACGAGGGTGGATTTCAGTGTGGCACTGAAGCTAGCTGCACTGTTAGAGCAAATGTGTACAAGGGATGGGCAGATACAATGCTAGCACTGGCTATCTTAACTGCACATTAAAAGAATTAGATTTTAAATAAAAATATTGCTCTTCCCAGTATCAGAGGAGCCAATTTGCAAGCTGCAGTCAAAAAAATATAAGGTTATACAATAAAATTTATTTTAAAAGGTCCACAAAGATTAATGAGAACGCATTTTCCCCTCTCCTTTTCTCCTGAGTGAACATTTTGCCAGGTCACTAACAGTTTAACCCGAATCAGCCTCCTCCCTTCCTGCAGCCTGGAAGATGGCAAAGGTGGCAGTTCCCTTGCTTTCTGGAGTTCCCTCACATGGAAGAGAGGCCCTAGTTCTTGCCCAGTTCTTCTGCCCCAGCATCCTCTTCCAAGATAAAGTGCTCCATTAGGCAAACTCATATAACAGAGGAAATCAGATTTCATGTTTTGAAAGTGAGAGAATTTTTTTCCCCCAGAAGGGAAAAGCATTATAGATTGGTAAGGCAAAACTACAGGTCCTCAATCCTACTTCCAGTTTATCATCCTGATGTGAAGCTTGAAACTCTACTCCTGCACAAGAAGGCATCAAAATGCCTTCAAAAGCACATAAATCAAGAAAATGCCAGGCAAGTAGGAAATTAATTTGTAACAAATGTTATAGCTGGCCACAGAGTTCAACAGCACTCTATTTCCAAAGGTATCTAGAAGGAAAACACCTGGGACGTGTTAAAAATGAATGCAGAGTCTGTCAATGTCAGTGTACCATTGGGCAGATGAAAGGACATTGAGGAGGTTGAGGGGCAGCCACCTGTTAAAGACTGCATTCAGAGGAAACACAATTGTTCTAATATCAGATAACAGCAAAAGGATGCAAAAGAGTGAACCAACCTAGAAAACAGAGGCAGAGCTCTGCCTGTGCTTAGAGCAGTGTTTGGCCATGCAGGAAGGATTCAGAGCTGTCTATTGGCATTTAGGATAAATGAAGATTTAATTCATCACACACAGTAATTGATGCAATACACTGACTTGTAGTGAATTTTAGGAAGCTTCTGGATATAGTTTGTAATGAAACTGCTGAAAAATGGAATTCAGGAATAGTCAAAGGGAGAACACTTGAGCAGACAATACACTCATGTCTGAGAAGATTGGAATAAACAAATTCCAGCCTCATGAGATCTAATAGAAATTCCACTAATTTTGAAACATCCAATTGTCTTACAGTTGCAAAGAGATCCTTTAGAGACATAAACAGAATTAGAATCCTGAACAAACTATTCCAGATCTTTTTTCTTTGTTTTTATTTATTTTAATCACAAATTTCTTTAGCCATGCACAAATATCACTTGCAACTTAACACAATTCCTTATGAAGGAAAGAAGTCATCCTTCTTTAAATACTGACATAGCATTCTAAAACAATCAAGATTTACTTTAAAGTAAATCTCTGCATACTATTTTATATGTGCTAATATTAAACTAATAATATTGCAGGTCTTAATTATTTGGAACAATTTTTTTAAAAAATATTTTGTGTATGATGCTATGCTTCCTACTTTTGAGTGTTTTTTTCTATAGATCTGAATAAGAGAACTGTAAATAGAACACTGAACAGACATTTTTACCAAACAATTCTTTTCATGTGTATGTGTTCTTGCGAATGTTGAAGATGTATACTGTTCTAAATGGATTTCAGTTGGTTTTGATCTCTTTTTATTAGAAACTTATCTGAATGGCAGATTCATTTAAAAAGTGCCTTTTTTCTGGTTTTGCAGGTTGTGTAAATTTAAAGATAATGTATTCTGTATCAGCTCCCCAATAAGATAAAAGATATAATGACATTATACAGTAATTTGGGTATTTTACGGACTTGGTATTCTGGCAGTATGTTTCATGCCTCATTTGGTAGAAAACTCATTAGACTAGTGCAAACCATGTTTTAATGCAATAGGCTGGGACTTGTTTCCAACTAACCTGAGTCCCTGCCTGTTTTCTATACTTTCATGCTTGAGTTAGTAAATTGCAAACTTTTAACTCTCCAGTTTGCTCTGGTCTCCTTTACATACTATGTAGTAGTAGCTCTATATTTTGAGACAGAAGAAAGATATGAAAAGCAAATTATCCCCTTGGGCTCATGGAATAAATTCAGCATTCACATAATCTGTGTTCTTATGGGGCATTATATTTTATTGAGCTCTCAATCTGTGACAAGATCATTCACTAAAACTTGGAATTATCCATAGGGAACAACACTGAGAGCAAACAGCTAAGAAGTTTCAAACCCAAACAGAGTTTTAGCCATGGCTTTGGATTTGATATCAGAAACCAATTAGAAGATCCACCACTAGGATCTAGTGTATTCTACAATCATACATAAGTAAATTGCTACTATCTTACGTAAGTAAAATCCTACTAAAGGGAACCCAGGAGTGGGTCCTTCACCAATACTGTGTTGAAAGTTTCAGGACAGTATGTCACAGCCCTGGCTCCAAAGTTCGAAGTGCTTACCGAGTCTAGCTCTGAAAGTACATGCAGTAACCAGCAGAAAAGCACTGAAATCTTATTTAGGTCATACAGCAAGAACGCAGTCAGGAACATATTATTAGTGATTACAAAACAAGAACTGACAGGATTGTTGTTGCATCATGCATGTAATAAGAAATGAGTAACATCAATTCTACTCTTGCAATGTAATTTTGTATTTTTTGGAAGAAGATAAATTTACAGTCTGAAGGACCTGGCTGTGTTAAAGGATTTAGAACACAAAATAAAAGCCTCTTTAAAATCACATTCTTAGACAATATCCTAAAATTACATCCTTAGACAATACCATAGAATCACAGAACAGCTGAGATTGCAAGGAACATCTGGAGATCACCTGGTCCATATCCCTGCCAAGGCAGGGTTACGCAGAGCAGGCTGCCCAGATTCAATTCCAGACAGCTTTTGAATAACTCATCTCTGTGGGCAACCTATGCCAGCACTCACATGGGATGATTGGGGCTGGATGGGAGAATTGCCCTGTTGGCCCAATGGGTAAAAGCCTTTTCCTCATATCCTGTCTGAAACTATCTTCCTTGTTTAAGCCAATGCCTTCCAGAGCTATCTCTCCCCAGGGTCAAGCCACACCCAGTCCCTCAGCCTCTTCACACAGGGCAACCTATTTCCAGGGGTCACTGGCTATGCGTTTGTCCACAGTGAATTTCATAGCTTCTGTTGACCTGTTCCTCCAGTCTGTTTTGTTCTCTGTGAATGGCAGCCCTCCCACTGTGTTCATCAACCAAATTTCCCTCTCTGCTTTCACCTGCAGACTTGGTAAGAGTACAGCCCATCATTTCCAGGTCACTGATGAAGATATAACATGGGAAAAGAGCCAGGATAGACCCCTGCAGTACCCCATTTGTTACCAGTCTCCAGACAAAGTACAATCCATCATCTGCTATCCTCTAGTTGTGCAGGTTGTCCCACCACATCTCAGCTATTCCAACAACATTGTGGGTTTGTGAAAACACATGGTACTCAAGATCCTCCTGCTTATTTCCCTGGCTATAAGCGCTTGTGTGAATACAGTTACTTGGATGTTCCACTGTATAAATTCTAGAGCAGACCTTGGACCTCCACAGCCATTGGCATCTATCTTATTGCAGCCCTCTTGGCATAGGTGGAGCACATTTCAGTCCACCCCAAAGAGGTATTGAGAAAACTTTATGAAGAAAGGTACATGTAATTATGTCCACTGGTTTGTTGTTGTTAGGATTTCTTGTCATCATTTCTTATGCAAGTCATACTTTTGCCTCAGGTTCATATGTATGCAATATCCATTACTGTCAACTATTAGAGATATTATCATAACCAAAAGGTGCTGTCACGACAGCACAATTAGAGAAACAAAATCACAGGAGTAATTTATAGGTCAATAAATATCACAGTTGAAAGAAAAGGAAAATTAGTTTGTTGTTACTCAGGGTTGTTTAAAAAAATTGAATTAAAACAATAATATAACCATGTGTAGAAGTGATAGGAGATAATTTCACTTTATGCCTTCGATATCATCAGCACTCTGTTAATCACTCAGAACAAAATCACATAGCTATATTTAAAAATAATTATTAAATTATCTGACAATTAAATACTTCTTTCTTCTTCCCTTGAAGAATGCATGTCTCCCAAGACAGAATCACTCAGTTCTGGATCACTTATAAATTTCTGAGATATACATATATCTTATGATCCAAAAACCTGGAGGTTCTGCTACAGATTGTCTTTCCACCTCACCCACGCTGATTTTTTCTGGCTCTTTTGGCTGTGAATTTCAATATTCTTTCTCCCATACCACGGCATTTGGTTTGTTTGGGTCTCCATCATTACATGTGTGGATCTAAAAATAATTTCAGGTTGCACCTAGAGATATACCTTTTTATAAATAAAATATGAACTTTTATGTACAAGCAGAAATAAAAATTCTCAATAATGAATATAAACAATTCTTGTGTATCACATAACAAAGAACAATCTCTGCTTAAGGTTCTTTTGGTATTTATTGGAATGACATACATAATTAAGCTTTGGCTTCTGCTTCTTCTGAGTAAAGCAGGCATCTCATACTCATGCTGATAAATTCTTTATATTACACTACAATCTCTTCCCTTTACATAATGCATCATGCATAGTTTGAGGGGGTTTTTGCTGTGTGTTTTATACATAGTCCAATGCACTTCTGTTTTCCTGAGGGAGATGGATTGAAGAAAATACGCAAACAGAGAAGACAAAGTGTTGGCACAGCATAGTATTTACTTATGCAGGCACACACAGCACATGTTCTCTTTAACTTAAGTAGTGCAACAACTGAATAATTCTGGCCCAGCACATCTGGTTGAAAACATTAGAATCACTTAAAAAGTTATACATAAAGCAGGAAGGGAAGAAATTAAAACAATATTTACCCTAAGGTCTGCACACAATTTTTTTGATTCTGCCAACTTGACTCTCCTTAACTGACTTACTCAAATTGAAAAGTTACAGATGAAGGTCACACTTGTAACACCCTATCAGGATTTTTGAATGAAAAGTCATTAAAGAGAAACTGTCTCCCCAGGATGTGACAAAGCAAAAAGCCAGGTTTATTTGCCTTTCTCAGTGTCTCTCCTGCATACTCACTTTGCTTCCCTGTCATGGATAATATTATTCAAGAGCCTTTAAGGTACTGTGACCAAGCTGCACTATTCTGAAATTAATTAATCTGTGGCCCATTTGTAAGAAGTAACTGTATCTCATTATAGATATATATTGCTGTGTGAAAGAGCAGCTTAATCTTTCTAATATCTAGTCTTACAGGATTTATTCCACAGCTTCTGGCATGCTAATTTTTCACTTTTTTCCACTATTTCTCCAATGATTGAGAAACATTCTTGTAAAGGTGCTCAGGTGAACTACTCTGTTTTAAGCTGTTTTAATTGTGATTATTAATATCTTTGAACTGTAACCAAGACTTATGTGCAGGTATGAAGCCCAGGCCAGAATCAGAGGACCTGGTACTATGTAGTGTCCTGCCACAGTGCCCACAGCTTACTGGGTGTTCATCAGCTACACTGAAATATTGCAGGTAAGCACACCAAAAATAATAAGGAAGGGAAAGATAGAACTGCGGTAATAATCATTACTTGACAGAGATAAATATTAAAACAGTAACCCAGATTGCTCCTATTTGAGGTAAGACAACCAGCCACTTGTGCCTGTTGCACGTACCAGGTGTTAAAATCTGGGGTTACATAACAATAAAACAGTACTGAGTTGTGCTCCATTAATCTCACTGAAGACAGATTCTTCTCCTTCCTATATCTTCTCTTTCATGCACTAGTATTTTTTCAGTGGTACACATTAGCAGCTATAGAACAGAGTGATTTGCAGATGAAGTACAAACCTTAATTTTAAAAAAATAGAAGTTTACGCTTAGGTTCTGAAATCTTTTTTTAAAAAATGTTAAGGTTCCAGTATTGGTGTAGAAACCCAAATCTTTAATTCTTCAATGCAAGCACCAATAATATAATTCAGATTTTATATTTGTGTTCAAAGCCTCATAATTTAAAAAGTTTTTAGAAGTGACTCATGCTACCTATGGTACCATTTTCAGAAAACAAAAAAATCCTGAAAATAACATTCAGTAGACTTGAATATTTGGAAAGTGGTTGCTTTACACCCAAATACCTACAGCTGTCTTCATGCATGCCTGCCCAGTGTGTGAATAATATTTGTTTTGAACTTCTCATAATCTTGTTTGGGTTTTGCTGGTTTTTTTCCCTTCTACTTGCTTTATTTCAATTACTCCATTAAAGGCCAGATCCAATACCATATGATAGACATTTTTGCACATCATAAATATTCATTGCGAGAAAATGCAAACAGCCTTTGTACCTAACAACTATTCAACCAATTTGGCAACTAATTATAACTAACAAATACTTGCACAGAAATGAATGCACAAATCATGCTCAGAAAAGAAGACCAGTTTTAGCCATAACATATTTGCAAGGAGTTCAATATCCAGCTCCAATCACTACACAAATATTTGCCCCAAATATAGTTTCTCCAACATTGTTCTTATTATAATTTCTTAAGTTATTTTTGCTTTGCTGTCGGTAATAGCTGTATTCACAGAGCATAATAAAAAATAGTTAATTTAGGAGAATGAATCACCAGATCATTTCACAGACTGGCAATATAATATCAATACTTATAAATGCTATTATTTCTGTCATTAACAACCCATTCAGACAAAGCTGCTCAACAAAGATACGTTATCAGGTGGGGGATATGTTACCATTACACATTCATTCTGGATTCCATAAGAGATGAACATTTCAGAGAGAAATCTCTCCTTACTCACTTATCAAGCAGAGCTGTTGAAACCTTGATGCTTCCAATTTGCATGGATCTATGCAAACCTTTCTGTTGGCATGGATTCAGGCCTCCTGAATCTCACTGTGAGATTTAGGTTGTCCCACAGTAACACTCAGCCAAAATTGTTAATTTCTGCCAAATTCACAGAGCTTTGTATGTTTTCCATTTCTTGTTAAATCAGTGCTGTACAGCTGGCTTAAAAATTGGTTCAGGTTTGGAAGCAAACTCGCAAATTAAATCTGATTCAGTTCTGTACCCACACTAAATCATGCCTAGTAAGTGCAAAAGTGCTCAGGGACGAAGGAGCAGTGCTCCCTCTGCACAGAAATTCTCAGAGGAGCCACCCAGGGGCAGGTGTGAACAGCATGCAGCCCCCTATGGCTGCTGCAAGCATTCCCCTTTCAGCCTGCTCTTTACTGAAATTATTTACTTACTACTAAGAGGCACTCCTCAGGTCAAGCATACTCTACTTTCTGCCATGGACATTCTTCCACTGACACATTTTCTTTTCTTACATTTCATGTACTTGTTCTGCCCTCATTATGATGGCAATCAATATATCCCTGTTATCTAGCACTGACTAAATTTCAAGGAGAAACAACCTCCAGATACCATTTTTCATCTGGATTAGAGCTGCCTGAGGCAGAACGATAGTAGTGAAGGCTACCTGGGATTCAGTGCTCTGATTGACAAATGAGGACTGTCTACCTTGGGATGGCAAACATGTTTCCCACTTCCATCTCTAAGGTCCCATTTTCTTCCTCCTCTGTACAGGTGTGTAACATCCATGTTAAAGCTGTGTACCACCTACCAAGGTAAGCTGGTTTTCATTTCACACTGCCTCAGTATAACAGGCCAAAAGCTACGAGAGCCAGGCAAACAGCTAAGCCATCCAACAGGCAGAGTGAGAAGCTCAAAAAGAGTGGGCTGAGCAGACTGAGCCAGGAGTGAATGTGGTTTTCCCCTCCTGCCTCATTTCTGAAGACAGCAAGTCAAGTGTCAGGTTTTTTCCCACAAAATTTAAGATTTGCTAAAGCTCAGACACAATTTTGAAACACGAGGACTTTCCAGTTTTCCAGTAGTACATTTTCCAACAATATTCTCCAATATAAAACAAAGTAGGCCCAACTAACAAATTTAGCTTTCTAACCCCTAATAAAGCCTTTATCTTGCTCTTAATGGGCTGTAAATGTTGTATATAAGATTCACCTCCATAAAGAAAAAAAGGCATATTAAAATCTTTGCTTGTCAAGATAGGAATGGATTCCTAAACCCATTTCAAAAACACTCTGGAGATAATTTTTATTTACATTTTATAAAAGGAACATTGCAATAAATACATCATAAATAAATAAATACATCATTACAATTAATACATCTTGTGTAGAATACTACACAAATTAATTTGTAAAATGTTCCCTTATTTGACACCATTCACAACTCCTAAAAACCAAAGCATATTTAACTGTATCATAAAGTTAGATGGCTTAGAAAATTCCGGCTGATGTTTAGATTAAATCTGGTGTCAGTTGCAACCAACTTGAAGACAATGTGCACCCAAATGTAAAGTAACAAATCATTTGACTTAAAACAGCAGCCAAGTAAAAGAAAAGTAAACATTTAAAGGCTTTAATAAAAAGCTTACTCTATAGTAAAAAACAAAGCCGCTTTTTCCAGATATGCTTACACAAAGCAGTGTACCTGCTCATTGTTTCAGAGCAGCACAAGCCAGATGAACACCAGCAACTGATCTGAAAACAGAGTATCTTCATGTATATTTTTATCATTTCAATAAAAAGACACGCTATTCCCAACAATTAATTTTTTTGCTAAAAGGCTCTATAGACAGATCAGTGAGGAAACAGACCTAGAAGGAGACCTGCCACCACTCAAGGAGGAGTGTGCTTTGTGTCACAGGGCAAACGTCTCAAGCGCAGCTTGGTGGGGGACAACTATAGTACCAGCCTCCTGTGGCCTCCACATGGCAATAGTTTCTGAGAGGCTGGTCATACTCTCAGGTTACTCATAGGATAATGCTTCAAAATGGTAAGAGTCAGAGAACTGCACTATCTTGGCAAAAAAAAAGGACACCTGGTGTTTTCTTCTCCTCATAAGACACTAGATCTCTTTCCACTTTCCTCACCTTCTTCTGATCTCTCTTTCTCCTCCTCTCCTCCTCAACTGAATTTCTGCTCAGGCAGATGTCAGAGGTCAAATTTTACTGCAGAAGACCTCAACTTGTGTATGGCTGCTAAGTGTCACCTTAGTCAATAGAGGTATTTCTGATAATGGTAATAGTGATGAGGAGATTGATGTGTTTCATAAATGAAAAAGTAGACTACATTTAGAAAAGGGGCAGGGTGGGAAGAAAAGCCTTGTGGCAGGGAGCTGTTGGAAGATGAAGGTTCCCTTCACAGCAGGACCATCTCCATCACTTTGGCAGGAAAATGGGGACCAGCAAAGACCCTCTATTCCCATGTGCATTTACTTCATGCTTAGCCTCCTCACCCTTCCTGTTTCCATCTTACCAATCCTCTCCCTTCCCTTCCTCTCACACTCTGACCTAGTATTTCACACTTCATCCTCACTCTCCTGTCTTCTCCGTCCCTTTTTTCATTTGCACTTCCTGTGCCTCAGAAACCTAATGTTCCTCCTCACAATGGAAAAGCCTGTTTTCCTCTCTATGCTGAGGATGAGTGCAATTTCCCTTTGTGAGCTGTCCCATTGCTCCCCCAAAACCTGCCTCCACATCTCCCAGCACAGGAATGTCATGTAGAAGGGCTGTCCCAGAGACTGCCCTGCAAGTATCAGCAGCGGATGCCTGGCTCACTGGGGCACAATGGGCTGTGTTGAGGCTGTGCTCACAGTCAATCAGCATGCTGGCATTTTCACTGGAAGGGCAAGCAGAGGCCCTCATGGAGCCCCTCATTCTCAGATTTGCAGATGTTAGAGCAAAACACTGATTTGTGTTGCTGAAATGAAAAGCTGATGGAGATGAAACCAATGCATAACACTGATTTGTGTTGCTGAAATGAAAAGCTGATGGAGATGAAACCAATGCATACTCCTAGTTACTAGAGATACATGTTCTCTTTTGCAGTATCTCCACATGCGTCCCCGATGGGATGGTACCAAAGGAAGTTCATAAAGTGAGCCAGCAGTGCAGCATGGATCAGATGGGATGAACACCAAAGAGGAAAAGCGAAATGGTTTCTTAAGGGGTGCTCTGTGCCTCAGTGTTCCCATCTTCTGCTACTTACAAGCAAATACTCCTTACTCAAATACTTGTGTCAAATGGATCCAAATCATCTTAATAGAAAAGTAATACATTGAATATATTCTGGGTATGCTAGGATAGTTTCCATTAATCCTTTATATAATGTTAAGTTTTCAGTCAATAGTCATTCATTGTATTAACAATGGGTTCTCTAGTCATTACTTTATCACCCACTGTTTAACATACCACCAAACATTTTCCACTTCTGCCTTAGGAACTATACTATTTCCTGCTTTATGCTAAATTTAAAGCTCTTTCACATTCATTTTATAAATTCTTATTTCTTTTATAGAATTATTATGTTAATTCCAAGTCAATTGATGATCATTTTAGGATGCAAATGTGATAGTATACTAAAATTTTATTGTTTTCACAGAGTTGTACCATTTACAATATAGCTACTTTTTATGACAGATTAAACATCTCTAAATTTATGAGAGCTATTAAGATTTTAACAACAAGATTAAGTGACAGCAGAAGAAATAGACATTTATACCTTCAGACTTAGAGTAGACAAAGTCTGGAATAATTGGGCTGATCCTTTTGACAGAAAGAAATGGGGAAATGATTTTCTATAATGTTGCACTAGTTTACAACAGGATAAGCAGTGTATGTCATCCAACAGAGACATTTCTGTGTTTCCTAGTCATTAAACTGGAAACAAACTGATGAGAATCCAACCCAAGAACTTGAGGACAAAGTGTATAGCTCTGGAAAAAGGACAATTATTCTGTAATACTCTCTGGAAGGCTGTTCATGCAGGAATTTATTCTGGAATGGCTTTCACAGAATCACAGAATAACCAGGTTGGAAGAGACCCACTGGATCGTCGAGTCCAACCATTCCCACCAATCCCTAAATCATGCTCCTAAGTACCTCATCTACCCTAACCTTAAACACCTCCAGGGACGGTGACTCAACCACCTCCCTGGGCAGACTGTTCCAATGCCTAACCACCCTCTCTGTGAAGAACTTTTTCCTAATCTCAAGCCTAAATCTCCCCTGGCGGAGCTTGAGGCCATTCCCTCTCATCCTGTCCCCTGTCACTTGGGAGAAGAGGCCAGCACCCTCCTCTCCACAACCTCCCTTCAGGTAGTTGTAGAGAGTAATAAGGTCTCCCCTCAGCCTCCTCTTCTCCAGGCTAAATAACCCCAGCTCTCTCAGTCGCTCCTCATAAGATTTGTTCTCCAGCCCCTTCACCAGCTTCGTTGCTCTTCTCTGGACTCGCTCCAGAGCCTCAACATCCTTTTGTGGTGAGGGGCCCAGAACTAAACACAGTATTAGTCTCACCAGTACCGAGCACAGAGGGAGAATAACCTCCCTGGACCTGCTGGTCACACTGTTCCTGATACAAGCCAAGATGCCATTGGCCTTTTTGGCCACCTGGGCACACTGCTGGCTCATGTTCAGTCGGCTGCCAACCAACACTCCCAGGTCCTTCTCCTCCTGGCAGCTTTCCAGCCAGGCTTCTCCTAGTCTGTACCTCTGCTTAGGGTTGTTGTGCCCCAAGTGCAGGACCCGGCATTTGGCCTTGTTAAACCTCATGCCGTTGGTCTCAGCCCAGCAGTCCAGCCTGTTCAGATCCCTTTGCAGAGACTCCCTACCCTCCAGCAGATCCACACTTCCACCCAGCTTGGTGTCATCTGCAAACTTGCTAAGGGAGGACTCAATGCCTTCATCCAGGTCGTTGATAAAGACATTAAACAGGACTGGACCCAGGACTGAGCCCTGGGGAACCCCACTTGTCACTGGCCTCCAGCTGGATTTAACTCCATTTCCCACCACCCTCTGGGCCCGGTCATTCAACCAGTTTTTCACCCAGGAGAGTGTGCGCCTGTCCAGGCCAGAGGCCGACAGTTTCCGAAGCAGAATGCTGTGAGAAACTGTGTCAAAGGCTTTACTGAAGTCCAGGAAGATACATCCACAGCCTTTCCCTCGTCCAAGAGTTTAGTCACTCGGTCATAGAAGGTGATCAGATTAGTCTGGCAAGACCTGCCTTTCATGAACCCGTGTTGACTGGGCCTCATCACCCGGTTCTCTTGCAAGTGCTTCATGATCGCACTCAAGATCACCCGCTCCATGACTTTCCCTGGTACTGAGGTCCCCGGATCCTCCCTGCGCCCATTCTTATAGATGGGCACAACATCAGCCAGCCTCCAGTCCAGCGGAACCTCCCCAGTCATCCAGGACTGTTGGAAGATGATGGAAAGGGGTTTGGCCAGCACATCCGCCAGTTCCCTCAAAACTCTCGGGTGGACTCCATCCGGCCCCATAGACTTGTGGGCATCTAGCTGGGCAAGCAAGTCTCTAACCACCTCCTCTTGGACCTTGGGAATCTCATAGTTCTCATCCAACCCTTGGGGTTATGCACAGAGGGAACAATTTTCCTTGCTGTTAAAGACTGAGGCAAAGTAGGCATTGAGCACTTCAGCCTTGTCTTCGTCCCCTGTTACTCTTGTTCCCTCTGCATCTACCAGGGACTGGAGATTCTCCCTAGTCCTCCTTTTGCTGTTGACGTATTTGTAGAAAGACTTTTTGTTGTCTTTCACAGTCTTGGCCAATCGCATTTCTAGTTGGGCCTTAGCCCTCCTGACTTTTTCCCTGCACATTCTCACTTCGTCCCTATAGTCCACCCAGGATGCCTGCCCCTTCCTCCAGAGGTCATAGACCCTCCTCTTCCTATTGATGTCTCTTAGGACCTCCCTACTCAACCATGCTGGTTTCTTACCCCTCCGGCTACTTTTCCAGAACCTGGGGACGGCTTTCTCCTGAGCTGCTAGGAGTTCCTTCTTGAAGAGCGCCCAGCCCTCATGGACACCTTTGCCTTCAAGGAGCGCCTCCCATGGGACTTTTCTGACCAGCCTTCTGAACAGCCCAAAGTCTGCTCTCTGAAAGTTGAGGGCAACTGTTCTGCTAACCTCCTTCTTCATTTTACCCTGCACTGAGAACTCTATCATCTCATGATTGCTTTGCCCCAAGCGTCCTCCAACCTTCACATCCCCCACCAGTCCTTCTCTGTTCACAAACAGCAGGTCCAGGAGGGCACCGTCCCTTGTCAGTTCGCTCACCAGCTGTGTGAGGAAATTGTCTTCCACACACTCCAGGAACCTCCAGGACTGCTTCCTTTCTGCCGTATTATACTCCCAGCCTATATCTGGGAAATTGAAGTCTCCCACAAGGACTAGAGGTAGCGATTTTGAGACTACACTCAGTTGTCTGTAGAAGAGCTCATCAGCTGCTTCTTCTTGGCTGGGTGGTCTATAGCAGACTCCCATCACAATCCCTTCCTGTCCATGGGCTCCTCTGATTTTCACCCACAGGCACTCAGTCCCATCCTGACCGTAGTCCAGTTCGAGGGTATCAAAGCCCTCTCTAACACAGAGGGCTACCCTGCCTCCTCTTCTGCCCTTCCTGTCCTTCCTGAAGAGTTTATACCCCACCATGCGTACGCTCCAGTTGTACGAGTCATCCCACCACGTCTCCGCAATGGCAACGACATCATAGTCTCCTTGCCCTACCACAGCTTCCAGCTCCTCCTTCATATTTCCCATGCAGCGTGCATTGGTGTAAATGCACTTCAGCTGGGCAGGCGTGGCTACAGCCTTCATAATAGGGCTTCTCCCCAACTGAGCGGTCCTTGACTTAACTAAGGCCACAGTGCCAGTTTGCTGCCTACCATCCCCAGCTGCACTCACCCCCTCTTGCTTAGTGGTGATATACTGGCAGGCATCGCCAGCACACCACCCCTTTGCCTCTGAAGTCTCACCTCCAGGCTCACTCCCATCCTGCCTGGCCTCCATCCCCTCCCCCCTCACATCTAGTTTAAACCTCGATGTATGAGCTTAACTAGGTTTTTGGTGAGGGCTTTGTTTACTAAATACTTATGCTGGTCAGTTTGTACATGATGACAGTCCCTAACAAATAGGATGAAAAACAATGGGTGGAGAGAAAGAGGAAAAGGGCACAAGGAGAAGAGAGACATGGATCTATGAAACTGAAAGGTTCTGAAGCAAGAGTAAATCTGACATTACAATTGTGAGCAACATCATCTCACCATACTGAAGAGATTATGACCATTTGTGCATATGTGCAAAGGGATACACCATTCCATGTATGCTGCAACATAGAAAATAGTGGAAAAGGGAAGATTGTAATATCATCTAGCAAGTTGTAGAAGAAATGAACTAGTGTGTTGCTCTTTGCACAGTCACTAATACCAATATGCTACTAACAGTGGAAAGAAAAGGGACCAGTTGATCGAGAACTGAGCTACAAGCAAAAATTAAATACACTAAAAAAAATTAACAGAGGCAGCAAGATCCTGCCACTCACACAGGTGATGCCTTGCTTTGAGGAGGGATGAGGGGGCAGCCTCCAGGCTCTGAGTATGGGAATCCTGCATGCCTTCCCTTTTTTTCCTACTGCTTTGCTTACTCTGGTCACACAAAGGTAAATTAGTATGCAAGGTAGAAGGCAGAGGAGAATGAAGCAGTCATAGCAGATTTATAAGAGGAGACCTTGGCATCTGGGATAACATGATGCAAACAGGAATTCTGAAGCACGGAAAGAAGCTAGACACCTATTCTGCCCAACAAGAGCTCAAAGATAACAAGTCAGAGGGGAAAATTAGTTTCTTCAACACTAGCCTAAGGCAGGGATATGGACAAAAAGACCTTTACATCTTCTTACAGATGGCACTATGAGTGTACAGTTGAGAATCATCAGCATTAAAGCATGAGATGTGAAGGTCACTTATCTAAACTTCCACCCAGCCCAAGGCAATGTAGATGTTAATATATGGTCATTACTTTGAAAGCTCAGATGACTCACAAAACGAGAGCTAAAATCTTCCATTTCCCAGGATTATTGTAGCATTTTATTAGTTAAGACTATAATACAAAGCAAATTCTCCCCATCATCAACATAACTTTTTTTCATGCTATTTAAGAAATGAGGAGTTAGCAACAAAACCTCTATTTAGTATTCCTTATTTTTTTCTTAGCTGTTATGATTTTAAGTTGCCCCATCATCCTCCTCCTCAATTTCTAACAGTTTATTAACAAAGATGCATATAACTATAGATGCTTCCTAAAAAAATGAAAAATGGTACTTGGAGATTCTTAGTAACACAAAGCATCAAGCTTTGATTGCTTTGTCTCAAAGCTGAAGGGGCAGGAATTGTCTTCAGGTTAATGCACCTAAATGTAGGTATTTTATCCACCAAGTTCACATATTGGTGTCTTCGGTTAGGGATTTGACTCTGGAGCTGAATCTCACTCTAAATCTTTGCTAGTGGGATTACATGGAACTATGTTAATAATTTAACAGTAGGCATGGCAAACTCCATCAATTCTTATTTTTTTCTAGAAGGTAATTGTTCACAAGTGCATATGACTGTCCACATGTTGATTGTGCACAAATACATATGCACCCCACAGGGTAGCAGTTCTTTTCCCTGTAGGGATAAAACTAATTGAATTTGTTCAAGTGTTTCTCTCACTACCACCCATGAGAGGAAATGACAGCAGTGGATACCTTTGCCATGACATTACAGCTTTTTCTTTTCAGTTGTAATGTTGTGAGTGTGCTCTTTTTTCCTTGTTGTGGATGTTTGTTGCCATCTCTCTTGCAAAAAGCCACTGGCACCACTAGAAGCAAGGTTGTAACAGATTGATTTACCACTGTCAGAGATATTTTATTTCATTCTATCTAAAATGACTGCTATTATTAAAGCACTTTTCTGATTACAAATTATTTACATGTTCACTATTTGATGCTAAGGAAATCATTTGTGGTTTTGCAAGAGAATATTACAGGGGTCATGTAACCTTTTCACATCTCATTTTGTATTGTTAGGTGGAAACACAGCACTTTCTTTCTCCATACAGAGTAATTGCACCCTCAAAAAGGGAACATTTGCTGCTCACATTACAATGGCCATGGTTTTCATATTTATTTATAATTTTGTGTGGGTCATTTATCTCAGTGACTAGAAACTCCTGTGATGCTTTAAATGCAACCCAACAAAGCAGATAACCTTCTCGTTCAAGGTGACCCTTGACTGGAAATCCACAAATGCACCTCCATTTCCCTACACTGAACACAGAGTCCTGCCTCAGATGTCTGTCAAATCACTCTGATTGCACTGATAGTTTACTCTCAAGCTTTTATATCCTCAGAGGATTCCTATAGTCCCCTCTCTCTTTGTACAACAAAACCTTACCTACCCACAGATCTTGCTGACACTCCCTTAATATCTCGCTTCATCAGCAAATATAAGAAGTAGAGATACATGAAGTATACCAGAATTAGAATCTTAGAATAATAGAATGGTTTGGGTTGGAGGGGACCTTGAAGGTCATGTAGTTCCAATCACCCAGCCTGTCCTCATATGGGAGGTACTCCAGCCCTTTGATCATCTTTGTGGCCCTCCTCTGGACTTGCTCCAAGAGATCCATGTCTTTCCTGTGCTGAGGACTCTAGAACTGAATGCAGTACTCCAGGAAGCATCTCACAAGAGCAGAGTAGAAGGGGAGAACCACCTTCCTTGGGTCATACCTCTTCTGATGCAGACCAGGATACAGTCGGCTTTCTGGGCTGCAAGCACATATTGCCAGTTATTGCTGAGCTTCTCATCCACCAGTACCCTCAAATCCTTCTCTTCAGGGCTATAATCAATCCAGACTCCGTCCATCCTGTACTTGTGCTTGGGATTGCCTCAACCCAGGTGCAGGACCTTGCACTTGGCCTTGTTGAACTTCATGAAGTAGGCACAGACCCACCTCCCACGCCTGTCAAAGCCCCTCTGGATGGCATCCCTGCAGTCCAGTGAGTCAGCCATGTCACACAGGTTGGTGTGTCAGCAAAGTGGCTGAGGATGCATTCAATGCCGCTATCAATGTCTGTGACTTGGATGTTAAGCAACACCAGTCGCAATAATGACCCCTGTAGAACACCAGTCATCACTGGTCTCCACTTGGACATTGAGCCATTCACCACAACTCTTTGACCACAACTATCCAGCCAATTTTTTATCAGTTGAGCGGTACAACTGTCAAATCCATGTCTCTCCAATTTAGACACAAGAAAGTCATACAGACACTGTTGAATGTTTCACACAAGTCCAGGTAGATTATGTTGATTACTCTTCCCTTACCCACCAATGCTGTAGCCCCATCGCAGTAGGCCACAAAATTTGTCAGGCACAATTTGCCCATAGTGGAACCATTTTGGCTGTCATCAATCTCCTCCTTATTTTTCATTTGCCTCATCAGAGTTTCCAGGAGGATGGGCTCCATGATCTTGCTGAGTAAAGAGGTGAGACTGACCAGCCTATAGTTCTCTGGGTCTCCTCTTTTGTCTTTTTTAAAAATGGAGATTCTGCTTCCCCTTTTCCAGTCAGTGGGAACTTCACCTGGCTCCCACCACTTCTCAGGGATAGTGGCTTAGCAACTTCATCTGCCAGTTTGCTCATCAGGTCCCATGGACTTACGCACCTTAAGATTCCTTAGATGATCTTGAACCTAATCCTCTTCCATACTACCAAGTTTACAACTGCAGAAACCAGACACCCATCCCCTTTGGCAAGCAAATTAACAGATCTTATCCGCCAGGGCTTTCCATCAAACTGACCTGCTCTTGATGTGCTAGGGAAAAAGTTCCCTCAACCACCTCCCTTCCGAGACCCACTGCACAAAGTGAAAAGCTTGAAGCACCAACTCAACCACAGCGAACACTGAGGTAGTCAAAGCTTACAGCCCCCTCCCACCCCTCTCCATGCCCAGGCAGAAGACTACCAAGGTCCACAAATTTAAGTCTGGTCCTGGCAGTTTTCCTGGGTCAGAGCCACAGAGATTAGCACTGCACTAGATTCAGCTGCAAGCCTGGCTGATCTCTCTGGCTTGGTTCTCACCTTGAGCAAGATCACCTTTAGGAAGTTTGAGCTCCAGTTCACACTCACACCAAGGAAATGGGCTGAACATCCAAGCTGAATTATTTTGCCTCTAAGAATCACTTCCTGACTGCAGTGCTGCTTTGATGTTGATTTGACCTCCCCACCCCTCAAAAGTAGTTTTCTGCCAGTATATAACATCATGCCTAATGACAATACAACTGCAATTAAAGCTCACTCTCTGTTGTAATTATACAGTCATGTAGTATAGCCAAATATGAGTTTACACTCTTTGCATCTACAATACATTCACTTATTTGTACCAAGCAGTGGCTCCTCATAACACTTAATTCTTCATATTATGCCTCAGATGGCAGTCCTCCTGTCCCCACATTGCAGCCTGGGCAGTCACTCAAAATATACCCTTAACAGCTTGTGTCTGAACAGAGGTTCTAAACTTCCTGTTATTTTTTTTTTCTTAAACAAAGCCTGCTCAGATCTATTACATATAATGTGCAGTCTAAGAAAGTACAAGCAATATAAGAATTCTAATGGAGTAGGCCTGCAAATCAAAGTATTTCTTTAAGCCATACCTGTCTACGTTGGCAGGTGATGGGAACATTGACCTTACTTGGCACGTGTAAGGGTAGTGACTGAATCAGTCTTTCACTACAGAGACATCCAGAAACTGCGGAGCAATATTTATACCATTATATAGCAGTAAGGTGATGAGCAAAAAAACTAAAAGGAATGCATTTTGCTCTTCGTTCCTTGATGTCTTCTGGAAGTTATGGATTAATCAAAGAACTGACCTTGGCTAAAGAACTGGAAGAAATTCACACATTGGCTCTCACAAGAGCTTACACTAAATGACCTCCTGATCTACTTTTGGCCTTGAAATCTAAGATTACTTGTCCATCTAAAGCCTTATACAAGATCAAATTCATATTGAGGGCTTTTTGTATGCAAAGATGCAAAAAAAATAAGCAAAGTCCTTAACCTACCCTCACATTCTGAAAGAGCTGCAGAGTCTAGTTTGATGCCTTCCAGTAACTAGTTGGCTCAGTTTGCAAGTAAAAGTGAAAACACAGAGCAGGCAGGTTCCCTGCCTGCCAGCCCAGCACAATTTTGTCCTTTCCATCACACACAGTGGTAGCAATGCAAAGGTTAGCAGGCCAAAGTGTGCACATGCAGGAAAAATGTGCCTTTTGCTAGGTGTCCTATCACAGCAAGGGGAACAGATGGGAAAATCAGCAAAATTTTGGTAGGCAAAAAAGCTACTTCACCAGGCAGCATACTCCCTATCTGAAAATATGACCTTCCAGAAAACAGTTTCCTGCTAAAATCACTGTCTTTAACATTGCTTTACATCAAATGTAAAGGTCAATAAAAGAATTTGAGATAAGGAACGTCTGATACTTCCGACTTCTTTCTTGAAAAGGCAAATTCACAACTGAATCAGTCATTAGAAAGTCAATTTGCAGCCGGGACAAACAAAAAAAGAACTATTCAAGTCACAGTATCACCAATAGTATTAATGATCTTGGTAATGAAAGGAAGATGGCTTTTAACAAGTGTTATCTGACGCGCAAGATAAATACTATTAAACATGAGAAGTCTCTTTAATTACATATGGAGTTTAGAGGCTTGTAAAAAACAAGCAAATTGGTATGCTGCCACCTCCTTTACCTGTGAATGAGCAGAATAATGCCATCACTCCATTAGTGCCCATGGCACCGATGCCTAAGCCTTGGCTTCCCACAACAGGTGCAAGCACAGGCTTTGGTTCTTGATCTTCCCATCAGGAAATTGTAGGTTCAAAGCAAAAACAGTGCTGAGCAGTTCTGTACAACTGGGTAGCAAAGGTGGTACAAGTTCCTAGCTAACAAAGTTGTTATCACATTCAAAAGGTTTTAACTATGGTTTTGTTTTTCCAGAGAAAGAGCCTTACAAAGCGATGTCATGTTTTTTCTCTGAGACACTGATAGCCACAAAGGCAGATTGTATCTCTTGAAGGAGAGTTAAAAAGGCACAGTCCAACAGTCAATTCTTGACCAGATTTGTTATTTAGAATTCAGCGATCTTCTGTTTCAGTGCCCCTGATAAACACCCTGCTTAAATGCTTTTAAATGCTGATCCTGCTTATCACTAAGGTGGCAAATTCCTGTTTTTAAAAAAAAAAAAAGTCCATCCCAGCCTTTGCACTTCCTTACATCTGTATTTTTATACCAAAATTTAGAAGAGCAAATAAAAGATAAGTCTTTTTCATTTTAAGTTAACATGCTTAACATTTGTAGTGATTCCGTTAAGTTATTTTGGTGGGTTAAGTTTAAGCTAATTCATGAATAACAGAGCCACTACCAACTACTTCTACTGTATAGCAGAAGCAGAAGAGAGAAATATAATATAATATAATAAAATTACACCTCTGGCTACTTATTCTACTCTGTCCCATCAAAAGACCTGTGTAAAGAGTCTCATCTTTGACCTGAAAAAGCTAAGTCACATTCACACTAGCTTGGAGGGTAGGCCTGGGGTGCAAGGCTTCTCTCACAGCGAATGGGAGGAACCATCCAGCCACAGAAATATTAAAATCTTGGATGAATGATTTTCTGTGCAGTCTTAAATAAAATTTCATTTTCTATTAATTCGCATTCTTAGTCCATTTCTGTCTGAAAGACATTAATAACAACATCATTTGTCAAAAATATAATATATATAAATTAAATTTCAATAGCATGTATACAGTTATGGACATATTTAAAAACTCACAGCTTCTTTTAACAGCAAACTGAGGTGAAAATCTAACCTCCTTTTCTCTTTCCCAAGGAAGAAGAACTGAGTTCCTAGCAGGTATGTACATAAGATCCATATAAAAATATTGGGCGTGACTATGTCCTCCCAAAATTCCTGGATCCATTCAAACAGGAAATATTTCCTGTTTGATTTTTAGGTTTTTTTATTACAAATGAGTTCATACTCGGTTGAGAAAAAATTCTAGCCATGGCTAGAAGAAGGAGGAAGAGAAAGGAGTAAATGGTTTAGGGAATGAGTTCGTGAAGTATCTTCACTTTCACTTACCAGTTGTTTGAAAAGAGAAGTAAAATCTACTTCTAAACCTGTCTTCCTAAATGACATTTTAGCTGTGTTTCCTATCCTGTTTTTGCCACCAGCACTGGAATGGTTTTGTAGGGAACATTCAGCAGTGCTTTGAGTAGCAATTTGGGTGTCATATGGGTAAGCGTCTAAGCTGACAACCGCTAACCATGCAACTCCAGCAGGAAATGAGACTGTTTTATCTCACAGGATTGATGTTTTGCATTCGGTGCTGCTACTTGCTGTAGTGTCACAACTGGCTGCTTTAAATAGGATTATGCAGTACTGTACAACGGGCTCCACTCCTGACTGGCAAAAGTTGCAAGACATGACCCTGCAAAATACAGTGCTTCTCCTCTGAGGTGTTCCTCTCTGTTGCTGCTGGGAGCTGAGGACCCTTAGTCCTTCCAGGAATTGCTTAGCTCACTGCATGATCCAGTCTGAGCCTGTTACCATTCTCTGTGCATTAATTATCATTGCCATAGAAACAGAAATAAAGTGCGTTTGACTCCAGGAGGAAGTACAATTAATATTTTGTAGTTCCAATTTAAAATTTTATTAACCTTTCTTAATCAGAAACAGATACTCTAAAATTTTGAAATTATATAGTATTGTATGAAGTTTTCAAGTTGCCTCCATTAAAATTACTGGAGGTTTAAAGACATATCTTTGATTTTTAATAAGAATGAAGTAAACTCCTATGTACCTGAACTAACCATGGGAATTCTTTATGATTCATAGGGTATGATGCCCCATGAGAACATGGAAAGAGTTTCACGTCTTTACGGTACTAAAGAGCCTCATCATATTTATTACTCACTTTCTCCTGACCCAAGCATTTAAGAGGTCAAAAGGGGATGCTAAAAGATATGGATCAGCAAAAAAACACAGTATCAAAAATGTGTGAGGATTGTTAGGTTGTCAAAAGTTGAAGAAATATTTAACTTATTTAATTACGGAATTTTTATAGAATTTGTAATCCAGACCATTGGCTAAACATAACTGAACACTGTAATTCATGATACCTCTGGCTTCTCAATACTCACCTGAGTCTGCCAGTTCATTGCATTACCAAAACTGGTTTTAGATAATGCTTCTGGGTGGGAACATGGATTAAACATTTTTCATCAATGCACCGCTCATGGGCAGCTCAAAAGCACTGTGGGAAGAAGCCATGAAACTAGCCACCAGCTGCATCTATGGTGGCTTTAGCACCTCATACTGTGTTCAGTTCTGGGCCCCTCACCACAAGAAGGTTGTTGAGGCTTTGGAGCGAGTCCAGAGAATTGAGCCACAAAGCTGGTGAAGGGGCTGGAGAACAGGCCTTATGAGGAGCGGCTGAGAGAGCTGGGGTTGTTTAGCCTGGAGAAGAGGAGGCTGAGAGGAGACCTCATTGCTCTCTACAACTACCTGAAGGGAGGTTGTAGAGAGGAGGGTAATGGCCTCTTCTCCCAGGTGACAGGGACAGGAGGGAATGTCCTCAAGCTCAGCCAGGGGAGATTTAGGCTGGACATTAGAAAAAATTTTTTCACAGAAAGGGTCATTGGGCACTGGCAGAGGCTGCACAGGGAGGTGGTTGATACATCTTCCCTGAAGGTGTTTAGGGCACAGGTGGACAAGGCGCTGAGGGGCATGGTTTAGTGATTGATAGGAATGGTTGGACTCGATGATCCGGTAGGTCTCTTCTGACTGGGTTATTCTGTGATTCTGTGATTCTGTGATTCGGAGCAAATTGTCTTCCTTGGGGAAAATTACAGTGTAAAGATAATATGCACTGTCACATGTTACCACGCACCAGATCCTGGGGTACCTTCAGCTGCCTGCCAGTGTAAAATTGCCAACACGCATGCATGATGTGTGAGTTGTCCTGAGAACTCCACAGCATCTTGGCTGATACCCTCAACAGTAAGTAAAGCCAGGGATAACAAGATAATATCTCAGTTCCCTTCACCTGTAGTAAATCTACTGCCATGAGTTTAGGAGGCTCTTGCTTTGCCCAGGAGGCACAGCAAGAGGACAACTGAAGCACAGTCTGTGCATACTGCCACCTCCATGCCTACATGTCATCAAAGGCAAAAGTCCTGCTGACTACAATGGTGCAGTAACACAAGGAAGATGCTCCCCAGTATCACCTGGGGATATGGCCACCCTCGTTAGGTGTAATAGCACCAATGATGAATAGACTTCTGAAACAAAAACATTTTCTCTCTCAGGAAATGGAACTGTGAAAACAAAGTATTAATGGTTCATCTGGTAAAAGCTTCACAGCATGTTTGATCATACAAGTCAGAAATTGCCTTAACTTTCTCTTTGCTTTTAGTGCAAAGTACAACATAAAGCCTTCAAATGCAACAAAACCCCATGAAAAGGGAAATACTTTATGTCTGTATGCTTTTATAAAGATATTGTACTTTACACAGACTTTTTTACCTTTTGTACAACCCAGCCTTAAGATCACACTTTGAAGTAGCATGTAGATTTTTAAGTGAGTAAATTACATGAATATCTGTAAGCCAAATTGCAAACACAATGCAAAAGAACAACCAAAACTCAATATCTAGAGTTATAAACAGCTTCATAGCATGCTGTCTGGAAAATAAACACGAATCATAGAATTATAGAATCATAGAATGGTTTGAGTTGGAGGGGACTTTAAAGATCATCCAGGTCCAACCCCCCTGCCATGGACAGGGACACCTCCCACTAGGCCAGGCTGCCCAAGGCCCCATCCAACCTGCCCTTGAACACCTCATGGAGCTTCCCTGGGCAACCTGTGCCAGTGCCTCACCACCCTCATTAGGAAGAATTTCCTCCTTATGTCTAGTTTAAATCTTACCTTCTCCAATGTATAGCCATTCCCATAGTCCTATAAAACATGCCTCCCCAGCTTTCTTGTAGCCCACTTCAGGTATCTGAAGGTAACTATAAGATCTCCTCTGAGCCTTCTCTTCTCCAGGCTGAACAACCCCACCTCTCTCAGCCTGTCCCCATATGGGTGGTGCTCTAGTCCCCAAATGATTGTGAATATTTATTTTTACCAGTCTAAAATAACTCATAGCAATTTTTTTTCTGTGAAAAAACAAATGCTCAAACAAACCCCATAAGGAACTATCAAAAGTTGAACATACACAGAAATGCATATGTCAGTCTACATATCTAGCTCTATCTATCCATATGATACATGATGCAGTTTTACCACCTTTACTCCACTGTTGAAAGTGAAGTCATGAAAAGCAATAAGCACATGCTTATTTTAAATGAATTATATTCAGCCTGCATTCTGTTGGCACACCTATACCTGTACTCTTAATTTGTGTAAACTTTAGCATTCTTCCATCTATTTACATGTTTACATCAAAATACAGCTATTAAAATCATTGTAAAACATTCCAGGGAAACTTGAAGATGTCTTACCCTTGTTTTATAACCAGTTGTGAGGCAGAGACAGAAATGTGTGAAGCAACAGTCTACAGGCACAGGATGAACCAGCATTAGAAGCAGGAATGATATTCAGAGACCTGACTAGGGGGATAAAGGGGGAGATAAATTATCAAAATCTGATTAATCCAACTGCATAATTGTTGTAGAAACAAATTGGGAAAGATCTCCCAATGTCTCCCATGGGGCAAGGGGGCAGTTGGGTCATTTGATGTCATATTCAGAGATACAAGACAGCTCTGCTTTTAGTCTAAGGGTCTGAACAGAAATGAATATGAGTCAATAATGCTAAATGAAACAAAGTAAATAATGAAATCAATGAGAAACTCCCATCCAGTTTAGCTCCCAGTGGACTACAGATCAGGCCATAAGGCACTAGGGAGACATCCAGTACACCAGAAATCCTGAGAGGAAAGCAGGTTTAGGAAAAAATATTTCTACATTTTCTAATGCAATTAAGAGCTATGTAAGGAATTCATTCATTTAGCATTACAATGTCCCTGCCCTCACAATGATGCAAAGGCATACTTCATCAAGGGCCCAAACACTGCTAAGGCCAGTAGGAATGTGCCACACGTGTGCAAGAGAGCAAATCGTTACTGAGGAGAAAAGCTATATCCCTTGAGTGCTGGTCATATTGGCAATAATTTCACAATTAGGTCAATAAAGACTTCTAAATTTAGCTTTCAAGCTCAAAGGAAAAAAAACCACATTCAGCAGGAGAAACACACTAGGAGGAATTAACAGATAGTACTGCTAATTGATAGAGGTCAGACTTTTTCTTCTACTTGCTGATTTCTTCTCAAAGGTTTCATTAGAACAAGCCTAAAAAAATTGAACAATTTGTAAAGGCTAATAAAAAAGCAATATGCAGTTATTAGAGAAAAGCTAGGTTATATGTGACCACAGGATAGAAGTGTAAAAATATTTCTGTCTATCATTTAAAAGAATACATCTGATTACCTCCTTTTTCATCATTTTCCAGTTCTGTAGAATTAAAGAAGTTTAGTGAGTCTCCTCAGCTCCATTGTTTTCTACTTGGCCACAGCTTTTTTAGGATCCAAAATTGCCAGGATTTTTCAAGCACAGACTGATTAGATGACTTCCACAAGGCAATGCAGGAAATCTGGAGCAGAACTGAGAAAGAAATTCATGTCTCCACAGCCAGCGGGAAGATTCAGCACCATAATACCTAGACCACACTTTTGTCCCTACCGCAATGTTCTCACAAAAACAGGAATTAAATTCTGACAAATAATCAATTACGTCAGCAAGGCAATCTATCCTGAGGAAGGTATGTTTTAATCACTGGTTTCCTTCAGTCTTCAGCCAAAGGCCTGATGGCTATGGTACTTAATCAAGAGCTCAGAATTGGCAGAATAATGCAGAAAAAAGATACAAGTTCGTTAGTGTTACAACTTACCTTCACTTCACTAAGGGTAAAAAAAAATACAATAATTGTCCTCTGTGTTACTGAAAAGCCTTCAGTATGCTCACTGGAAATTAAGGGGCTAATTTCTAACTGCTTGTTTTTTCCCAATTCCTGGTATCTTCTTAAGGACAGCAGAAGCATTGTTGAGTGGTCACTCTTTTGAAATTATAATGAAAAACACCATTCTACAATTATTCTATTGAATAAAGGTCTGTCTAAAACAAAATTAGTCTAATGCCTTTAAATGATACAGTCATATATTGTCCATCTTCACAAATAAGAGATGTAGTCACCCTCTTGGGATCGGTTTTTCCTATATGGTTTTGTGAAATAGTTAACTTCAAAACACATAAGATCTCTGTTCCTTTAATTTCACCCATTCTGAAGAAAGATATTAATACTTTTGCAAGGATACAAAGCTCATTTTTTGTAATGAGGACTGCCCAATAGTTGGATGACTTCAAAGTATCTCTGCCTTTTTAAATTTAAGACTGAATGGCATTATATCTTCTTTTGAATCTTGGACTATAAAACCATCTTCCTGTACAGTTGTTCTAGATTTTTCACTATTTTAGACTGCATGCTATCTGTTTGTTATTTTAAATTACAGTGGTATGAGAGATGGAAACTGAAAAATTTAATGCCTACTAAAGGCTGATGCACTTAAGGAAGAATAAGAAGTATAAACAAGTTGGCATTAATGCCCTTGTCAGTGATTTTTTTCAGCAGGTGGGTTGAAACTTGTGCTTGCTGATGATACATTAAATCATTGTGTTTGAAAGCCCTGACTCAACACCTCCTAGTTCTAAGGTTCTGCTAGCCCATCTTGTGGCTCTAACATAGTGTACAGAGTACTTGTACTATGCTGCAGTGTACCCAAAGATGAAAGAGCTGCTACCAGGCACTCTCCTAGTGATGGACACCAGCACAGTTGCTTTGTGAATTGAGTCCCCAGAGTCTTCCAGACTGACAAGAATAATGAAACAGCTGATATATATATACAAAAAAAAAAGCTCATATGCTGTGATGTTACTGTTAAAAGTCCTTAAGAAAGCCCCACAGCCATTCATGAACCTATAGGAAATGGCCTAAGAAGGAAAAGAAATATATTCAAAGACAAGCAAACTCCTTGTTGGGAATCCCAGAGGTCCAGACTTGGTATATTGATTTCCTCTGAGATTTCCAGCGCAGGTGAAGGGTCAACTGCCTTTTTCTTTCTCACCTGCATCCTACAAAGACTCACAAAAACATCTGCATACAACCTTGCCACATGTTGCTAAGAATTTTCCATATATCTAGCAAATTACGATATTCTGCAGCAAAAACCTGCTGGTTTGTTCCAGCTTCCTATTTCCCCTCCCTACAAACAATGATGAATATCCACATAGGACATCTAGCCAAAAACGTAACAGGTATTACTTTATTAAAGGTGCAGCTTAAATTGCTCTATATGTACTTCCTTGTGTGGGCATGCCTGTAATTCAAGTATGTTTATACAGGCTCCCTACGTAATTGTCTCCCTAAATAACTTAAAAATTACACTCCTGACAAGTGTCTAATAAGCCATTAGCGTTAACATAAACTTTTTCTTAACAAGAGTAAACTAAGTATGGCAAAGATATAGGAAATGGTTTAATTAAGTCGTAAAATACCAGCTTTATTTAAACAAAGTTAATGTTGTCTGGAAAAAGTTTTCAATTTTTAAAAGCTGGAGAGATCTGTGAGGGGTTCAGTGAACTACTTGTTGCTTCTGCTACTGGACTCACAAGAGAAAAATCTGAGAAAAAATTCGCACATTTATGCAACACACCACTACACTCGATCAACAGCATGGTCTGCTTTAAAAATAGTGTGGAAGAACTCAGTTGGAAATTGAGTGTCAGTGTTCTCTTGTATTGATCACAACAACATATTTGTCTTAGTGCTCTGACAGTCAAACAAGCAGGCATGCATGAATGATGCTTAGGGATGGCACTTGTGTATGTAATACTTCCCGAAAGCTATTCAAGGACACATCATCCTTGGAACCCGCAATTCCAAATTCTGTCAAGTTTTGTGCCTCCATGGGTTATCTGCCAAGTAATTGTCAGTTTTTTAACCTAAAAGTGTCTCAGGACAACTTCAGAGATCAGCAGGAACACAAAGACATTTTCGTTTTCTCCTCTCTGCACACTTTAGTTGCAGGTTTTCCCCAAACCATACCCTGCTTTCCTGCGTCTGTGGCCTCATCAAACGGTGATTCAGCCATAACTTTGAGCAGTATAGGACAGACCTGAGCTAGCTTGCACTGAGCACTGCACAGCCAAGGTGATCACGGTGCGAGGCCTGTTATAACAAGCTAAAGCTTGAGAGCAGTCCTGGACCTCACTCTAGTTGCCTGCACATCCTTGCCTCTGTGTCATCACACTTCCACTTCTGCTCTCCCCTCTGGCTGCAAATAATCTGTGAGCACACATTCCTGCTCAGCCTCCATCCCATTTTTCTTGGTGAGATCCTGGCTTCACCCTTAGGTTGTGCTCAGTGCCGTGCTGCAGCACCCAGCAGCTCACCCTGCAGCCACCTCACACAGGGCTCAGTCTCAGTTCTCACAGCTTTGGGAAGAGGCATACAAATAGCACCAATTGCATCCTCAGAATACAGCAGCACAACCTGGTTAGCCATTGCCTGATCACAGGACGAGACAGACCAGAAAACACCAAGCATGCATATTGAGGGAGGCCAACGGCAAAAACTGGGACCCCCATGCTGCCCTGATATCCCTAAACTGACCCAGCTTCTGAGCAGTGCCCTGGGCACAAATGCACAAACTTGTCAGTGGGGTCAGAAGCACAAGAGCAAACCTGAAGAGTGAGCAGACATGCTTCATCACCTTTTCATTACAGAAAGGGATGACATTTATCTCGGAGAGCCCCATAGCCCTGAATCACCACCTCATCTACTTGGGCTGACTCAGATTACGACAGGCTGAAGGTGATCTGCATGGGGGAACAAAGTGAGAGTTAAAAGTATCAGCGGGGCAAGATAATATTATGAAAGATCTGAATGAGGTTTTACCCGAGTGGTCAAATAGTAAGCTCACTTCTAGTTGTTTGCTTCACTCCTGCTTTGAAAATGCAGACAGAGGTAAAAATGCTGTGCACAGTGTAGTCTTAAAGTGTTTAAATATAATGTCATTTTTCTTATGGTAGAGAAGCAAAAATAACAAGCTTTATGCTTATTGTAAAAAATAATATGCCATAAAATTATATACACCTCCACCCAAATACCATTCCATCTAAGTCTCCCTCTCCCAAAAAGAAACTGAGATTACTTTGATCCATTACTGGAAAGTGATAAAATAGCATGGGTTTTGCTCAGTAAAAATTATAGGTGATCTCTGCAATTTCTTTTTAAGACTAGTCTTCCTGTACTATCCTTGTAATTTGTCATTTTTACCCTGTCACTAACCCAGCTGTGTGCTAAAGACGCATAAAAATTTCCTTTACACAGACAGAAAAGAGCTTCTCTTCACAGACCTAGTCCTGCTTACCTACTGGGGTGGGAGAAGAAGGGGAATGCCATCTTGGCAATGGAAATCAGCTGGTCCACAGCCAACTTCCACACCAGTCTTTTGACAAGAAGGAGACTGCAGGAGCAAAAGACACGCCGCTTTGCCTGCCTCAGGTCACTTGGGAGAAAGGGACCAGCTCCTGTTGCACTTTTTGGTTTCCTCACACTGCCTATAAGCACACAGACTAATACACAGCACTGCCCACAGCACTGGAGGCACCAAGATGCTGTAGAGCAAACCATAGGATGCCGCATGCTGACTATCCCTCAATCCTGTATGGGATAAGACACCAATACAAGGAGGTAGCTATGCCATAGTGCACTGACAAATGCATTTACCAACACACCATCGCTGACCTGTGGGTAGACAGGAAGAAAGACATGGCCTTCTGCCTTCTTTTCTGATCTGTGATTATAAGAAAAAAATAATTTTATTTTCATTTAGGAAAGGGGATATTGTTCTTCCCAGTGGTGCTGCTAGAAATAAAGCATTTATTAGAAAGTAGAGGTATGTCATATAGCTAAAAGCATATGTTGTTTTCTTTACAGCAAAAAGTCATAGTGTCCCTTCAACCTGCAAAAATGAAACATAATTGCTTAGTAGTCTCAATTATTAAGACCTTCTTATATCAAAACCTTGAGACTCAGGATAGGGAATATGACTATGCTCTTCAAATAATGTGTCCATACTGTATATGAGTGTAGCACCTACAGTGCCCTCCAGATTGAGACCCTTCGTGCACTGGAGACAACCTGACATAAAGGAATCATAGAAACGCCTGGTTGGAAAAGTCCTTTGAGATCATAGAGTCCAGCCATACCTATCTACTACTAGATAAGGTTGGACTAAACAATCTCAAAGGAAAGCTGCTCTGACAGAAAATATCTCTTAAATTGCTTCAAAGTTTGTGCTAAAATGCAGATTGAAAATCCAGAGGGCATCCTATAATCTCCCTCAAGTTTGTTAATTAATACTATAAATTCTGATTTCTGTCTACTTCCAAAAAAAGCAATAAAGTCATTCTGCCATGTCCCATTGTTCTCTAGAATTTCTACCTTAAATCATATGTCAGATCAGAAACGTTAAAAAACTAAACTGGCAACAATTTTTAATATAATAAAATAAAAAAACGCATTCATAACAAGTTAGGCAATAAGTAATGTGGGTTTAGTTTTTTTTAAATAAATCACTTGAGGAGTGTTCTGCTACTCTTGAGAGGGTTTGTACAGTGGCAATGCAGTAAACAAAACCCATGAAACAGGAGAAAAAAACTGTAATTGGGACTGGAATTGTGGTCTCAGGTAAAAGACATTGAATAATTAAAAGATGAACTCTCTTGAGACATTCAAAGAAATAATTTTTCTTATTCCTTTTCTAGAAATGCAACATAGACCTCTATTTCAACTGTGTGAAAGGCAGAAAACAATTCCAGTCTACTGTTTCTAGATCAGGATCATTGCCTTTTCATTTCACTTCTGGTGCAATCTTGTTTCCCTTGTGCTCTGCATCTTTGAAGTATGTCTTCTTTAGCCATCTGGCCAAACACTTTTTTCTGGTTACAGAACCTGTGTGAAAAAAATAAATGCTCACTGATTTTCAACTGTGCAAATAAGGCATCCATCACCTTATTTTCTGGCTATTCTGTATATGCTGACACAAAGTCTCCTCTTGTAGAATATAAGTTATTCATGAAGACAGACTTGTTTGCCCTACACAGTGCTCTGCTTTTAATTACATTGTCACAGAACAGCTGAACAACTCTCAGAGGAGTCCACTCTGAAATTCTGAAAAAAAAAATTACTTAGCTCAAATCAGACTTCTGTTTAGTACAAGGTGGTATTTAAACTATGTATCTCCATATACAGATAGATACTTAGCTGAAGACAGACTTAATAGCTCTGATACTGGTGCTGCTTCTTGGCTAGCATATCAAAGATGCGGTTTCTGTGTACACCTTCTGCAAGGCAGAAAAACTACAGGACACTTGAACAAAAAATCCCCAAAGCTCTGGTCTTGCTCCTTCCCATGCACTTCAACTCAAAATCATATAAGACCTACTGCTATAAAAAGTGCTCTTCTGGTTCTGTTTGTGTCAAATCATTTTCTCCCAGATCTTTATTTGGTCATGTAAATGACATACCTTAACGATTCGGTGATTCATCCTGGTACTACCTGTGTACTACCTCTGCGTGGCAGAGGTCTTTGCTCTATGCTGCATAGTCCTGTTCCTCTAATAATGCAGATATGTTAGAGCTGTGATTTCCTTGGAAACCAAACTACAGAAAAGAGCAGTGCAGCGTGACAAGTATTGTGTTCCTGTGTGTCACACCTGATTCAATCAGCTGGGAAGAGCTCCTGGGTGGTATCTGTGCTTGCTTTTTCCACATGTTTCAGTTATTTACAATAACAAGGAAAAATAAACAATAATTTATTAGGTAAGGGCTTTTTAACCTCTGTGAGACTTTGATATTATTCTGGCTACATTAAGGCTGACATTGAAAAATATGTTCCCTGTAATTGCAGATGTGTAAACTGTAAATGATCTGACTTAAATAACTTTCCTTATCTGAAAGGTGTGACCTAAGTCTTACGAGAATACTTCAATAACAAGAAGATTCCTTAATAATTCATTCAGAATGATAATGTAATGAGTGATAAATTAAAACAAACAGAAGACTGTTATTGGAGTTTTAAAGTAAAATGCCCATTGAAAGTCCTTCTAAAAAGGTCTGTTTTCTTGTTGCAAACATATAACGCAAAAGAAAACACAGACTGACTGATTAGTTACAAATTTAAAAACTGACAATATACTACCCTTATGGGTTTTTGCCAGCTCATCCCCTCAGCTGTAAAAGCAGCTCTGCAAAGCTGCCTTCTGGTTAGAACCTTCCTAGATGAAATTAAGTTACTTTTCAGTCGTATGGTACCTAGAAACATCACACAAGGCTTGATATTTATTCCTAAAGAATATATGAGTTTTAAAAGGCTTGGTTTTAAATTGTGGTTTTAAACAGATTGTTTCACAAACATTGCATGTCTTGTAACACACAAAAAAATTACATTATATAATAAAGATTTTATTAAAGGGTGCCAAGTCCTGAACTTTGTCAAATAAATGTTTACATGGGATTACAATTCAGTTCTCAGAGATTTAGCTGTCTGGTTCTTTCTGTCTGTGTTGAAATAGAGAAGAAGCAATTGCATAGATCTAGAAATCTGCTTTTAACCTCCAAATAGTATTTTCTGATTACTTAGAACACTGACATTCAGACGCCTGAGCTTCCTTATACTATAGGTGGTGTCATTTACTTATAAATCAAATTTTCAGCCCAAACCACTTCAGCTGTTCACTGGTTTCCAGTGAAATAGTGTCAGATATTCTGAAAAGCAGCAGTTTTCTGCTGTTTGAGTATCTCATCTCAGAAAAATAATTTCTTCCACTGAAAAACTACACTTTTGTGTTTCATTTAAAGCTGTTATAATTACAAATAAGTAAAAATGTATTTTACTAATATCTATTCTACATTTTCAAGTCTAATGCAAAACCAGCATATGGTACTTGCACAAGGAAAGGCTTGAGAGGCAGAGTTTAGCTTGATAAATTAGTGCACCAGTACAGCCTTTAGGAGCATATTTAAACCTGTTTAAAAAGATGAACGTGACTGAAGGTTTGAAGGAACAGGGGCCAAGAAGACAAGCGCCTATTGCTGCAAAGTGACGAATAAGAATGTTATATTTGCTCTGCAATAAATGGTAGCTTTCGAATCACAAAAGACATGTAAAACCACCTTAGTCAATTGAAAGAAGAAAGTATCTAAAGGGTACTAAATAATAAATCCTCAGCGATTCAAATGACTGTTAATTAGTAACAGAGTCTGAATTTTAATCCCTAGGTCACCCATTCAAATCCAGCTAAATTCAATAATAAAAGGTTATTACTGTTTAATGACAGCTTCCTGAACAAGCAGAGTGAGTGTGTTTAAAGATATCCTTAAAGGAAAACCAAGGACAGAGGGAGTCCTTTGAATGACAATCCAGCAATTTGAAAAAGACACTTGCATTAATGCTAGCCACAACACATCACTATTTTTCCCCACTCTAATGGGGAAACTACAACAATATTACACTTCAGTAAGCTAGGAAGTTTTTCTCTTTGATGCCTTAAAATTATCTCAGTCCTTCACAGTGATCCATAAGGAAGCAGTTTCCCTGCATACAGTATTTCTGTTTGCCTGAGTCACTGCACAGGAGAGGCTTTACATGGAGATGGCTTTTATAAGAGAGAAATTATTTTGTGAGGGTAATATAAAAAGCAGTGGCTGGAGGGGAAAGGAAAACATTGGAGGGGGAGGGGCTGACTCTATTCTTTCTTACATTAGTTTTAAGAAACCTTAACTCCACAGGGCTTCAGTGTGAGCAGTTCAGAGAAATCGTGGGCACTGCCACATCCTACCGTGGATACTCTATTACCTCTCCACAGGGTAACCAGTCCTTGTAAAGGTGAAAGGCAAAGGATGATAAGGACTATAGGATTCACCCCCAATAAGGGATAGATGCATATCCTTGAGGGAAGAAAAGTATCACCTACCGGCACTGCAGTCGAGAAAGCTGATAATGAACTGCATCTCACCACAGCTTTTGAACCAGGTCTGTGACGGGAACCTGTCAGAGTGCAATTCAGTTACTTTTCATTAATGCAGTAACTCGGAACTGCATACAAGTCCTAGTGTTTCACTCAGTGCCTGTGAGAGGATTGTGAGAGAGAAAAGCCTGTCTTCACTAATAGTTCATGCTTTGTGAACAAGGATACAGAGCTATTACTACATTCTGCTGTCAGGCAAGAGCGGTCTTGCTCTTGATATTATATACCAGCTCATTCACTTGCCTGCTTCCCCATCTGATTCAAAAAACAAAATCTCCAGAGCTTTCCTACACCTCTGAAGAAACCACAGGTACTTGTCAGCTGCTTCTGGGTGATTATTACAGGCATTACTCTGTAAACTCCAGGAGTTTTAGCTGTCGCTGATGAAGACAGATCATGTCTTCCAGGAGAGATTCAGAACAAAAGCCCAAGGTAGTTGTACGTTATCGCATCTGAAAGGGCTTATCTTTCTCCACCTACAGAGGAGTACGTGGAAATGGCCGTTACTAGCCTAAGGGTAGCCTTCCTCCAGAGTTTATCCTTTCCCATTACCTTAATTCGCTCCGTTTCCAAGCAGGCAGAAAAGGAAAGAGAACGTTTGACCACCTACAACTTCTCTTGCTTTGTAGGCTTTTTTTTTGTAATGTTTATAAGCAAAAAAATTATGTTGACAAAATACTTTTAACAGACACTTTCCAAACTGTTTAATGTCTTGACCTCCTAAATTACAGGCAACAAGAACAACAACAAATGAGAACAGAACAAAAGAAGCATCAACTGATTTTAATGTCCATATTGAAAACTAGTAATATCACTCTAGGAGACAGATTTTTCTAAGACATCAAGATTCAGACCATTTACAAAATCGAGAGGTCTATAGCAATAGTTTATATTTCATCTAAAAATAACCGAAAGCTATTTCAGTTAACTAGATCAGAGTGTACTGTAGAATACTTTCTAGATACCTAGATTTCACTGCATTACACTCTGACTCAAGTTTCTGACTAGACTTTGGGTGTATTTTAGTCTGACAAGGCAAACAATTACAGTGAGGTAAAAGAAAGAAGGAAGAAGTGTTCTTAACTCCCCATATGTGGGCACATGGAAGAAGCTGGAGATTTAGTGGGATCATAGATCAGGACTTGGTTCAGAACCACTCAAAAAAAGGGTCAAGGGTAAATTTTTCTCTTCTTGATGTATTTCTTCCCTTACCAACATTATTATGATCCACAGCCTGAAAATTCATCTTCATCAAGTGCCAAACAAAGCCAGATCCCTCTGACTCAGTACTTGAGACTGAGACAAACTGAGATGAATTTTATCAGTCTACAGAACCCTACAGCCTGACCTCAAGATCCCTTTTGACGACTATAATCAACCTGATTATAATTGATTGCAGGATTAGATTTTTGTTTGTAAACGTCTGAATTCTGTGCCTAAAAAAAAAAAGCAAGCATATTTGCTTGCCCATTCATTGTAGTTTCATGACCTTGAATACTATCCACAGTGACATTTTTAGTGATACATTATAACTAACAGATTTCTGCACAATATAAGATAACCTACTTAAATTCTTTATTCATTTTTTTTTTCACTGAAAGCTAACAAAAGCAAAGGGAGATCAATTTTTGCAGCTTGTTGTGTTATTGCTGGGTATGTGGTAGGAGAAAGGAAGAAAAGGACTTCTTATGAGGGGCCAGTACCTCACATAGAGACCAGACGGTCTGATGAACTTTACTTTTGATTATGCCAGGCTTGTTTTCTTAATCCTACAAAGCTGTTTTAAGAAAAAGCCTAAACCGAACCAAAACTCTGAACTGAATCAGAAGTCTTTTTCGTGATACCTTGCTGAGCAAACAGTTCACTCGGGGAAATATGTTCTTTCCCACTACTTTTGTTTTGTTCCTGTGGGAAACATTTAGGCAGGACATATTGTCTCTGTCAGGTTTCTACAGATAGTATGAGAAAGACAGTTAAGTATTGGCCAGTTGCCACCTCACAAATCTTTCACTAGTATAAATCTAAGCTACAGTAAAGGGGAAAACACCAGCAATGGAGAGGGAAATATTGGAAATACAATATGACTGGGTTAGAAATACCCCTTCAATTGAAATTTATGTTTGTAATTATTTAAAGATTATTCCTATTTAATTTTTTTACTATTATAGAAATATCTAGCTGGTATTTTTAAATCTTGTAGCTGGTTACTTCACATATTCCCAAATGCTTAGACTCCCTTTGGTAACCAGTCTTGTTCTCTATCTCAGTGATGGGAGGTCAGATTAAATTTCTACAGCTAAAAACTGAAGGAAAGTGAAGGATAACGAGCACTAGACAGGCCTGACACAGGACACAACTCAGCAACTTCTATTTATGGATATGCTTTCCATATCCACCCATCCTGTTTTGGGAAGAAACAGTAGGTTAATTCATTTCAGGTTAATGCACTAACCTAAAGCAACCTATTCATATTTCCTAGTTCTTAATGTTATTCCTACTTTACTTACGTATTTAGGCATTCATCTTAGTATTTATTTCACTGCATTAACCATTCACAAGCCACTTCGCAGATGATTATCATAGCAACCCTGTTGCCCTGGTGGCTTAACCACCAAGCTATTCTTACAAACAGATTCATCTGATGGGAACAGCACTGCTCCTATGCAGAATTTGTTGGTGAAAGCTTCAGAGCACACAGCTGATACTCCATCACACAGATTATTTCCACATCACAGTATGTAATTCAATTGACTAAAATAGGGTGGAATTTGGCAGTAAGTAACAACAGTAACAGTAACAAAGCTGGCTTAAAGAAAGAATTCGCCCATTTGAGCAGCTTATACCATATCTGTATTTTCCCTCATGCTTGTGCACCATTCTGGTCACTATCTGGATGACAGTAGGTCAGTAAGGCTAAGACAAGCTGGTGTGTAAAGGAGGTGGGGGGAGGTCTCGTTCTTTCCTTTGGCCAGTGTAAGAGACAACCAAAAATATATCTTGCTCTGGACAATAACTGTGGGTTGTGACTCTAGGTGGCAACAAATCTTGTGAAAACATCTGGTTTCCTGACCCAGTGCCTCAGGGAGAGACTTTTGTTCCCAAATGATTGCTTTCTACTCCTTACTTTTCCTTCCACATACAGCCCCCTAAGAACTGCCCTCTACCATCATCCTTCCAGCTGTCTGGATACCATATAGTCCATTCTCCATGGACAAATCATCCATATTTGTGTTGTCAGTCATTAATTACTCTGGTTCAGTCCTCTTTTCTTCCCTTATGGAAGAGAATTACTGGACTAATGGCCCTTGCAGGATGTGCCAATAAGGCCAGCTCCTGGCTGGGGAGTGTGTTTTCTTCTGCACAGCCTACAAAAGTATGAGAGAGTGCCAGCTGATTTGTCCTTCAAGGCAACTGGATATAGGGAGATACCATAGTCAAGTTGGTAGCCTGAAGTCTGAAGTCTGGCACCAGCCTATGCTCCTGATCTCCCAGTTTTGCTATGAGATGCTGATGGGCAATGGCTTAAAGGAAGTCTTTCTATAAGACCACAGGATGGCTACATGTGGCACAAACACATCAGTGACAGAGAGAACAGACAGAGGTGCAAAAAGACCTTGATGGTGAAGGTGTGGTCCCTGAGATGTTTTGTGGAGACCTCCCTACAGCCCCAGTAGGACTGTTAACAGGACAGGACTCATGAGAGAATAAGTCAGCACAAGCCTTCCCCAGTGCAACAACCCTCTTGAGAGCAAAACACAGCAGCATTGGTCAGAAAGTAAATTCTCAAGTTTCTTTCCACTATATTCAGAGCTCTTCACATTTTTTTTCACACATTCTGATATAACTTTGGCAAATGAGGTGTTTCCTTTTAGTATTGTTACATAATCGGTTTTACACTAACATTCTGAGGCAAACATTTGACTATTAATTTTTCCAGCCACCTAAGTTTTGCATTATCAAATTGTCATTATGGATTGAAACAGAGGAGTAAAAATGAGGCAACACGAGACAGAAAATCTTTCTTTGAAGAGAGATGGTGAGGTTGTAGTAAAAGACAGCATGACACCAACCACTTCTGATAAAGATCTTTAAAGACAACTCCATCTGTTTTTTCAAAAGTGATACATTCCAGCTCTCACAGAAACCACAGCGTAGGTCATGCCAGCCCAAACCATTAAAGAAACATAACTTTTCCCTGCCAGCTAGGTAGGATGGATTTATTCTTTCTTAAGCTCCAACTACAGAGAAGAATGAAGTACTTGCAGCTGCTTAAATGTTATGTGATAAACTTCATTGTCTTTCAGGGAAACACTCCTTATCCATAAAGAAAAAAGAAGTCTTAATGATCTATTTGAGATCAGTTTGCAAATCAGGGTCTTCCTAATATAGATCGAACAATAAAGTGTAAGCCTATGAAAAGAAACTCCCTCTGGGCTAAGCTTTGGTGGGGAAGATGTGGAACAATAAGGTAAATCTATATTTAATGGGTGACTTCAGGAGCATGTCAACCTTACCCAGATGCACCATTCTGCTCTGTTTGGAATTTGTCCTCTGTGTTCGCATACATATGTTAACAATTAACTTATTTTGCAGTCTCTTATCTGTTGATTCAAATACATAAGGAGAAAGATACACCAAATTTTATTCATTGGAGCAAAGTAGCTGATGGCACTAATGAGACAAACCAAAAGGAATAGACCATGAATATTTTTCAAATGTAGCCAGTCACTGGTTAACTTGAAAAAACACGTTCATCCACTGTTACTGAACTTAACTACTCATTTTCCACCTTTGTAAATGCCCTGTAGATTTATTAAAGACAAATGCAGGTTCCCACCCTGCTGGCAGGGAGACTAGAGGAACAGACTGTATAAAAGAGAACTAGAGAAGCATACAAAGGGGCACGGAACTACAAAAAGCTTAGAGGACATTCTCCCACCTTTACCCCACTTCGTAGATTTAGTTTACTTATAAATGTTCATCCTTTTCTGAAGACAGTTCTCTACATGCATGAAGACATTTCTGTCACAGACACCAGTCCAAAAAATAAAAATACATTCTTCAGCCTTCAGCATCTTCTTCAGCTCAGGAGGGTTTCCCTAAGAAATATTTGCTTCTATCTCAATAATTATCTTCCCTTTTCAGCCTTGGATATTTTCCCGAGTCTCATCGTAAATAGAAACCTGCCTGTCTGAAAGCTGCTTGCTGCTAATTCAGTCTTGTCATTCTTGAGTCTGGGATCACATACTGCCTGGTGCTTTTAGGGAACATAAATCACTCAAAGATGCCTTGAATTCAGGAAATCATTGCACATTGCAAGTTCAGGATTGCAGCTATGGACCAGAGCATCAGATGATATTGAAGCAATATACCTGTCAAAAAAGCAGAAGAGTCACAGACAAGTGGGCACATGCTGAGTAGGAAGGACACCCGTGTTTCAGGGAGACAGCTGAAAAAGTGAAATGAAACTGGCCTAGGGTAGAGTGTCAGTGGTGTACTACAAGTCTTTGGATTAGTAAGGAACACAAAGCAAAATGTTGCACCTCAAAACAACATTTTATCTAAGGATATCAAAGCAAACTCCATACATTAGTTGTCACTGTGGAATAGGTTAGTTCTTATCTTACAGCTGAGGAAACTCACCGTCACGCAAATCATCAGACAAAAAATGGCAACACCATTTTTCTTATCCGGGGTTTTCAATAAGATCTTGATTTAGCCAAATAGCAAGAGCAAAGGTCAGATTAGCTCGGATTTTTTTCTGCATCATTTAGCCCAAGCAGTAAATGAAACAAAGGAGTTTCAGTAGGACAAAAGATCTGATTTGAACTGAAGCTGAAACTTCTGGGTCTTATTTAGAGAAGACTAGTAATTCACGACTGTGTAAGATCTGAGCAGACACATGTGGGTTGTGCACACACACACAACAGCTGGCAGTAAGCACCTGAGAGCTGGACACATCTGATGCACCATCACTATGTGGCAAGGTGAGTCAGAACACATACGGCACAGAGAGGAAAACAAAATGATCTATTAAAATGTGCTTTTGACCACAATTAACTCATCTAGGTAGGGAAATAACCATTGGGAAGAGAGGCACAAGGACATCACTTTAACTACTACATGAGGGTGATTTACATAATCCACATGGCATCACGTGTGGTTGGTGTGATAAAAGCTCAGGAACATTTCCAGCTTTGGTTTTGATGAAATAGTCAAGGTGCCATTAAGCATGGGATTAAAATCTTGTACAGATCAAGCACTCCCAATACAAAGAAAGAAATGAATAGTTCACCCTGTCCTGGACTTAAAATCTCTTGTTGATACTTTCAGTCATCTATTATAGTGTACTTTTATTCTTTAGCATGCTTATAGGGTCATGACTTCTAATAATCTCTTAAAGATCTAAGGTCAACAACTTCATCCTTAATTGCTATGAGAATAATTATATGAAATATCTACCTGAATCTTAAATGGCAAAATACCATAAAAACTAAACCATTTCTTAGCTCAGTAGCTAAGGCTCTCTTCAAGTTTGTGAGCACTGATAAACTGTTCTGGAAAGAGGGACAAATTTGGTAACTCTTTCTTTGCTTTATTTTCATGCCTCTTCATTGTACACATGGCCTTGTTTGCTTGCTCTGAGGGACTGCAAAAAGTCTATAACAGAAGCAATAAAAAGAGGCGAAGAGCAAGGAGTATCTTGAGATATTCTCCAAGATGCCATCTGGGGTGGATTGAGTATGATAGCTTTGTGCTAGTACCGAACATGATCCTGCGAGTGGTCAGAGTTCAAATTCTAGACTCTGGCTTCTTGCTGTGTTGAAGAAAATGCTTTCAATCTTTCATGTTTTTATAGAACAAGAGTCAAATATTTTCTTCAGACAGCACTTCTTGCAGTTCATCTGTGCCTTCTGAAATGTTGGGGAATGGAGAAAGGGCAGAGCTCCTCTAGCCTGAACTAGATACTTAGCTGGACATTTTCAGTGAACCCTCCCATTAAGCACTGAAAGCTGCATGCTTTACAGAGCCTTCATTTTGAGAAATGAACAATCCGCTCCCTCAAGTGGGGATAGAAGGCGTTATGAAGGATAACTCCAAAGACAGTGGTAGGAAAGAGACCTTTCATAGCATTGAAGAGTCATGCCAGAAGAGGGTTGAATAAATGAAGCAAAAAGTTCTGCAGACTTACAGCTCGTGTTAAATTGCTACAGTATTTATAAAGTTTGGATATTAGCACGTTCACCTTATATGTTTAATTAGAGCAAATGTTTTAGAAAGACTGTCGAAGAATTTTATTTTCTCTCTTCTGTTTTTCATCCTCAAGTAAGAGACCAATCTTCAACATTTGTCTCATTGGGAAAGGAATAAGCTTGTGTCTCTCATCTGTCAGGTTAGCACCCTAGCTGTTAGACTGTAGGTTTCCCTAGGACTGTTCTTACTTCAGAGCTGTTGAGCAGCACTCTTGGTGGAAAACTCTTTCTTTGTTGCCCTCAAAGTCCTGTACTCAGCTCTGAGTCGTAGCACTACTTCAAATGGAAAAGTGGGGAATGCACACATTCTCCAGGACATTTCTATAAGGCAAAAGAGGATAATTTGAATCCCCTGAAACTCAAAATATTTTTAAAAGATATCTCCAACTTCATTAGCAAGTGCTTTAATCACAGGTCTCCTAAATAAGTGGTCAACACTTCTCTCCTCTGAACTCTTAAAGAAAAGCATGAGGCAGTCCCTTATTCTCAAAGCATTGAAGATCAAGCAAAGTTTTTGTGGCTGTGAATCACACTTTTCTCACATACCAGACTTGGTATGTGAGAAACTGCAGCCAAGCACAAAATCAGAGACAGCATTTCATACACATCTGGTCTTCAAATGTCCAAAGCCTCCTTACAGAGTGCTGGGTGTTACGAATCCAGCTTGTGAGCGCTGGTAACCCTGGGTCTATGTCACATCACTTACTTACTCTGTGAAGAGCTGCATGTCTTAGGGATTTAGGGATTGGTGGGAATGGTTGGACTTGACGATCCAGTGGGTCTCTTCCAACCTGGTCATTCTGTGATTCTGTGATTCTTACCCGGGTTAATGTAAGTCTGTTAGAAGTATCTCTGAAGAGCTGGGATAAAGTATTGCACTTCAAAATGAAGTTGTCAAGTAATTTTTCACAGTAGTCTTAACCAGAAGGAAACACTGGGATTCCCTTATAAGGGAGTGGTTTTGTTACAAACTCACTATCCAAAAAAATGTATCTCTGTTCCAGCTGAAGGTACCTAAAAATGGGCCAATTTTATTACCCTCCTTATCTGTTACATGTATCATTTACACCATGTAGGCTAATTCCCTATCAGGAGGCAAGATACAAGGCTAGAATTGTGACAAATTTGGTGTAGCTGATTCAAAAAAAAAAACCCCAATCAACCAAGCAAACAAAAAGAAACTAGTTTTTTTTTTTTCCCAGAGCCTTTAGTCAATATGCAGCAAATTTGCCCATTCAGAATATTTATTATAGAAAAGAGCCTTGTCCCTTGATGATGTAAATCTCACTCTCACTGCCTCTCATGTATCAGCTCTACCTTTCTATAAATGCCTGACTTGTACAAGATTTCTAGAAAATGATTCCTGATCCTGCAGCCAAACCTGCAGAAGAGGCGTTTCCCTCCATGGAATAGATGCAGTCTAGTGTTCTGTAGGCACAATCAAATGGACCCAGCCTTATCCAGCAGAGCGAAACAACTGCTTGAAGACTTGTTTTATTTTTTTTCCTATTTAGCTGATGTCATCCAGGATGTAATGCAGCTCAATTAGTTTGCTTGTTTTTGTTTTTTTTTTTTCCAAAAAAAGAAAAGACACTCCCCCGACAAGTGTGTCAGTCAGTTCAATGTTTCCACAACGTGGATATGCTGACAAACCTGTATCAAAAGAGGCTCTTCCAGTGCAAGTCCTGGTGTAGGAGGCCAGGCTTTCTGCTGCTGTCATTAAATTATTGCAAACACCAGGCTTCATTTGTTCATGCTTTATTTGGATTTTTGACACTATTTAAGCACCTGTCAATGTGGTTTAACCTTACAGCTGCACCGCCTGTTGGACACAGCCAATCGAAACTGAGCACGTACAACCTTTGGTTCTATTACTTGCATTTGAGATATTTTTTCCTGAGATATCCTACTTTCATGTTCTTTGGACTATCTTGTGCAGTTCTTTATTGTGCCCAAAGTAAACAACTGACAAAAACCCAAGAGGCTTGTATAGTGATATGAGGCTGAGGCAGCTTGCTTTTTCTTTCAGTTTCCGTTGCTCTCATCCCGTGAACAGCTCTGTATGCCAGTAACTTTGCACACATCAATAGTCCCACCAAACAGCTCCCACATGACTTTGCTGGTAACTGTTTGTGACACTGGGTGCTAACAACAGAAACACTCTATACATAAAATTTAGGGTTCTCCTCAGAGGAAGAGTCTAATTTTAGGGCCTAGATTATCATGGAATGGTCATCTCATCAGAGAAGCTAGAGAATGTAATAACTTCTCTCTTTGCATAGAAAATACTGGTTGATGCATCCCACATGCTGAGGAAATGAGCAGGAAGCCCCAATATAGTGATGAGGGTGGCAGTGAAACCCCTGGTGTGGATTCACATTTATCCCCTAGCAGTTCGGATGGACACCAAAAGAAGGCAAGAGGCTGGTGAGTTCAGGGGGCTTCAGTTTAGGAAGACAAGACATGTGAACAGAGGCTTATGTGACAGCCTTTTCAATTCCTGTATCCATTCATGAAGTGCTATAAAAACATGGCAACCTACAGAATTACTTCAGAATACTGAAGAAAGTATTCTTCCAGCAATAACTCTACCCCCTGATATTATTGTATAAATAGTGATGAGTTTGGAGGGCAATCTGTGAAAAAGATTATACACCCACATACACAGTGATTGAAACAGAAGATGCTTACTGAAGCTGAGCGTGGTATTTCACCATTTAGGAAGCTTTTTCATCAGTCAACTGTCTTTCAGTAGCTAAACTCCATATATGCTACATTAAGTATTGTTAAGGAAAAAAAATGGGAGGAAACAGAAGGAAGGGAAGGGAGGGAAGAAGGGAGGGAGGGAGGAGGGAGGAAGGAAGGAAGGAAGGAAGGAGAGAAAGAGAGAAAGAAAGAAAGAAAAAGAAAGAGAGAAAGAGAGAAAGAGAGAAAGGAAGGAAGGAAGGAAGGAAGGAAGGAAGGAAGGAAGGAAGGGAGGGAGGGAGGAAGGAAGGAGAGAAAGAAAGAGAGAGAGAAAGAGAGAAAGGAAGAAAGGAAGGAAGGAAGGCAGGAAGAAAGAAAGGAAGAAAGGAAGGAAGGAAGAAAGGAGAGAGAGAAAGAGAGAGAGAAAGAAAGTGAGAGAGAAAGAGAGAGAGAAAGAGAGAGAAAGAAAGAAAAAGAAAGAGAGAAAGAGAGAAAGAAAGAAAGGAAGGAAGGAAGGAAGAAAGAAAGAGAGAAAGAAAGAGAGAAAGGAAGGAAGGAAGGAAGGAAGGAAGGAAGGAAGGAAGGAAGGAAGGAAGGAAGGAAGAAAGAAAGAAAGAAAGAAAGAAAGAAAGAAAAAGAAAGAGAGAAAGAGAGAAGAGAGAAAGAGAGAAAGGAAGGAAGGAAGGAAGAAAGAAAGAGAAGAAGAAAGAGAGAAAGGAAGGAAGGAAGGAAGGAAGGAAGGAAGGAAGGAAGGAAGAAGAAAGAAAGAAAGAAAGAAAGAAAGAAAGAAAGAAAGAAAGAAAGAAAGAAAGAAAGAAAGAAAGAAAGAAAGAAAGAAAGAAAGAAAGAAAGAAAGAAAGAAAGAAAGAAAGAAAGAAAGAAAGAAAGAAAGAAAGAAAGAAGAAGAAAGAAAGAAAGAAAGAAAGAAGAAAGAAGAAGAAAGAAAGAAAGAAAGAAAGAAAGAAAGAAAGAAAGAAAGAAAGAAAGAAAGAAAGAAAGAAAGAAGAAAGAAAGAAAGAAAGAAAGAAAGAAAGATTGATTCTGATCTACTTTTCCAATCAGGCTGAGTTCTTCAATCTTAAACAGTTTTATCTCGGCGAAGCTATCAGGCCCCATTACCCACTTCTGGAAAACGTGTGTGGAAATCGGGCTGCTCATGGTTTAGTTTTAAGGAACAGCCTCACATCTAATGTAATAGGGTTTAAAGAAGGGTTTGAGGAAGGGGATTTAGAAAAGCGCGCCTCCGCGCCTTTGTGATTGCGCGCACACACACGTGCGCGCAAACACAAACGCGTCGGGGGCGCGCCTCGCATCCCGCCCCCCCTTCCCCTCGAACCCCGCCCCGTCCCGCCCCCGGCGTGAAGGGGGAAAAGTCGCGTCTAGCCCGAAGTTGTCGAGGCGGGGCCGGGGAGCGGATCGGTGCGCGGAGCGGGGCCATGCCCGCCGCCAGCCTGCTGCCGCTCTTCGGGAGCGCGGCGGGGCCGGGGGCGCTGGGCGGCCCCGCGGGCGGCGGCGGCGGCGGAGGCGGCGGCGCGGGCGCCTCGGCGGCGGGCGGCGGGTTCCGTAAGGCGGCGGGGCCCGGCGCGTTCCGGCTGGCGGAGAAGTTCGTGCTGCTGCTGGTGTTCAGCGCCTTCATCACCCTGTGCTTCGGGGCCATCTTCTTCCTGCCCGACTCCTCCAAGCTCCTCAGCGGCGTCCTCTTCCACTCGGCCGCCCTGCGGCCGCCGCCCCCCGGCGGGCAGCCCCGCGCCCCGCAGCGCCCCGCGGGCAGCCTGGAGCGGATCCGCGCCGACCACGAGCGGGCTCTGCGCGAGGCCAAGGAGACGCTGCAGAAGCTGCCGGACGAGATCCGCAGGGACATCCGTCAGGACAAGGAGAAACTTCTGCGGGACGCCCGCGGCAGGAAGGAGGCGGGAGCCCCGGGGCTGCCCCGACGTCCTTTCCGACAGCCCCCGGGCGCCGCGGGCCGGGAGCCCTCGGACCCCGCCGCCCGCCAGCGGAGGGCGAAGATCAAAGAGGTGGGTGGCGGCCGGTCCCGGAACCCCGCGCGGGGCAACAGGTCGCGGCCGGACACCCCCTTCCCCCCCCCCCCCCCCCCCCCCCCGTCTACCCCGAGCGGAGCCGCTTTCCCCGCGCGGGGCCGGGGAGGAGGCGCCGCGCTCCGGGGAGGCTCCGGGCGGCTCCGGCTGCCTGGCGAGGGGAGGGTGTCCGGCGAATCGCCGAACAGGGTTATATATGTCAGGAAAGCATCCGAGCCGTTACGCGTTTGGAGAAATTGCCTGAGCGGTCTCGTTGGCTCGTGCTGCGTGGCTGGTTCAGGTGCCGTTCTAAGGGCGTTCGTCTCAGGAGTTCGCCGCGCGGCGCTGGGCGAGGCGGTGGCGAGCGGAGCGGAGCTTGCCAGGCTCCTCTGGCAGGAGGAGAATTGCCTCGGTAATGTAGTTCAACTTCACGTCTTTACTGGCCGCTTCATTTATCCAACTGACACCTTGGGCTGCCCGCAGAGATTAGGATTTACGAATTAATTAGTTCTGTACGTTTCCAGTTCCGTGGTGATGGAAATGAGACAGTCTCACTTCTATAACTACCGAGCGTTTCTGTTCGTGAAACATCGTTAGCTTTATTTGGACTGATGTGTTTTTATGGTGTGTTTGTACAGAGCGGTCTGAAAAGTGAGTCCTGACATCGCACGGAGCACCAGATCTTAATCTCCCACAAATCTCAAGTTTTGTGTTCTGTGCTCTGGAGTCCTTGCATCAGTTCAACTATTTTAGCAAATTGTGCGGCAGTTATAAGCAGCAAATACCAACGCAAAGATATTTGAGGGGAGAAACTCTCAGGAGTGCATGGTGTGGGCTTCCACTTGGTGCGCAGTGACCGTGTTCTCCTCGGTTTGTAGTTGCACAGGTTCCCTGTGCATGCGGCACAATTACAGATATCAACGAACTCTTTTCCCAGTTGTTTCGATTTGCCGTGTAGAGGTATTTAGAAGTAATGGGGCTCCAGACCCGATGTGCGTGATTCTGTGTAGCATCGGAGACTGCAACAAGTAAATAAGCAGGGAGAAGTTAAGTGTATTGCTTTTGCTCGTCCTCAGCTGTGCCAGCTAGTCCAAGTTATCTTTCACTGTATACGGATACATGTGTGTATGTGTGCATATATGTGTATGTTTGTGTGTACGTGTGTGTACATAGATATGTTCCCCGGTATTTCTTTTTTACTCTCCCTTTCCCTTCCATTTCCACTCTTTTTTCTTCTCCACTGCTGCACTGGAGCTACCAGTGACATAGTATAACTCACTAAACCAGATGTGGCAGTGTAAGTGTAGGAAATGACAAAAGAGACTGCACTTAGTTTCCAGATCTTTATTTTTCCTTCATATCTCACTATAATTCTTCAGTACTGTGTGTTGTTTCTGAGAGTTCCCTTTCCTACTGATTCAGTATGTGATCGTAACATGTTGTTTACTTAATTGCTGCTGCCTTTTTGCAGTACCTTGAGTGGTTTGATTTTTCTTTATTAAAGAATGCTTCCTTTTTTTGTGTCCCTCACCCCCATGGTAAAGTGTTTCCTATTGTGTGTTAACTTGCCTCAAATTGCATCATGTGTTGGTCTTTATGTTGCTTTTCTCTTTGCAAGCTCTTATGCTCATTTTTTATGTTGAGACTTTACTGTCAAGCTGCAGTTCTAATCTGCGGTCTTCTTAGAAATAGTTTTAAATGGTAACTTGAAAGTGTGAACTTTCATACTATGTTATACAGGCACAGAAACTGGGATTATCCCTTAGAGCTCCTCTCGTTTACCTGCTGGTTCCATGCTGGAGTTGCAACTCTAAAGAATCTTTTTGCTTTTGTACCCTTTTGAGCCTGGTATCTGCATTGTATGATGTATGTTGTGTTACAATTCAGAATTTGAAGCTATTCCTGTGGATATTCCTGACAGAAGGAAGCAGGCTAATATAAAGGAAAAGAATGCCAAGAAATAAAGTTGTTCTTCCTTGCATTTCTGTCTTGGAAGAAGTCTGTATAAATCAACATACCAATATAGAGCTGAGGGAAGAGAGAACTTGGGAGATGTTTTGTCCATTTACTGTTTTATATTTCAAGTTGAAGAAAGCATTTAGAAGATTTCAAGTTGAAAAAAGTGTTTAGAAGTCTAGCAGGTACTAATGTGAGTTGCGATCATGAAATATTAAAATGCCATCATTTTTATAGCATCTCTTAAAGTTTAGTCATAGAAATTTTGACCATTTTTTTTTCTATGTTTTTTTTTTGTATTTAAAAACAAGTGAAACTTAAAGGCAGGAATATGAAAATTTTTGAACTGTTTAGTGTCAAAAGCTATGTAGTATGACAAATAACTAGAAAAAAATTGCTAGTAGTTTAACAAACAAATAGGAGTCTTGTGGGAACATGCAGAAGTGGAGATTGTGTTACTGTCACTGCCTTCCACTCTGCCACAATGATACGGAGATCCTCGAGGTCTTTGTGTGGTTACTCTCCTGCCTGTGCACAGGTGTGCCCATACTGATATGGTGCATAGGCTAAAGACCAGAGATACTAGTGTGCTGTGATATTCCTGTTTCTCCTCTGTCTGAGTTACAGGCAAATTCAAAAGAAAGAGGGTCCATCAGCACTGCCTGTAATGGGGTTTGTCCAGTACTTACTGTCGTAAAACCACCGTTGGTTGCTTGTGGCGGCTGCATTTATTACTGTCTGACTTCATGTTGCCTTTTCTGAGTGTCTTCTTCATGCCAGATGCTTCAGGAAGGCTTAAGCAAAGAGGCACAGCTGCTTTTGAGCATACCACTGTGCTTGTATTTTGTCAGCGCTTGGATCCTTTGGGCAGTTACACATATGCTTTCGTGTCTCTGTGACCTGGGACAGTGTCTGGGTACCAGGTACATCTCACACTAGTCTCTGTTTTTGTGTCCTTCTAGGAACCCCACCACACACTGTGAGTGAGGAGGTTGTGGCTTGTATTCACACTCATATACTCACTGATTTGAGAGGTAGACCCACTTTTGAGCAAGTATCTCCTGCGATATTTGTTCCCCACCTGTAAAAACGGCAAGTGGAAGCCAATGCTGACTCTGTTTCACTCAAATTGCAAGTCTTCCTGTCCCTGCTGTTGTCACTGTTGTTTGTGGCTGGACATCTTTATTTCTGATGTTCAGGGAAGACTTGCCAGTGCCCAGGCAATTTGGAAAAGGCAGCAGCTTGATATTAACAGAAGTGATTAGAAAAGAATGGTAATAGTGGGGACAGGCTATAGAGGCAGGAGACACGCTGTTTCCATTAGGGAAATCTGATTTTGAATCTTCTCCAAGTCTCATTCCTCTCTTCCAAACAAACAACAACAAAAAAAAAAGTGATTGAATTATTTAGGTTTTAGGAAAATAGCAAACACTGAACTATTGTCTTTTTTTCTTTTCTTCAGAGAAAAGGAGTAGAAAACGATGAATGAGCTAGCTCAGGTATGAGAAGCAATATAATCACATTAGTGTGGTGCTCTACCCAGGCTAATTAATCCTGCTGAACAGCGAGCTATTGGTGTTGGTGGACTACCATACTAATGCAGCTGTGATGCTCTTGTATGAGGTAGCTAGCTTGAACTCTACACATTATTGTTCAATGCTGTGTGGATGTCCCTTCAGGATAAAAGCCTCCTTGGAAAACTGGAATCGATGTCTGAAGTTACCTAATCATGCTCTATACACCTTGCAGTGCTCTAAATACTTGCACAGCTCTTGGCTGTTGCAGCTGTCTAGATGTCTTGGAGAGGAGAATATTATTCATTGGTTGTACAGTCATTCCTGAGTATTAGCCCTTTGAGCTCCACAGAGCAGTGGTCACAAATTGGCAAAACAGATTGCAGCTGAAGATTACTTCATTTTGTATTTCTGTAAAGATCCAAATTGAGGTGATATTGGCAGATTGAATTCTGAAGCTTCCTAGTAAAAGGTTCTGCTGAAAGTCAATAGGTTAAGCAAGAAATCTTAGAAATGTTACATGGAAGTTCAGAAGTACCTGGAAGAAAGAAAGTTTGTCAGCATGGAAATGAAGTGCTAATCATAGATCTGATACACACTTGATATAGAAGCAATTGGGCATAAACACAACCTTCCGATGAATGGGAGGAGTGATGGCAAAGTTATAGCAGATAGCTCACTGCTGAAAAAGGTTGGTCAAACCTTTGTGCCTTCCTGCCTGCTTCCAATGCTTTGTTTTCCTATTGCCTGGTATCCTGGTGCTTGATCAACAGTGCCAGGTTGTGGGGAGATCTGTTTTCTTTTTAGTGATTTTTATGAGACAAGGTGAGCTCACTACTACTGTTTGTTTTCAAAGAGGAGGGGAAATCTCTTCTTACCACTTACTCTTGATTGCCTTCTCCCACTGTATCCTGATATGGATTCCACGGTGGCTGTCTGTAAGCTCCTTCGGCTCACTAAACCATCAGAAAACTGGCAGAGCAAAAAAGTTGGAGTTTTCTACCAAGTTGGTGAGTTGCAGGCCTTAATGGAAGGGTTTGCTCAGTGCTAGTGTGGGCTGCCATGAGGGAATGGTACTATACAGATGAAAGAGGTGCAAGACCTCTTTCAATAGCCTTCTTTTAGGAGCTGATATCTGATTTTCTAGCCTAGCTTCTCCATTAAATTTGAATCTCTGCAATGTGACATTTGCATAGCAAAGGTTCAATCTACTGTAATAACCTTCTGCAGCAGGCTGAAGTGCAGGGCTTCAGGAGTCTGTTACATTCCAACTCCTTTTCTCAGAGCAGGGAAGGGGAAAAGAAACCTGGTGGCAGGATTTACTAAAGCCCCAGCTCCTATTGATGGAAATTCAGAGTGCTTTTACTGGAAGGAAAGTTGTGGGGCCTTGGTAGGAAGGGGAGGGGAAGAGTTCAAATGCAGTTGTAGAAGTATTGAGTTTGGGTTTCAAACAGAAAAAGCCACCTTCTGTGGTGGTACATTTCTTTAAAAGCAAGATACAGTGAAAGGAAACAAATTGACATGTAGAGAGTAAGCAGTGTGGTAATTCCTGGAAATATGTTCACGATGTAATGCATTTTGAAAGAAATTTTCTTAAAGTATTTTGTGACCTTAATGCTGACATCTTGTAGCTGTCATTCAGTTTGTCAAAGAGTTTAAATTAATCTTGGGATTTTTTTCCTCCCAAGGCTTTATTTACCTACCTGTTGTCTTCAATATTTTTGTATCTGCTAATTCTTTTTGAGTGTTTTGTAGTGCCTTCCTTCCTTATAAATGCTGGGGTTTGTAGTTCTGTTATTTTTAATGATTTTAGAAAAGATGCTAAGGAGGTGAATTAAGTGCCTGAGTAAAGGAAATCAGGTATGATACTAGGGAGGTACCTTATGCCCCTAACTTAAAGGCATCTTCACAGGAGCTGTAGACGCTTTCCCTGGGTTTCTTAGGAGATCTGTGCTCTTGTGAAGTGGCAGCTGGAGGTGACGGGGGTTATCTTATGGCGTCGAAAACATCACAAAACACCAATCTAAACTGCTTGCTTAGGGATAATAGGACTACAAGATACAGAGAACCTTTATCTGAGTTAGTAAGAGCATAATTCAGCCACTCTGTTAAGCAACCTCTTGGTTCTGTCACTTGGTATACCCTATGCAGAGCCAGTTCAACCTGCCAACCAGACAGAAAACTACCCCCACTTTTGTTGGGTTTGTGACTTGGTGGAGTGGAGAGCGTAGTTTACTGGAGATCCAAGCACAGTGGAACTCCACTAAACCAATGAATTTGAAAGAAGAGCAGTGTGGAGGAGAATGGGACTGTGGCATATTTTTGTCCACAAGATGTGCAATAGGGTATGCTTTGCCAAAGTAATATTCTTTCTGCTGGGAGCCCTTAAAGTTTTTTTTTAAGGGGAGGATATTGTTTCCAGCAGCCTATTCCCAGCCAAATGACTTGAAATTTCTGCCATGCAGGTAAATATCTGTCCGATTTGAACATTGATTGTGAGATGGAGGGATGTCTCGGAGTGTGACAGTGTGCATTTTTCACCAGAACAGGGTGTATTCCCATTGCTTGTTCATGTTTTTCAGCCCGAGACCTATTTTCTGTGAGATAAGAAGAACATTTAATATTGTATATTCCAACTTGGTCTGCATTCTCAACAGGTAAATTTGCCAAAACTGACTGAATGTCCTGTGTAACTGGATCCTTAGAATTGTGAGAAAATGAAAAAGCTTTAAATGTTCAGTGGAAAACATCTGGCTTTCACAAAAATTCAAATGCATGGTTAATTCTTTAACCGAAAACCCACATGCACATATAGTATAAAGGCAAAACCTTAATTCCAGAAACAGGACTCTTACCATGAAAATTGAATAAAGTGTTGTAAAGACATGAGCTAAAGCTTAAAATGGAATGTCTCCCACATTTTGGCAAAAGTTATATTCTCATGATGATAATTTTGTATCTTGTGTTAGTATAGCAACCTATGGCAGCCATTTAATATAAAGAAATAGAGTAAATCATAATGTTGCTGACTACAGTTGCCTAAGGCTGTAGTTCTGTGCTGTGGGCAAACTGAAGCAGGAAAAATTCTACCTGTTTATTAAAGTCTACATTTAAGACTGAAAAATGTCATATCTTATTCAGGGGAAAATAAAGAATTGTAGACAGCCAGGCTTTGATAGCTTCTTTGAATGTTAATGAAAGAACAGAACTATGAAAAGGAAGTCATGGATGCACAGGAGACAGCACTTCTTGTGGAGGCAATTAACATTGTTATAGAAGCACCTGCATGACTGTTGGATGGACAGAACTTTTCTTAAAGCTGTCTGAAATGTACTGCTGTAAGGATTGTTGAGTCATAGAATCATAGAATAGTTAGGGTTGGAAGGGGCCTTAAAGGTCGTCTAGTTCCAGCCCCTCTGCTGTGGGCAAGGACACGTCCCACTAGATCAGGCTGCCCACGGCTGCATCCAGTCTGGCCTTGAACACCTCCAGAGATGGGGCAGCCACAGCTTCCCTTGGCAATCTGTTCCAGTGTCTCAACACTCTCATGGTGAGGAAATTCTTCCTTATATCAAGCCTAAATCTGCTGCTCTACAGCTCGTGCCTGTTCCCCCTCATCCCATCACCACAAGCCTTTATGAACAGTCCATCTCCAGCTTTCTTGTAGGTCCCTCTCTGGTACTGGAAGGTCTCTATAAGATCTGCTCAGAGCCATCTCTTCTCCAAGCTGAACAAGACCAACTCTCTCAGCCTGTCCTCTTATGAAAGGTGCTCCAGCCCTTGCATCATCTTTGTAGCCCCCCTCTGGACCTGTTCAAACAGTTCCATATCCTTCTTATGTTGAGGATTCCAGAACTAGACACGATGTTCCAGATGAAGTCTCACAGGAGAGGAATAGAGGGACAGAATCATCTCCCTCGACCTGCTGGCCACGCTTCTTTTGATGCAGCCCAGGATGCAGTTGACCTTATGGGCTGTGAGCACGCATTGCCAGCTCATGTTGAGTTTCTCATCGACCAACAACCCCAAGTCCTTCTCTGCAGGGATGCTCTCAATCACATCATTCCCCGTTGTGTACTGAAATTGGGGATTGCCCTGACCCTTGCGCTTGGCCCTGTTAAACCTCACAAAGCTGTCAGAGGCCCACTTCTCCAGCCTATCCAAGTCTCTCTGGATGACATCCCGTCCTTTCAGTGTGGCAGCTGCACCACTCAGCTTGGTGTCATCTGCAAACTTGCTGAGGGTGCACTCAATCTCACTGTCAGTATTATTGATGAAGATTAAACAGCACGGGTCCCAGTACTGACCCCTGAGGAACACCTCTTGTCACAGATCTCCATCTGGACATCGAGCCATTGACCACTGTTTTTAGAATATGTTTCTTTGAATAGTTTCTTATCTACTGTACAGTCCACCCATCAAATCCATATCTCTAATTTAAAGAGAAGGATGTTGTGGGGAACAGTGTCAAAGGCTTTACAGAAGTCTTGATAGATCACCTCCATTGGTTTTCCTGTGTCCACTGCTGTGGTTACCCCATCATAGAAAGCTGCTGAGTTAGTCATACAAGATTTGCCCCTGGTGAAGCCATGCTGGCTGCCATTAATCACCTCCCCATCCTTGATGTGCTTTAGCATAACTTCTAGGAGGATCTGTTCCACCAGCTTCCCAGGCACAAAGGTGAGGCTGACAGGTCAGTAGTTTCCAGGGTTGTCTTTTCTACCCTTTTTAAAAATGGGTACAATGCTACCTTTTTTCTAGTCACCAGGGAGGGACTTCTGATTGCCACAACTTTTCAGATAGTGTGGAGAGTGGCTTGGCAACCACATCTGCCAATTCCCTCAGGACTCTGGGATTCATCTGCATAGACTTATAGATGTTCAGGTTCCTGAGCGTGTTAACTTTGGTTGTTTTTGTTTTTTTTTTTTTTTCTAGCTTGAGGAGCCAGCATAGGTGTAAAATTCTGTGGGTTTCATCTTAAATATATCTTAACTAACAGTTCATTTATTTACGAAGAGTAACTTTGTCTTCCCAGCTTACTTGGCAGAATAAGAATAATACTTCAGGAAAGTGGCTTTAATTCAGTGTTTGCTGCTGTCTAATGGTGCAGCAACTGCCAATAAACAGAGTAACTGGGGGTTTTTGGTAACATACTCAACTATTCATATATGTCTCTGCATAAAATATTCTTTAGACATTCAGTTTTCAAGGGTTTTATGGTCTATTTTTGAGTTACTTCTAGAACTGTCATTTTACAAATGAGGAAAATTATTGTTTAGGCAGGCTTATGAATTAAGCAATACAGCCAGTGTACCAGACATTGTACATTGTACCATCCCTTAATATATCAGTCCCTTCTCTGTGAAAATCTCCTTTAGGTTTTTTTCCTAATTTTTTTTTTAAGCACACGATATAAGGAATGTGTGCATGCATCAGAGAAGCATCTCTGCTTTTGTGTTTTCCATGACTTTTTCTAATTGGATCTGCAAGCCTGTCATGAAGACATAATTGTTGAGTAATAAAGTACATGCTGGTCCTAGCTAGATTAAAAAAAACCTTTTACAAAATTGTAGTTAAGTCACTGTTGTATCGCAGTGCTCAGCAGCCTTGCCTGCAGAGTCTGGAAGGCTTTGTAGTTGTGATAAAGCGGTTTGGTTTTCCTGGGTTAAGAAGGTTCTAGTAATTTGTGCAGGATCGTGCAGTGTGACAGTAAAGAGCAGAGCTTGACTGCCTGTCTGCTGTTTGCTCCCCCGACCCCCCCAACCCAGAGTCTGTTGCTTTATGCTGGGTGAAGGCTATCTTGGCTCCTACCCACGCTGCAGGTCTCTAGCCTGGGCATATCAGCTCATGATTGTTGGTTTAAACCTGGGGTTTGGAGCCTGGGTCATGGCTGCACATGGGCAGCTGTGGTTTGCCTCTGTACAGCTGCTAAGCATGCTGTCCCGTATGAGGAATCCTGAACCTGAGACTAGCTGCTTCTGTGTTTAGGTTACTAGCTGTGAGCTTTTTAAGCAATATTTCAAATCAAATGCTGGTTTGAAGTCCAGTGCTGTTTTGAAGTAAGGCAAATAGGGTAGTAAAACTCTCAGTTTGCCTTTCTTGCATCTTGAACTCTTAAGTTTGATCTCTGTTGTAACCAAGAAATGCTCGTATGAAATAATATGACAACTTGCTATAACTCCCTGCAGTAAGGTGATTGGATTTTATAGATGGTGTTTATGAAGATAAAGATATTGCTCATGCTGATGCATCTAATTTTAAAAGCTTTTCAAACAGATTGGATGAGCGTATAACCTGCTGTTATGTGCTTATAACTCTTAAGCATTCACTGCCCTTGTGGGAGCGCCGAGATAGACAACCTCTTATGGAAAGGTAACTACAAGTGTAAAATCTAGTTTTGTTTGTCCTCCCAGTCCCTCTCCTTGGCTTTTAAATTATCTTGGGAATAAAGCAAGTGGATGGAAGTCTGACTTCTACGAAACTTGGGCCTTTTTAGGTGTTTGTTCGTTTGTTAGTACAAATCTCTAATAAGCTAAGAGACTTAGACAGCCATGTGGTACAATAGATAAGCTGATGACTATAACGCTTTTGTTACAGGACTTCCTGTGTGCATCTCAAAAATTATTTCAGAAGAATCAACTTTTTCCTCTGATGCTGGACAGAAGCAGAAGTTGCAATTTTAATGTAAAAAAAAAACCCATGCAGCTTTGCATTTCTCATGTGAAGGTATATATTGCCAGCACTTAGGTTAGAGGCAGAACTGGATGTTACTTACATGAACAAAGTAGAAAGGAAAGGATGTCTGATACTGTTTTTCCAGAATTTTACATCATCTGGTTTGTGTAGGGGTGTTCTTACTGCTTGGCAACATAAACTCCTTTTGAATTATTTATTCAAATTCAGTATGTGCTTTTAAAGCATTGCAATAAAATTGCATTAGATCAGTATAGCTTGTTTCTTTAATTAGTATTCAGACCACTGTGAGGTTGCTTTTTAAAGTATCTGCGTATTTTTCTTTCACTTAGTCCACAGCATAATAAACATCTCTGTGCCTTTTAAAATTTCTTTTGTTCAGGGACTACTGTCTCCCAAGGAAATGGGAAGTAGTTTATGTAAAAGAAGACTGAGCTAAAAAACATTTTGCTTTCAAAGTGTAGTGCTTAAGACGATAGTAATTTTACTATTCACTGATAAACACGTGCAGATGCAGACCTAGTCTTTAATTCCACTGTTGGTTTTCTCGCTGCCTTTGAGCACTGACATCTGTTGGTGCACTGAATGGTGATACTAATAATAAAGCTTTGCCCGTAGTGCTGTCTGCAGGGATATCTGCTCCTTGTTACTGTGGTTATAGTTCTCCACCCATCTGTGATTTTGAGAATTGCACTTCAGTTTTTGCATCAGACCTAGCTAGTAATACTCAGCTCTTTAAAGAAGAAAAATAACTGTTAGTCATTTGCAGTGATGGGTTTCTCTCTGTGCCTTGCCCCACAACAGAAAACCTAATTACCATTTAGAGAGCAGAAGAGTTATACACATTACTTACATAAAAAGTCATAATGTTTCAAAGGTGCATTCTGCCTTTTCTGTTCTGGTAAGATCATCTGAAGAATCATCATGGGAAAAACTATGCTGTGTAAAGACAAGCTGCAAGTTGACTGATATTTTTGTGTTATTTTGTAGAGCTCTAGAGTAAGCATGGCACTGAACCTGAACTGACTCCTCCTAGAAATGCGTGTAATTTTTGTCAAGTGATATCACAGGACAAGAAGGACATTTAAAAAAAATTACCTTCCTGAGGAAAAGCCCATAAGTCTCTTCATACAGTTTCTTGAAAAAAAAAAACAAAAACTAGTCATATCGAGACAGATGTATTCATTTCTGTCTCCATATATATATTTTACATAAGAGCCAAATGTTTTGTACAGTTGGTAAAAGATAAATTCTGTTGTCTGTGACTGAAATGTAGGTTGTTGGGAGCAAGCTCTGATCTGAATAAACACCTTGAAAAAAGTAAGAGGCCTAATGTTTGGGGGTTTTATATAAATAGTCATGTAAATTGAAAATATATGCTACAAGCAAAATTCAGAACATTAGGGTGGTGGAAGGAAATCCTTTTATTTCAATAATCAATTTTATTCAAGTTATTTTTCATTATGTAAATCTAAACCTTGCAGAAAGTAGATACTCTAATAGTAGTGAGAGTTTTTTGACTTAATGAAACAGCTTTCATTTGCAGCCTGATAATCTGAAAACATTATAGAAACATGGTTGGTTTGCATTTATGCACACTGTAGTCCATCTTGTTTGTTCTTTCTGCCAACCTTCTGCTTAATGAATGATTTTATTATTGGGAAGGGGAGAGATTCAGACTCGCCACTGGACCTCTGGAGATCTGATCTGCTTGGAGAAGGGCTGACTTCAAAATCAAATCCGAGTTGCTCAGTGTTGTGTACTCATGTGTGGAAAATCTCTGTGGAGGGAGATTCTACAGACATGTTCCAGTGTCTAAAGACCCTTATTGTAAGTTTTTGAATATGTTATTGTTGTATATAGTTAGAATTTTTCCTCCTGCAACTTGATCACTGCCCTTTTTCCTTTCATTTTCCACCACTGAGAACTTTGCTACCTTTTCTCTGTGGGTACCCACTAAGTCATTAAGAAGCATTCTCTTCTGTGGTCTGAACAAACCCAGCTCCATCTCTCTTCTCTTATGTCATGTTTTCTCTGTTTGTTTATGTATCTCAGTTGGTACAATGGAGCTGACAACCAAGGACAGGGTTCCCGTTTGAGGCATCAGGAATGTTGCATAGAAAGCGTTAATGGTTTCCCATCACTAACAAGTACTCTTGCTAACACAGCCCACTGTACAGTTAGTTTTGATCACTGCCAGGATGCACTCTGTACTTGTGTTGAACAGTTTGTTCACAAGTACCACCAGGACATTTGTTGCAAAGGTGTTTTCTAGCCCGTAAATTTCCATCATGTATTGTGGCATGGGATTATTCCACATTAGTTGTAAGATTTTTGGATTGGCTTTTGGTTGGCTTTAAGAGGTCTGTCAGCTCACTCTTCCAGCTTGCTGAGGTCCTTCATATGGGAACTCTACATTGCTGGACTTTGGTGTTACCCAAGAACTTGGTGAGAGTGTGTTCTGCTCTGTTGTTCAGATTAGCCTCAGGGAAGTGACGCTCTTATCTATCCACTTCAAACTGTTTCCACTTCTATTACACTTCAGGCTGTTTACTGCTGCCTTGAGCTTGTCAGTCCAGCCACTTCTTTCATCACCTTGTTGACTAGCCATCTAGTCCATGCATCTTTGGCTGTTCTAGTGCTAAGGGAGCTGCATAAAAAAGCATGCTAAAGTCAAGGTAGATGATTGCTGCGCTGTCCTCATCCATGGAGCCAGTGGATTAATCATGATAAGTAACTGGGTTGGATGAGCACGTTTTGCCTTTGGGAAGTTCTGCTTGCTGTTCGCAAAGGTTTTTCTGTCCTTTGTGTTCATGGAAATGGATTCAAGGAGGGTTTGCTCCATTTTCTTCCCAGGGTTTGGAGTAAGGCTGACTCGCTTATATTTCCCTGGATCTTCAGTCCTTATTCCTGAGTTACCAGTGACATCCCTTGGTCACTATGACCTTTCAAGAGTGATCTAGAGGGGCCTTGCAGTGACATCGGCCAACTACCTCAGCACTGTCAGAAGCATATTATCTGGTCCCATGGACTTGGGTATGTCCATTTTGCTTATGTACTCTGTCCATTACTTCGTCATGATTTGATACCTTTCCCTAGGCCCTTGCCAGCGAACCTGATGAGTATTCCTGGCTGGTAAAGACCAAAGCAAAAAAGACAGTGCCTGAGCATTTTTGTGTCCATTGCCACTGGTTTTCTCAATCTGCTGAGCAGCAAGTCATTGTTCTGTTTGGTCCTTCTTTTGCTGCTCATGTACTTGTAGAGGCCACTTCTGCCCCATGGCAATTTCCAGCTGGTGATTTCCACCTATCTGCCTGTTGTGTCTGGGCAGCATTTCTGTACTGCTGTGAGGCAGCCAGTGCCTGCACTCCCTCCATGAGCTTCCCTGGGGGCTTGGGCTCAGCCAGACACCCCCCATGCAGATGCTCTGGACTCCTACCATGTGCTGTTCTCATGCTTGATCATCAGGGTCTCTTGGAGGTGCTGTAGCCGTATGGGGAACTCTTCCTTGGAATCCTGACAATCAGATACCTGAACAAACTAAGCTTGTTCCTCTAAAGTCTTTTACTACTAGTCTTCCTCAGTTCTTCCAGCATCTTAAACTCTTCTGTCTAGCATTTAAATAGACTTGGGGTTTAGACATTTCTCATTTATGCATTAATTGTTTTGAAGTGGGCTTTTATTATGGGAGTTGTGGTGGTAGAGGAAAAGGACATACAGCCTTTCCTGGCTACTTTGCATCTATACCACCTCTCTTGTTTTCATTAGGGAAGCTGAGCAGGCAACTCCATGTTATTTTGGTGGGTATTCTGAAATTTAAAAAAAAGAGGAAATAGTTACTGGACAAACAGATATGATTAGAATAGGAAATTTCTGTTTAAATTTTTGAAATACAAGCTGGTGGTGGAAAACAAAGCTCTTAGTTGCAGCTTTTGCCACTTTTGTGGGTGTAAATGATTTACTAGCATACTGACTCAGGCTGAGATAAGTACGACCGAAGAATCGGGTGCTTTTTTGAAATGTCTGTCCTCTGCATACCACTGTTTGAAATACCAATTATCTGATGTTTATACACTGCAAATAGAAAACTAAGGATGTGAGAGATAATATAGTGTCAGTTAAAGTTGAGAAGTTCAGAGTTTGAATTAGGTACCACTGAATTGCATTTAAATCACAGTTCTGTTTGCTTTCTTTCTTAAGGGTCTAGCTGCATTGGTAAGCACTTAAAATTAGCAAACTCTTATTGCTAGCTTACAAACTTATTGGTTTTGATATAATTTCTATTTTGTTGCCATACTGCATGCTTTACAGCATTGTAAATATTTTTACAGTAGCATTTTACTATTGTACTGCACTACCAATTCATGAGACTCTTCAGCATTTGATTTTCTGTCACTTGACATCACTAAGAGGTCTGACTTTACAGAGGCTTGGTTTTGAAAATGGATTTTTTCTTTGTACTGCCTCATGTTCAGCATCCAAACTCGCTCATCACTTCTAAAAGGATAGGTTTCCAGCATTATAGCAATACGTGAGTGTCCCTTCAATTTGACGTGCCTAGTCTAGGCAAAACTCTTTCCATCTATAATAGACTGTATAACCTTTCTTTTTCCCCCTGTCTTTATGATCCTTTGTTACAGGAACCAACCATAATTATTGTTCAGCATTTAAAGCACACATAAGGAAAAGGTAGCTTAAAAGCTACACAAGTACTTTTGGTGGGAATAATTTTGAGGAAACACTTCCAAGTTTTAGAAAGAAGTCACGCTTATTTTAATGTTTGCTAAACTTTTTTCTTAAATTTTCTACTGAGCCTGTATATGGAGGTTTCATTTCATCAAGAAAGTAAGTTTTTTGGATTTGTTTAGCAAACCAGAGCATGACCAGTGGCTGTCTCCCATTCTATTTTTTTTTTTCTGTAACTTGAGGTAAAAATTCAGCATTTAATTTTCTTCTGTAAAGCGGATCCTGTAGTCTAAGCCATTGAAGGTCACATCACTTGGGTCTCTTCATGTGAAAAGAAACTTTAGATGAATGGTCATCTGATCTCTATGTGCTGGGCATTGAAGAACATTTTTTTGATAGCTGTAGCCTTGATCGTGAGAACCTAGAAGGATGCAACTATTGCAAAGTTATTTTAAGCACATAGTAGTGTGCTGCCAGGTGTTATGCTCTTTCATTCTGAGTGACTTTATAGTAGCTTCCTGGTGTGATAATTATCCATTACTGTGTTTTGTGATGGGGAGAATTTGTGGAGATTTTTCTTCCCTTCTGTTTGAACACAATAGTTTTGTGATGCCTATTATATTCTTTATTTGCCATGAGGAGTCTTACCCACTTCAGATTCATGTCACTATTTGAAAAATGTGTATGTTTTATTTTTTGAGGAAGGAACAAAGCCAGCAGTTGGTGCCAGAGACAAGTCTCAAAACCAGCTTTAAAAGTCCTCTGCGTTCATGTGAACACTGCAGTGCAAATAAATGGGGACGTGATCTACTATCTCAATGTCAAACACACCTAATGTCTGTTTTACCAGCCCTACCTTATGCCCACATGGAGAAACATTTCCCCAGGAACTTTGTGGCTGGCTTTATTGCAACCTCACCAATAATGATTCCCTTGTATTTGGTAACTTCATGTTGCTGTTAGTTCTGCGGGGAACTTCTGCAAGCTGTAAACTATGCTGTGAATGAGCTATAATCGGAAAGAAAATAACTAATTCATGATTTCTCTTGGATATTCCTGCTGTGCTTTAACATCCAGTTTCAAATATTCTGTTTATAGGAAATAATCCTGACTAGCATTGTACATGCTGTCATCAAAACAACCCAGAACTTGTTACCTATTATCTTTTCTACCACCACTCTGCCCCCTGCAAAAAAACCCACTGAAATTTCAACTTCTGTCTTTTCCTTAAAATAGTTAAGGACTTGACTAAATTCCTCAAAGATGTCATATAGACAGAGGAGAGAAGCTTTGTGGGCTTTCTGGAGGGATAAGAATGAAAGTATGTGAAGGAAAACTTGCTCATCTCTCACTTGGAACTAATAACTGAGAACATTATGGATATGCCACATTTTATCAAGGAGTCTAACATATAAAAGAGTGTCTGAAGTGAAGTGGAGGTAGCTTTGTGTATGTATGTGTGTATATATAAATATATTATGTGTGTTAATGAAACAAAACCAAAGAAAAAGCTAGTACCTTAATATGCGGAATTATTGCCAAAGAAGTAGAGCTGAACTATAATTTTTACCATCTTTTTTTAAACATGGTAAAGATAGGGTTATAGCAAGCTTTTTTTATCTCTATTTGCTCTTACTGTAATTAGCATGACTGATTCAGAGCCTTTACGGTTTGTGTATGAGACTGAAACCTGAAAAGGGCTCTTGTTTTGGTGGTTTGTAGGGAGGAAGTGTTTTTCATCTTGGATGATGAAAGATAGTTATTGAAACTTGCTGTATAGCTGTATATGAAGGTGTGATAATGACTTTATTGTATGAAGCTTCATTAAATGTTTTATTATTAATATATTTTACCTTTTGCCCTTTGGGTTGCTGGGGAGAAATAACATTTTCCATCTTCAGAAGTGCTACTACTAATTAAGTATAGACCTCTTTGGATAAGAACAGTATTTGCTTGCAAATCGCAACGTTTTAAAATAAATGTCATTCACTATTTTATATCTTACTGAAAATCCTAATCAGCAGTTCTCGATCAGCTTTTTATACAAGGAATTTGATAACAATTGATTTGTACCATTAATCCACATGGTTAATCCCTCTTACTTTGGGACATCGCTTGGTTTCATTCATGCTCAACAGCTTTTGTGATGTGGTATCGTATAAAGTAGCTATGACTTCAGTAACACCTCTGGGTGAATTCAGATATATTTTTAGGGTGTTTTTCTAGCAGAATTTTCATGTCTTTAGCATCTATCCCTAAACCTATTTGATGCTGTTTCATCAGACAAATATTGTGAGGAAAATCAAATAATTTTCACATCTTCATGATACTTTAAGATCTAGACAGCCAACCGCTTTTCCCAAATAAGCACAAACACATGTTCCTTTTCTTTCCCCTTGGCCTTTGGCAGTACACTTAAAAATACAAACAGACATGGTTGTGCCAGATCAGAGTGGAGGCAAATTCACCAAAACCCAGTGGTTTTTGGCACACAGTTGGCCACTGAAAAATCTTCCCTGAAGGCAGAGTCCATGTGCTGGTGTTGACGGGAGAAGAGATATATGTGCACTTGGTATCAAGCCTTTTGAACTGCAGGGCGCAAATGTTTCTGGCAATGAATGCGGATGTGGAATATTTGTACTACTTCTTTTAGCTTTGGTTGTGTGATGAACGTATATTCCTTTATTTGCTTTATAATGTGGATGAAAGCCAAGGTAACTATAACTGTTGTTCGCTTTGACCTGTAAAAAACATACCTTGCATGAATAAATTGATTACAATATATTGATCTCAAGAATAATATTAGTGTACACATCGCCAGCAGATCCCTCCAGCTAGGGCACGACACTGCATTTTCTCAGTGTTTTTTGAAAACCTTCTAATAGCCCTCATTCAGTATAGAGAATGGAAATAGGTAAGAATTTGGGCATTGCAGTGGATGAATGTTTGTTCTTTATGGCCGTATCTTTCCGTTTCAAGCAAGGCAAATGCTACTCCACAGGAACTGTTGTTCTGGAGAAAGAAAGCAATAAGCAGCTTCTTCTAAAATCAATGAAAAAACTCACTAGACTGCAAATATTAAATTTTTCAAGGGATGTGTTTTGGAGGATTGTAATTTTTTAATTTGGATTTATTTATTACTGTCAGGAAACATCAAATACAAATGTATTTCTGATATCTTGCCTGTCTTGTAGACTCTTCTTTTTTCATTCTACTTGATACCCTGTTGGGTTTAGTTTGCGGTCTGATTACAGAACTAGGTTGCACCAGCAGGCATTATTGACTTTTAGAAGCAAGTATGTACATTTGAAGCTGACTTTAAAATTTCCTCAAAAAGTGTAATATATTTGCTTAGTGTTTAAACTTGATAGTCTCTTGCTGTGGCTTCTGTTTTTTGTCTATTAGCAAGCAGCAGTAGCGTCACATATAAGGTAAACATGAAGTCAGCTAGAGAAGTTGGAAGTTTGAGCTGCTACATATTTTAATTACACTGATGTGTTTGTGGGACCAGCAACGGGCCTATCGCTGGCTTTCAGTTGTTGGGCAGAGGCCCTGATACAAGATCAGGTCCAGTAGGACCATGTATCAGAGCAAAGCCGCCTCTTCGGTATTGCACTACCTGAAGGCTTTCCTGACACATCTTGCTGCTTTTGGATGGGGTTTGAAAAGCTTCAGGTTTCAGCACTTCAGCTGTGGACTCGACTGGTGTGACGCTTCTGGAGGGGTCCACTTTGATTTAGCTGGAGCAATGGTTAGTGACCTATTTCAAGGTCAGTAGTAGGCGAACACACACGTAGTAACTTTTGTCAAAGCTACTATGTTAGTACATGTAAAAGGTCTGGACTCAAAGCTGATTTCTCCTTAAAAAAGTGACAGCCTTAAAAGGATATAGGCTATTAATGGATACAAGTAGAATATAAGGAAATGTGTCTCTTCTGTTCAGCAGGATAAGGTAGTAATAGAATTGGCTTGTTTGCTTTTATGACTGACAGATGGGACAATGAGATTTACTCTTCAATATCCACATCAGCACTTCATTGCCTTCCTTATCTAGTGCAGGTAAATTTTTCACTCTGTTGACCATGCCAGATAAATGTTTGTAAATTGGCTTAACCTGGCCTGATTGTAACTACATGTAAATCCTTTCGGTACCTAGCCATTACTGTTACGAGATGTTACTATGGCAGCAAAATCAGTGGTAGTGCACAAGCTTGAGGCACAGTGTTGAGTTTCCTGGTATGCAATTCTGTTGTAGATAAAAAGCTTATCTTCCCATCCTTAGGTACACTACTTGATCATAACTTAATGAAAAATTTTCACCTTTAGTGATGGGCTTTATTTTTATTTAACAGATCTCACAGAACTGTTTTTTTTTTTTTTTTTAAATGACATTTCAGACCAGTAGCTTTTTATTTAAGTCATAAGCTGGTTCTATCAAGTCTGAATCTTCTGGCCATCCAGCATCCTGTGTTGTGACTGCTATTTTAGTAATTTATTTGTTGTAACAAGTTCTGCTTCCCTGTTAGAAAGTAACACCTTAATTGCTTAGAGGAGTCAAATTTGATTCTGACACACATTTCTGTGTACTATCCCTCAGCTCATATTTCAAATACATACAGGTTTGCTGTTGCAGGAAATACGATCAGTGTATGAAAAAGGTAGAAGTGAAAAGTCAGTGGACCCTTGGATTAAGTCTCCTACTGTCTATCTGTAGTGGGCTGTAGGTTGCTTGGGTTATAAATACCGTACCTCTTAAAGAAAAATACTTCCATTTATTTCTCTGAAATGGTGTATATATATAGATATGTTTCGGCAAAACTGCATTGCTAAAAATTATGAACATGAGGTACTTTAAGGTATTCTGAAGTAGCTCCTAACAACATGCTCCAAATAAAGACAGAGTTGTTAAAATGAACTTGGATATATCAGAACAAGAGTTCTCCATGTTGCCTTTTTAAGCCTTGACAGTCAAACAAAAGAGCCCTGAAATATTCCATGTTCTTGGCAGACCTAAATTGCTGGATGCAGGGGATGATGAGGCTTGCTTTTTATGATTACTGGGAAACAACCAGGACATAATGTGTTCTATAGCAAATTTGTGATGCAAGGACCTATCAAAGCTTCCTAATTTTAAAACAAAGAAAGAAACAACCAAAAAATTACTGTTATGGATCCAAGTTGTGATGTATAGATGTGCACTCTGTGTGGTAAATCATCTCCTGTGTACGTGGAAAACAGAATTCAGTATTTTGTGAAGGTGGGAAGACAAGACAGGCTTACGGATATGTCAATAGTTTTTTTTTTTGGTGATGGTTTTCTTTTCAGTTGGTCATTACAGGATGGAGCCCTTGAAATGAGAAACCAATGTAGCTTTCCTGTGCTGGTCTCAAGCACAGCAGCAGGGGAGCTTTTGGAAGAAATTAAATGCCTCTCTCAGATTCTTTGATGTCAGAGTGAAATATTTCACATTTTGGTGAAAATGTAGTCTTTGAATAACAACTATTTCTTCCCCTTTCATTTTTGAAGGGAGACATTATGAAAGAATAAGTCCTAGGAATTGCTGTTTTGAGAAGACTGTAAGTAGCAGTCTAATAAATAGCTTGTGTGTTTGACTTACGTGCTCAAGAAGAGAGCTTTGTATAGTTCTGGAGAAATGTAATATCCTTAGAAGGACTGAAACCTCTGTCCTAAACTGTCATATCTAAGATGTGCAATTTTAACATGTTTAATGCTATATTTGAATTCTTAGAAGTTAAAAGCTCCTGGCTTCTGTAATTTGATTCTGAAATCAATAAGTGTATGAAGGCAATGAAATCATAGCCAAGTAACCTGCATAGCACCATGAGTACAAGGGTGCTGCTACACGATGTAGAAACTGGATGCGATGATAACACATGGCTATTCTATGTAAGGTTTTTGTGGATGGACTTTATGAAGCATTTCAGAGAAGAACTGAACTTCTCCCCCATTTTAGAACACAGGAAATAAGGCAGATTTAAAGCACTCTAGCTCCTTATAATGCATAAATAGTAGAAAATTAGAAGGAAGGTGAATTGCACATTTCTGACAGTCAGTCTGTTCTCCACTACAACAATCTTTACCAAAATACATAATAAAAGCATACTTTGTTTCAAAATCTTAAGATTAAATAGATTCAGTGTTTTCCAGGAAAATAATGTAATTGGGAGAAAGAGGTAATAATGAGGTAATCAATTTTTATGGTGTATTTAGTGGTGTTATTTAAGCTTATTCTGAGAAATATTCCTGTTTGTTGAATATAGGGCACATCAAATGAAACTAGTAGGTGACAAAAACCAGAACAAACCTGTTCTTTATACATATTGTAGAGCCATTGCTGCAGGGTGTTGTGAATATAAAAAAATTACACAAGTTCAGCAAGCAGTTAAGTAATTTCCTGCAAGAAAACTCTAGTAGGGATTATTAATCATACAAGCATCACATCTGGCGCTGAAAGTCCCTGTCTGTCAGGCTCTGTACACCCTCACTAGTCATAGGAAGTATTTCTGTTTGCTTATCCTGTTGCTAAGCTTCCATTAGAGATAGAAAGCTGTAGTAGATTGGCCTTTTAGACTCTGATCTAGCATAATTTTTTGTGTTGGGGATCTTTTGAGAACTGGAGTGGTTGTTGCCTGGCTTGTACTGAGAGAAATCTAATTTTGAGAGAGGAACTACAATCAAAAAAAGGCCCTGAAGGCAGATGCTGGAATTATTTTGGAATGGCACAAATGTAGTCCTATTTAAGACAGGTAGGAATTCTGTTAGTATTACCCAAATGCTCAAGTAGTAAGCTGTAAATATGGGGAAAGATCAGTTCCATCCAGTACTTTTGTTAGTATGTCAGGATGTTCCTTCTAGCTGTTCTCGTACCATTAGGAGGGAGAGCACCCAGGTTCTCCCTCAGTAAGTTAGACACAAATATGATCATAGCATCAGCAGATTTATTGTTCTGTTTGAAGATGCATTGATAATATGCTCTCAAACACTTGATTTCCCCTTGTGTTCCCTTCTGCCAATTTTCCCTTTCTGAGGTCTTCCCGCTTACCATCCTTATCGCTTCCCAATTAAACATTTCAACCCTGTTTCCCTTTCTTCACTGGTTTCAGTTCTGTTGACTGGTAAATTCTGTTAAGCTAGCACTCTCCTGCTGTTATCTGTAGTGCCTTCCTGTCCTTTCTTGTATTAGTGTCTTGTCAGTAGAGCCACAGCACAGGGTGAGCCATCTGCATATACACTACTCCTCCTCTGTTATCTGTATCATCTCACATATGTTGGTGGTGTTATCTTGTTATACACCACAAGCCTGGGTGTGCCACTCACACGCTACTCTGATAAAAAAAAAAGTCTTGTAGTTTATAATTCTTTCTGTCTGTGCCGCAGAAAAGATTGCATAATAATGTATTTTACAAATACCTCATTGTTTACATAACTGTAGATGTGGCTGGGATTTCCTAGAGTCTTTATATCAGTCTTTATAGACAGCTGTTTGTATCGGAGGTGAGGGGACTTGATAGCTGGAAAACAGTAGACTTGGAAAAGGAATCAAGCTCAGATGCTTGATAGAGAACATTTCTTGTGGAAAACACCTGAGATCAGGAAATAAATGTGAAACAAAGGACAACTTATTTTTTAAAAAAAATATTTCAATCAAAAATAGGATCCTACAGAATTTGCTCATGGGCAGCTAGTAAACCAGAAATGAAAATTGATAGGACCTGTCAAGCAGTCTGCTGGGGGAGCTCAGCCTGTTCAGCTACTCTCCCATCAGCCTGCATGGAAGGCACTTGTCAAATTCATCTTTCCACTTACAGAAAGTGAAGCTGATGTGCTGTTGGTTGGTTGTTTTCAGTGGGGTGAGGGAGGGGACTGATTTTTACACATGGTCAGCTAGATTTTTCAACAGTGAACTTCACCATCAGCTCTACTCTATGAGACACTTTGTAGCTCAATGACTTGATATAGGTATTAGTTTTTTGAAATTATTATGATTATTTGGATGCTGTGTTTTCAATAGTCACATAATTTGGCTTATCTTCGAAATATTTCTTAAAAACGGGTGCAGCAAACTCCTTACATTATTTTTGGATAGTTTGAGGGAGAACAAAGGCTTTTTTAACTTTTGTATTGTAGTTTTAAGTAAATACTTTGATCTTCTGTGGAAAACTTGAAATAAAGTGTGGTATCAGCAGAGCTCTTGTGGAAAACTTGCATGGTTTTACACACCTGCCTGAAAAAAACAAGAGAATTAAAAAAATAAAGGAGTAGTGTATGCTAGAAAACAAGTCTTATCCATGGGTTATTCTGTCTCCAGGCTTGCAAGTCTGTAAATTCTATAGCTTGCTTCCCTGTTCTTGCGTAGGAAGGGACAAATTTCGGAGAGTTGACTGCATTATATTATGGAGGAGCAGCCCATCTTCTATACTTTTTTTATGACGTCTGGTGCATTTCACTGAATCACAGAATGATAGGGGGTTGGAAGGGACCTCAGGAGATCATCTGGTCCACCCTGCTGCTAAAGCACATTCACCTTCAGCAGGCTCTACAGGAAGAGGCGCAGGCAAATTTTTAATATCTCCAGGGAAGGAGGCTCCACTCCCTCCCCTGGCCGCCTGTTCCAGTGCTCTGTCACCCTCACAGTAGAAATGGTTTTCCTTATGTTCAGATGAAACTTCGTGTATTCCAGTTTGTGCCCATTGCCCCTTGTCCTGTCACAAGGCACCATTAAGAAGAGTCTGGCCCCCTTCAGTTATTTATAAGCATTGAGAAGATCCCCTCTCAATCTTCTCTTCTCAGACCCAGGTCTCTCAGCCTTTCCTCTTAAGAGAGATGCTCCTGTCCCCTAATCGCCTTTGTGGCTCTCCACTGGACTCTCTCCAATAGTTCCTTGTCTGTCTTTAGCTGGAGAGCCTAGAACTGGACACAATACTCTAGATGCAGCCTCACTAGGGCAGAATACAGAGGGAGGATAACCTCCTTTGACCTGCTAGCACAGTCATGTTGATGCACCCCAGGATGCACCTTTGGCCTTCTTAGCCATGAGGGCACATTGCTGGGTCATGGTTAGCATGTTGCCCACCAGGACTTCCAGGTCCTTTTCTAAAGACCTGCTTTCCAGCAGGTCAACCCGTAACCTGTAGTGGTGCAGAGGGTTATTTCTCCCTAGGTGCAAGACTCTGCACTTTTCTTCGATGAACTTCATCAGGTTCCTCTCCACCTAACTCTCTAGCCTGTCCACATCTTACTGAATGGCTACACAACCTTCTGGTGTATCAGCCTCTACTCCACATTTTGTATCCTCAGCATTTGTGTGAGGCGCCATATATGCCAAGAAACTTTTAAGTTTGGATGACACTGCAAGGCTAAAATTTTTGCCCATTGTGGGAATAAGTCTCTCCTGGGTGAGTAGGGTCGAAGGTGTCTCCTCGTAATAACACTGTGCTGCATGAAAGTCATCATGCCATTAACTGTGTTACAGAGTTTGTTCCATTTGTGCTGTGAAAGCTGTAAGACATTTTAAGGGCTTTTTGCTAACAGCTTAGGAAGTGCAGTGTAAAATTTGGGCCCCTATGACCATCTGCTCTCTCAAATCCTTCAGTATCCTATTAAGTTGTTACTGTCTGTTATTTCTGGCAATGATTCCCGAGTGTTTGCCTTTTCAGTAACAAACCTGATTTTTGTGTTTCATTTTCTCCTTTTTTCTTTTATAAAGATGTTCAGGAAGAGCCCTTACTTTATCTTGTTCTCTTTTTGTCCATTTACAAGTAAGAATAACTAAACTTTTATGTTAATTGAATTCTATTTCTACTGTATCTTATAGTGCCAGTAGGTGATTGGAACAGACCACTAGTATTAAACTTGGCTGTTTTAATTGCATATCAGTTTCATGGTTTTCCATTAGCTTCCTTGTATGACTAAGTACTTCATTTCTCCTGCCTGTCATGAAAACATGAGCACAGACATTTTCCATAAGCCTGTGACAGCTCTTCTCAAATTCATATGGAGGTGTTGAAGTATTAAACAGTACTATCATTTGCTATCTCATTTATAAAGGATTCTTCCTGAGGAACATTTGGATATGTAAGAAAAATAGTGTAAAACATTAATATGGTGCGTATGGAACTGGAAGAGATGATATCTAAGTGTTAAATTTACTTTAGTGCATTAAAGCAGATTTGTATAGATTTTTAAGTTGTTTTAAAATTATATCCTACAGAAGTATTCGCAGCAAATATTTTTCAGACTGAAGGTGTCATTTCAAAGCTGTTATCCTTAACTCTAGCTTGAGTGAAGGAAATCATAGAAACCAATAGGTGTGTTTCATCTGTTGGGTATGAGGGTAAGTGTCTTACTACTTTTTGCAAATGTGTTTATGTGAACTGGAAAGCTAACTTAGAAACTTAGTCACTCTTCTGTAACATGTAGAATATGTACCGTGGTTGCAGCATTAAGCAAAACGTGCAAAGTCTGATGTCATGTGTTTTGGGAACTTCACTAGCACTGTTTGCATCAGCATCCACAGTCCAGATAATCACATAAATGTTTCAAGATTAAAACAAGTGCTACACAAAGAATGGTAATGTTTAAATTTACAGTGTCAGTTTTGAATGTTGTGCTAAAATTGCTAAATGAAACTAACGGATATGTATTTTCTATTGTGGTTCTTTCACTGTTCATGCAGTGAGATGTGATGACTAATCTACAAAACCAAATTTTTGCCTCAGCAAATTTGCTGCAATACAGCCCATGTTTCCTGTAGACTGAAGGCTGCAGAAATAAATCTTTCTTAAAACAATTTTCTTCTGAAATCAAATGCAGCTCTGGGGAAGCATCTTGATCAGTCCTGACCAAGATGAGTACATGCAAATGTGAAATGAGCAGAAGTCGTGAATTCCTACATAACAGTGGATCTTTATCGTCTTTCACTAGGGTCTAATTATCTTTACTGTTCCTCTTGATTTTTTTCTGTACTAAGGCAATAACTAGATAGCTCTTAACTTGTCAGAAATGTGCTGGCAGTGTTTTGCATAGCTGAACTAATTTATTCAACATAGAAAATATCTTGAAATATTTTTGAAGGCTGGGAAAAACCTTTAACAACTCATTATTCTCATCTGGAATATTTTAAACAGCCACAGCCTTGGTCTGAAATTTGAGTTGTATCCTTGTTGTCAGTAGACAGAAGTGGATCATTTTTTTTTTTATCTGTAACATCTAGGTACATATGTGCAATCCATACTGAATTTGATGGGATTGCAGGATACCAGGCTGGAGGTCTGAGGAGGTCCCTGGTCTGGCCTTGCAGCAGCAGCAGGCTCAGTGCTGAGGCCAGGTGGGGCTGCTTAGGGGTGGGCACCCCAAAGCCACCACAGCCTCCCTGGGCAGCCTATGCCTTTGTCCTGCTAGCTCCAGGGGAAAAGCCTTTACTTGGGTCTGGTCTGAACCTCTCTATCTTGGCTCAACTGATGTCTTTTGTTTCTGTGGCTCACACTTCTTGACCACCTCCCCACAGGTACAGGGAGGGCATTTGCTGCCAGCTGTTTTCTGCACCAGGCTGAGCCTCAGCCTCTCCCCAGGGCAACTGCTCCAGCAACAACCAGCTTGCCCTCCCCATGTCATGTGTGTCTGTGTCCGTCCGTCCCCCTGCCTGCTGAATTCATAGCAGTTTTTTTAAGATCTTTCCTGTTCTGAAAGGCGCAGAACTTGGTCTCTTGAGCACTGAGAGAAGAGGGATAATCCGGTCTTTTGTAGTGCTGCTGCTCTGGTGCTCCTGGCACATGCACAGCTCCCTCTGCACCAGAGTCCCAATGCCTTCCTTGCAGAGCAGGGCGACTCCAGCCTGTTGCCCGGAGTTATGGACTTAGCATTTGTCCGCATGGAATTTATTGGTGTTCCCATTGCCCTGTTCCTTCAGCTTGTCTCGGCCTCTGAAGGACAGCACTGACTCACAGGTAGGATTTCCGTTACCCACCCCAACTCGGTGTCATCTGCAAATTTGATAAGGTTGCACTGCATCATATCCTCTAGGTCACTGGTAGAGAAGATAGAAGGGAAGGAGGGGAAAGTCATAAATTGATATCATCTGCTTTTGACCTCTTTGCAACTATTCTTCAGCTGTAGTGAAACAGTCCAATCCTTTTGCTCTAATTTCAGGCTATTACTCTGAAGATGCTTCTCTGAGGATAGTGGTAGTGCTGCATGCAGACTTACTTCTTGATCCATGCAGCAACTGTGTATGAGATTAATTTATGTAAATACTTTCCAGTGAACAAGCTCTCTGACTTGTGAAAATACACCGTGGCCACAATAACAACCTTTATCAATGGAGTGTTTAATCTTTGGATGCTGGAGAGAGGATAGGGGAGTGGAAAGGAAAAATATTGGGAGCTGGGGAAGAGGAAAAAAAATACACAGCTGACAACTAGTGTCACATGGATAAGGATTTGATACGATCCGGTCTGGCCTCTTGTCAAAAGCTGCTGTACTGAGGATAGGGAAAGTATTTATTGCTGGCACCCAGTATTCTGGAAAGCTCAGAGTGCCCTGAACTTTGAATTTAGCAGTGTCAAGCTTAGTTTCTCATTAATTGATGTCTAATAGTTTTTATTACTGGTTTGTAGCTTTATTTACTGTTATTAACTGCTTAACTAGGTTGGTGATAGTCCCAAATCTGTTAATAATGCATGGCTCACTGTTTAATTTTTTTCCATAAGAAAAAAAAGTTTTAAAATGCTTGCTTCAAAAAAATAGAATTAAATGAAAGAAAATACAATTAAAAAAAATTGCACTTGGAAAATACATCTGAAGTTTTGCTTTTCAGTGCTAATCTGGCAGTCCCATCACAACTAAAACTTTTTTAGCAGCAAGGATACTCTCTTGTCCCTCCAGTTTTCTGAGGGGAGGTGCCCTGGTAGGTAAGCAGGATTGTGGGTGAATGTAGACTCATTCTGCAAGAGGAAGAAACTTCTGGTTGCTTACTATTGGGGTTTTTTCTTTGCTGTTCCTGCTTATTTTTTTGTTTTGAAAGACGTACTGGATAGATCTAAATAGAGTGACAGTTTCCATACAGTTAGATGGACAAAAGTTTGTTAATTACTGACTTTAGCATCAGAGTAAAACTTACATGCATGGGAGGGGTGATTGCAAGTTCAATATGTGGGAAATTAAAATAAACAGGTTCTTTAAATCTACTTCACATCCTTTCACCTGGATGTGTTGTAATGTATAGCACTGTGACTATTTTTTATTTGCATTACCCCTGCTGAGACTGGGAACTTAAGTAGCAGCACAGCTATGTAGTGCCATGTACCTAATGAACATGTAGGAGATACAGTCTATGCCATGAATAATTTATAATCTAATTAGAAGTAAAACTTATCAAATGACTGTTTAAAGAACAGTAGGGAAAAACAGAGAGCAAAAGCATGATTATATTATGCAGTTGCAGGAGCAAAGCCGTTCACACTGTTCTGCTTGGGAGTTCTTGAAAACTGTAGCAAGTCCTATGTAGACCAGCAAAAATACCTGACACCGGGTAGAATGATGACCTTAGTCAAATTACGGATGAACTTCAGAGGCTGCTACTAATTCTGCGTGAGATCAAAGAAACACATTAGTTTTTTGTACAACTCTGCAATGCTTTTCTGCTGTAAGTGAAAATACTTCAGCTTTCTGGTTTTTTGTCAATAATTAACAATTACTTCAATTTTTCCACATTACCTTATGATGTGTTTTCCTCTTAAAAGATGTTTCACTAGTTCAAAATATCTGGTTTTGTTTCTTTAAAATTTAGCCATCAGTGATTCTCCATAGAAATAAAGAATTGGAGCATCATTGATTTGTCCTATTACAGAGATGTTTTAAAAAACTAATTCCAAATGGCTGAAATTGTAGATACTTTCTGAGTCTGTTCAGGTGTCCACCTGACTTTTTAGTTAAGTGTTTGAAGAAGATTCAGCTTTGGAGACATTCAATGGTCTTTGGTCTTAAGTGACAAGCTGTAGGTTTCATTTTTTTTTTTTCTGAAATGGAGCTCTTAGTAACAGTTGTGAAGTTGGAAGAAAGGGACTGAATGGCTTACTTCTTTGTTTGAAACTAGATGACTTGGGCAATTCATTTAATTTTCTGTCTTGTTTGTGCATACAGATGTAAGTGGCAGCTGAAACAAGTTGAAAATAGAGCATCTTCAATGTTAGTGTCAGCTATGCTCAGATGCATTATGCCATGCTTCACTGCTGTATTTCATTTCCACTGGTGTAGCTACTGAAAATGTATCGTTGGTTCATCCACTTGTAATTGAGAGTTGGAGGCCAGAGCAGCTTGAAAGCACTGATGCTTTTAAGACAGATCTTTTCAGGAAAAAAAATCTTAAAATTCCTACAGAACATATTAAAATCCTATCTTACCTGGGGGAGAAACACAGAAAGTATATCATCCAACCCCCTCAGTTTTAAAAGGAAAATGTGATTTCATTCCTATCTCTTCTTTCTGCATATTGGGTAAAAAACAGCTGAAATTAAGCATAAGAATCTAAAATTATGCTAAAACTTCTCTAATTTGGATGGGTCAAGGTAGGATGAATGCTGTTATAAAAGATTTGGGTAACAATAGGGGCCAGGTTTTTTAACCACGCGCTTTTTCTTTCTCTGAAATTGATAATTTCATTTGGCTGAAATTAGCTAGACCCTTGAAGTCACAAAGTGCAAAGACAGTGTTCTTTGTGGGGAGGTTAATGCATCGTTCTTGCCTTCCTAGCTTTTGTTTAGCTAAGGAAAGCGTGTCAGATAGGATGCTTTTGTGCTGCACCAAATAGTTTGATTTTCTTATAGCTGTGATTTTTGGATGGCCAAAATATATAGATAATACTGGATGTATTTGTAATACAAAAGTGAACCCTGCTCATCCTTCAGGTTTCTCTGCCTTAGTGTGACTTCTGCTTAAGTGAACTGTGCAATAGCTAAAGCACTCACATGGAAACTAACTGTAAAACATCCCACTATCTCAATTTTTTCAGTAAATGTGTTCTTTTAGAAGTGCTTTAATGTTCAGCAAAAAGATATGCCTGACAAAAGTGTAAAATGTAGCTTGTTATTATTGAGTCATTTGATATGTTGTACCATCATTTTCAAATTAGCTCTTTTTTTTTTCATGTAGACACATCAAAGCATCAGGCTACTGTTCTTAATTAATTATTTCTTACACAAATAGTCTCATTTTTCCTGTGTGCTTGTGCATTAAATAAATCAGGCAGTAATAGAATAAGCATAGATAATACCTTACCTGCAGATTTCCTATTCTCTTTACTTGCCTTTCAATTAGAATTCTTGCAGCAGAATTAATAGGATAATTTATTCCTTTTAAAATGTGCAACAGAATGAAGCACTGTGCAGCGTCTGTCCCTGGTTAACAAATGATGCCCAGAACAGCATATGATGAATATTAGTTGCATAGTTTAATACACTACTAAGGAGGCTTACAAGATACTGTGAGGAGTAGAAAATACAAGAATAGAAGCTTATCTGTAACTTAACATAACCCATATGGGAATAATATTTAGCATTTCTGTCAGACTTACCATTTGAGGATTTTGAAGTGGTTTGCAGTATGAATGATGAATTAATCCTCAGAACAGTACTTAATGTTTTCACTTTTCCTTTTAGTTCCTTTTTTATATGCAGATACTAGATTTTTGGTTTTAATTTTTGTTGGCAAAAAATGAATTATTGGTAGAATCCTAGAAGACTGAGGAGTAGCAGGAGTTAGCTCGCATATCCCTTTAATACAGAGATTAAGTACAGAACCATATAAAATTGTTCACGATGTGTTATGCTTGTTTAATATTAATGGAGAATCCTGTAGATCAGTATGGCTACCTTAGCTCTATAGTAATTTTAAGAGTTCCAAGTATTTCCTCCACTTGGTGTGTGGCATGCCCTGTGCTGTCAGCCATGCTTTTGGATGAACTTTTGGGTTGTTAAGAGTTCTTCACTCCTGTCACAATTACAAATGCAGCCATGACCTAAATCACAAGGGCCTAAATGTTCCCCAGATCACTACCTGCTTCTTAGTGGAAAACAGCAACTGGGAATTCTTGTTACAGGCCCATTAACTAATACAAAACTCCATCAAGGATTTATTTGGCTAAGTGAAAGTCCCGTCAGGAAGCACGGGCAGGAACTGCTCCAGCTTATGTGCATTTCAGAGCATGATTGTCACCCACCTGCTAAATTTGAAATGGTGATGTTTTGGCAGTGATTGTTAAACAAACATCGACAGTGTGTAGACAGCTTTTAACTCCGGATGATGCCGTTAGGAAATGAAGTTATAAACACTAGGAATCTGTCAAGCTGCTGATTTGCAATAATCTTCCTGCTGACAGATAAGTGGTTTTATATATATACAAAGGTTCATAGTGGCAGGATTTATTTTGTGTGTCTTGAAGGAGATAAACAAATTTCTGTTGCTAGTAGAAAAAGGGAGTATGTTGTCATTTGTATCTTGTCAGCTTCAGAGAAAAAATTTAAACAATATCTAATGAGACAGAACTCCTTTGGATATTTGAGATTTTTCTTATTTCAACTTTGTTTCTGGAGTGAGAAATAGTAACTAAAAATGAAGAGCTTAGAATAAAATTCTGTTGACTGTAAGTGGTAATTCTTAATTTGAAATCAAACTCTAGACACAATTACCTACAGAAAACCTGATCTGAATATAAACCAGTTTAGTCTAGTTTTCTAATGAATCTTGGTCTTCAGTCAAGTATTTAACTTTGAGGTTTTGTTTTACAAAAGAATGCATTGAAACTGAAAATAAAACCCCTGAACTAGAAGTGTATCACTCACAGTCATATCTGCATGTCTGCTTGGATAAAGTTATGATTAATTAGTGAATTTGTAAAGCAGAACACCCTGCTTCTTTACACAAAATTTCCACTATAGAGCAAGTTGAACAGGGTAAACGGCTGCAAATACCAGTATAAATAATTATCAAAATCAAGTTTAATTTTTTAAGGCAATTCAAGCAGTTATTTGTAATGGAAACACTTCCAGATGGAAAAGACATTTTCAGAAAAGGTTGAAATTAAGGATCTGAAGTACTAAGAAAGCAATAATAGTAAATTACGGCTGAGTAACAAACATCATGCTCTGAAACAAGGGAACTGTCAAATGCTATCACAATGTAGTTTTGCTTCCTAATTCTAGAATAACTGTTTATTGAGATCTGTAGAAAAATCTACCTGTTACTTCATGTTTCTAAGATGCAAATTATTCAAGACACGACCAATAAATAAATCTAATTTATATTTCTTCAGAAGTGCATTGTTATAAGTATTATTATGAAGATGATGAAACATCACAAGCCTTATGAGGAGCGACTGAGAGAGCTGGGGTTGTTTAGCCTGGAGAAGAGGAGGGTGAGGGGAGACGTTATTGCTCTCTATAACTACCTGAAAGGAGGCTGTAGAGAGGAGGGTGCTGGCCCCTTCTCCCAAGTGACAGGGGACAGGACAAGAGGGAATGGCCTCAAGCTCCACCAGGGGAGGTTTAGGCTGGACATTAGGAAAAAAATTTTCACAGAAAGGGTCATTGGGCACTGGAACAGGCTGCCCAGGGAGGTGGTCAATTCACCTTCCCTGGAGGTGTTTAAGGCACGGGTGGACGAGGTGCTGAGGGCCATAGTTTAGTGTTTGATAGGAATGGTTGGACTCGATGATCTGGTGGGTCTCTTCCAACCTGGTTATTCTATGATCCTGTGATATAGGTAATATTTCTGAAAGCTAAAATAAAAAAAGACAGCGTATTCCTGAAAATTACTAACTGTGATAATGACTATATTCTATAAGAGCATATGAAACAGAGCTCTTATATATGCAGCATGATTTTATGAAAACTGATAGTGAATCAGGATCATACAGCTTTTCAGAGAGAAGTTGAGATTGGTGACAGTAACTTCAAAAGTAATGTTACATTTACTAATATCAGATTTCTGGAATGGCTGTGAAATTTTTCGGGTGTGCTGCAGTTTGGCTGTACTGCAGTTTAGCTGGTACTTGGGACTGTGAACACAGTTTAGAATAGGTTTTTCAGTAGGATTTGGGCAAGATGACCTCCGGAGTCCCTTCCATCCTCATCTCTTCTGTGATTCTGATTCAGTGAGTCTCATTTGGGTTCAGCTGTTGGTTAACAGTAATGGGAATGGAAAGTAAGAAAGTAAGGCTCTCTGAAGCTTGAAGTTTTGCAAATGGTTAATTTAACATGGTCATGAGAGCGAAGAAACCAGCTGGAGGTCATGATGTGGTCACAAAGTTCCTGCTTTGGAGATACCATGAGACCTTACGGTGGATTCACCTGGGCCAGCAGCCAAGCACCCACACAGCTGTTGGTCCACCTGGTGGCCTGGCAGAGAGAATAGGAAGAACCAAAGTCAGAAAACTGGTGGGTCAAGATAAAGACAGCGTGTTAGGTGCAGGAAGATGAAGGCAGGGATTGCAAAGGCAACCATTTGCCACCTTGCACAAGCTGACTGATGCCTAGTCAGTCTCTGAGCAACAGCCACCTTGGAAAAAAAAACCCTTCTGTCTTTGCCCCAGTTTTTATTGTTAAGTGTGATGTTACATGATAGAGACTATCTGGCCACCTGAGGTCAGGTCTCCCAGCTTGTGTCCCCACCCAGCATCTTGGCCCCTGCCTAACCTACTTGTTGGGGGAAGTTGGAAAGGAGCAGTGAGGAAAGGAGAAACCTTTGATGTTGTACAAACACTATTCAGCAATAGCCAAGACATTGCTATGTTATCAGCAGTATTTTAGCCCCAAACTCAAAACATAGCACTGTATGGGCTGCTATGAAGAAAGCTAACTCCCTCCTGACCCAGTAGAGTCATCAACCACATGAGTTAAATTATAGAGGAAGAAAGTTTGTGGAACATGTATGACGAATTTCCCTAGAATTAGTATGAAATCATTTCCCTTGTTGATACATTTTAGTTACAGCAACAGAAAGGAGAGAAGATTCGGGGAGACTAGACTGAGTGAAAATGTAGTTCTGGCAAGGAACAGTTTGCAATGTGAAAATAACTTAAACGTGTAAAAACTTCAGTGTAAACTGAGAAAGAGAAGATTAAATAATCTAGTACTGAGAATTTAGTAGCGATTGGACAAGAAAACTGTTACGTTTTATTCAGAGTTATGGTTTTGTTCTGTTTTGCTTTTAACTTGTCTTTTCATTTCTTGGACGTTAAGTAACCTTAATCATCTGCCTTCCTCCATTGTCTTTGCATGATTGAAATGGCTCCGTTGAAGATCAGGATGGTACTTTTTCTTGCAAGAAAACTTCTTTCCTTTTCGAGCATGTTTTAGAACTGGGATAGTATTCTTTCCCTGATATCCTCTTTGGCATTTTCCAGCTTGTATCTAACTGCTAAAAATAAACCTTATTAAGTTATTATTATTTTTACTTCATCTGGTGCTGCAGTAGTTTGCATCTAAATACTACTGTTGCGGTGCTGATTCAGCATCACTCTTGTTTTCTGGCAATGTTCTGTGCCTGAACTCTTGTGTACTCCAATTTGAACTGTATTTTGCATGTTTCATTGGCTTGTGTGTCCTCCATAGATATTGTGTGAGAGTACTTTGGAAGATGGCAGTAAGTCAAATACCAGCAAATCAGAGAATCATCTTTTGGTTGGCCAGCATTATAGCTGTAATAAAGGGCTTGCTTTTCAGCTTCTGGAGAGCAAACCCGATTTTTTTTTTTCCCATGTTCAGTGAATTGAGAAGGGTTTTAAAAATATCTTTCAAAATGCTTCCTTTACAGATAACAGAAGAAACACACAGGTCCTTTTGTCAGATCTTCACATCTAAGTGACTTCACTGATGTTGCTTACAATACCACACTTCATTATCCTTCAACAGAGGTGGGGTAGTACTTTGGCATTCTCTAACTTCATAAGTAAAAATCAGTGCTCTGCTTTTCCTGAAGATGTAAAAGCAGCCATCTTACTAGTGAGACAATGTAAAGACTATTTGAGCCTTCAGCTGGCATTTCTGATTGTGAATGACCTTAGGTTGAGCTCTGTCAGAAACACTTCAGTGGTGTAGTACAGGGCTTCCTAGCGAACTGTCAGGCTCTTCTAGAGTTTGAGGTTCAATAAACATATCTTAGTAAATCTAGAAGAACTGAGGAATACATCTATGCAAATATATCTTTGCCTGTTGACATCCTCGAGGAGTAATGAAGAATTATTTGAAGGCATTCAGGTGAAATCGAATTAGTTACACTGTAGAGGAGTTTGAAGAGTATCTGGAATCGTCTGGTCAAGAGCTGTTAGACTCTTCATCATTAGGAATTTTTTTTAATAAATTCCATAATGTCTTGAAATACAGATGTTCTCAGTGATCTTTATTTAGATATTTCAAGTGTTCAACAGTACTTGTACGAGTGGTCAAATATATGATTAAAAAGACCTTTGTGAATTAAAATCTGGAGGCAACGATTTGTGCATGTCTCATGGAAACAGAAAGGTGAAGACTGCAGATACAGATAGATTCCTCCAAACAGCTGTTAAAATTTATTCCTAAATTCTTAGTGCTAGGAGCTGGGCCAAAGCAAAGGCTTAATTATCTGTGGGCTGGGTCTATACAAATTCTTACTCATTATAGTAGAACTTTTTTATTTTATGTAGAAAATAAAGCTAATAACAAATTAATTTAAGAGTGAGACGTAATACAGTTTTGTAATTTCCACTGAGGGAAAAGCATGTAGAGTATTTATGAATTCTAGAAATTGAGACTTCTTGCCAAGATAGGACAAACTCACTTGTCCAGCAGGCAGTGTTGATTAAGGTGGTTTTCTTTAGGCTACCATATCTATGGGCTATTTGCACATTAAGTACAGTAACACTGAGACCTAGTAGCTTTAGCCATTCACATTTGTTGGAATAACCTCTGTATATTTGAAACACTAGAGGGCTCACTGACTGCTTTTGGGGTTGCATTTTGCTTTCAGTGTTGCATCCATAAACTTCCAAATGTCTAAAGCAGCGAGTACGTTCTAAAGGTGTATTTTCTTCTGAGGAAACATACTTACTAAGCTTGGTGGTTTTATTTAAATCTAGACTTTCTGGAAGAGTTCTAAACTCTTTGATTAGCCAAAATAGGTGAATTAAATCTTTTGCTAAGTAGTTTGTGTTGATTTTTCTTTCCCATGCAAGTATTTCTTAAGGTTTTGGGTGTTTTTCAAATTATTGGTTTGGTGTGTCATCTTGGCTTTTTGGATTTGCACACTGTTATTTCCTAAGAAGCAATTAGACAAATGTACCTGAGTACTTAGACTCAGCAAAATGGGAGGATGTTCTGGGAAAAAAAGAAGAATTCTTGTTCATTAACATGGAATGATAAATGTTACTGTAAGGTAGTGGCGTCTACTGTGTTGGGTTAGCTTCCTGTCTTAGTATAATACAGTTTGACTAACAATAGGGTAATTGGAGTATTAAGAACTTACACATGCATTTAAAATGTAATATGATTAAAATGTCAATCAGGTGGGAAAGATAAAGGCAATTGAGTACATATGGGAAATCTTGTAGCGTCATGCACTTTGTGGCTGTTTTGGTTGATCTGAAATGGGTCAGGAGTTGTTCTTCCCTTTCCCACTTGGTAACTGATACTCAGGGCAATCTGACTTGGAGAATGAGATAGGACAAAAATGATCCTGAAAGCAAATTTCACTTGCAAAAGCTTGTTTCCTGAACTGACTTAGTGTGGAATTACATGAGCAGTGCATCTCTTATGAAGCAGAAGAATCAGGTATGTGCTAGGAGAAAAAGGAGGGGGAATGGTAAGGGCAGTGGCAGTAGTGGCTTGAGCAATTTTAATTTTGTTATAATACTGCATCTTTAGGCACTTTGATTCAAACTACTTAATTACAAGTTTAGTTTTAAGAAAAAAACCGACAACCAGCATTCTGTGTGGTGTTCCCAGATAAAGATTAAGTAAATTAAAAGATTCTGATGTGATTTGGTGAGAAAATAAGCTTTATTTCAGCATAGAAAATGTCAGATACAGTGCAGGGCAGAATTTAGCCTGCTGAAATATTTGAGAATTTTTATTGTAACATCTACATCTTTCTTGTACAATATGGAAAATTAGTGGAAAACTACACCTGGTAAATTCCCTGAGACCACTTCCACAGAGCCTCTTACTTGCTGCCTTTCAGCTGAGATCTAACACCAGGGTAACTTTCTGGTTAAAAATGCTCAGGTATTAAAAGCAGATGCCAATTTTTGCATTTGTAAAGCTGGGCTTGTAAGGGCTCTAGAGTAAATTAACATCCGTGAATTTTCCTGCAGGATAGATAAGCATTTATGCTTCTGTAAATAGCAAAGAAATATTTATTCTCACAAGTGTAGTAGTACTCAGAAAATCTGTTTTCATTCATTATAGTGTGGTTTAATGCAGGTTTTTAATTGACATAATTTTTCTGTGATTTGAGAAAAGAAAAGAGGAAGGAAGAAAATACAGGATTACTATTATCAGCATGTCCCAAGGCTGTTGCTTTTAAATTTAGGATTATAACTGTTATTTAACAGAATTGTCCTTGACATACATGGCCTCGAGAAGAGGTCTGAAAGCAAGGATGAGCAGTGTCCTCAGCTGATACCCTGAAGCAATACCTTCAGAAAGGTCTGAAGTTGTCACTTTTTGTTTAGAAGATGACCTTTGGAATTCCCAGCACTGTTCTGCAGCCTGGAAGAGGGGAGGTTGAACAAGGAAAACAAAATCTTTTCTTTGGTTATGCAAAATCAGTCTGCATGTGGTGGCCCTGAAAGAAAACTCTTCCTGAGTGGGTGTTAAAGCTGGCGTTTGGTATGGGAGATGGTGGGTCTGCTGGAGTGGCAGTGGTTCTTCACCAGGCCTGCAGAGCTTTGTGCATTGTCCTTGCTGCATGTTTGAGGAGGGACATGTGGTCTCCTGGCCATGCAACTGGTCCACCCCCAAAAGGGGCAGTTTGGGCTAGGTCTGGCTGATTGTGGTGAAGTGTCCTTGAGTCAAACCGCTGCTCCGCTTCTGACATTGGCGTCCTCATTCTCTGACCACAGAGCTGCTGTGTTCCCCAAGGCAATATCTATTTGTGGTGCAGCTCCTTATGCAAAACATGTTTTTGTAGCGATATGCTTAGTTGTAAAAGTTTTTGACTGTTTGTGCTAAATGACATGTGAAAGTGGCTACACATATATACAGCAGCATTTATAGTCCATAAGTTGTATCATAACCTCAAAACCTTTCCTGGGTGTTCTGCCTGTCCACTTTAGTTTCCTTTTTCTGTTACTAACCGTATAGAGTTTGAACCACTTAGTTTTATGCAAGAAAGTCTTTGCCAGAATCTGAAAACTACTTTGAGCTTAATTTTGACCTCAAAAATTCCTGCTTTAGGAGAAAATCGTTTAAAATGTTACTTCCCTCAGTTTCAGATGTGTATACTTAAGGGAAATAAAATCTTACTTTAATTAACATCTAACACAATAAAATTCCTTTCCTAAAAATTCTGAACATGCCTTGACCATAAGCATGCAGGTAACAGTAGAGATGGATGGAACAGCCATGGAATTCTTACAGGAACCATCCCACTGCCATCCAGAAGCACTGCCACTGTTAATTCTGTATTAAGTATTTCATAGTTCTAGTGCATGCAACCTGAATTTAATTAACCATTGGAATAAGTATGTTTAATATTGAGAATATTCCTAAATCAATATTTGCTGTGTGTTCGTGTTAAATCAAGATTCTAATCCTGCTTTTGTTTCCCTACAGATGATGGAACATGCCTGGAATAATTATAAGCGTTACGCATGGGGATTAAATGAACTGAAACCTATATCTAAGCAAGGACATTCAAGCAATTTATTTGGTGAGTAGAGTGTATTTTTGTGCTTAGCAATTTTAGCATAAAACAGTAAAACAGCTGAAAACCTTAAGGTGATAAATGTGTTCTTTCTACTCTTCATCATACCGTGTGGTATTTCTTCCTTACATTATGTTTAAAATGTAAATGAAAATGATGCTTTTAATGACTTCTTTTTTAATGGATTCCATTCTAAATGAGAATAAATTAAATGTGTCATTGCTGCATGTTAAAGATTGAGTTTTATTGCAGTAAATACTGCCCTGCCTTAAGCTTTTCCTGTAAAGTGGAACTCACTGACACGGCATTTAGTCAGGAAACAGAAGGGAGAAAATAAGTCCTGTACAAGGAACAAAAGATGCTCTCTACAGTCATGAAGGTAGCTGAAGCTGATACAGTACTTGGGAATTTATTTTCTTCCTTAATAAAATTTATTAGTCTATATCAGTTAGGGAGTCTGTTATCAGCCTCCCTTATGAGGCTTTCTCTTTCATGAAAATAACCATTATTTGCACGTCTAAATGCTGCACAGGAGATGCTTAAATAATGCTGAAGTTATCAGTGTAGAACCAATACAAGGCTGAAAAGTTGTAGTAGGGCAGACACACTAAAGAAGTCCAGTGTAACAAGGGAGGACTTTTTCAACTCCATGTGGGACATAGGGCTGGATAAATACCAGCTAAAGAGCAACAGCATTCTGAGGAAGCATGAGAAAGCAATCCTGTGAACTGTCATCATCTTCAGTTTTGCAGAAAATTGAAGAATTAAACTGTTTGACAGCAATCCTTGTATTCAAAATAGGTTCTGTTTTCTCAACAGAAAGCTGGAAAATTAACCGATTTCTATAGCTGAGACAAAATAAATACGTTATTTTGATTTCAACAGGATTTTTTTTTGTTGAATGTTTGGAAAAGATAATTTGAAGTGAAAACATTTCCTAAAACAGCCCAAATAGAGCACTTAACAAATCTTTAACTATATTTGGAAGTTGCTAAGAGACAGCAGTTGTGATTACAAAAATAATTTTGAAAATACAACATCAACATTGATCTTGTTGCGCTGGTTGTCTACTCAAGGTAACATCAAATTATTATAGAATCACTAGGTTGGTAAAGACCTCCAGGATCATTGTGTCCAACCATTCCCGTCAACCACTAAACCATGTCCCTGAGCATCTCATCCACCTGTCTTTTAAAAGCCCCCAGGGGTGGCGACTCATCCACCTCTCTGGGCAGCCTGTTAGTTATTGGACTTTAAGCGTTAACTGAGTGTTTGAAACCAAAGTAGTTTAGGTGAACTTTAGGGTTAAGTCAGGCTTTTGTTTTCTTGTAAACTAAAATTATTTAAGTCAGATAATTGATAGTTGTGCAATTTTGTGTCATATTTTAAGAACAATTTAATGCAATACTGTTTTCTTTTTTTTACTTGGAGGACAACAAAATCACACCTGATGTCTTGAAAATTAAAATCATGTAGTTTCACTTGGAATCAGAAGTTCTATAAAAATTTCTGAGGTTTGAGTTCTTAATGATATTCCAAGGATTCACAGAAAAAGCTATGTATGTATTGACTTGTGAAATTTTTAAGCAGGAGTTCTGTGGATGTTGCATAAGAATAAGTCACTGCAGGCACTGTTCAGTGTGACACAGGAGAAATACTGAATTTGAAAATAAAGCTGCATTTAAAGGACTAAGAGCCAGAGTCAGTCTAAATGCAGAGCACTTGCTCATCATGGTTGTCTAATAGAAGATCTTATTACTGAAGAGATTTCCTTAGAACCGTCTTCACTCTTATTGATCTTGGTGGCAAATGAAAATAATCATTAGATCTTTCTGTTGATTTGCTCCATAGAATACTAAAGAGCAGCCTGTCTGCAAGCAGTGCTGTCTTAGAAGGTACCCTTTCCTGAATCCATAATCTCCTTTAGTTCTTTAGAAACAAATCCGTGTTTCTGTAATAGTGTCCTCAACTCATTAGATCTGATCTGTACCCTTCATGTTTGAATTCAACAAATGCTGCCTTCTTCATAGAACAGTAGAAGGATGATCTGTTTTTTTCTTTTTTACTCCTGTTCTTTTTTTTTTTTTTTTTGATTCTTAAACATCTTTTTTCTCATGCAAAGTCAAACAAATTTTCTTAAATTTATTTCTGGTTTTTACTTAAAAAAAGCTCTGTCCCATGAATCTCCTCTCAGCCATCGGAAATCAAGACCTTCAGTTCACTGTCATCCACTGTAACTACCTCCAATTTGCCATCATCATCTTTCCTTCTTGCTTCCATGTCTCAATTTTTCAGAAATACAAGCTTCTGATTGTCTTGATGGCAGTAAGATAAAGCATATTTCAGTAACCAGCTGTTTAATTTTGAACACTCCCCCTCCTATGAATTAAATTGTGTAGCTACATTACCTTCCATGTATTGTCTGCTATGGGATGGAGACTGTACACCTCACTGTGGGGAACAGCAGGGTGCAATGCTGTAAGTCACTGGTGTGGGGGGTAACAGACAGTTTAGCTCTCCTGACATAGGAGAGAGTTACTTTCAAATGATAATTGCTTCTAAGATTCATTTTGAAAGTCCTTGCTAGCATAATAAGGCATTTTGTAGACAGATTGAAGGCAGTACACAACCATCATGATGTATTTCTCTGAAACACAAAATAGACAGGCTTTTAAGAAGTGTAATTGCATATGATATAGATGTGACTGTTAAGCAACATCACTGTGAATTTGACAACTATATTGACGCTATTGTTAGGCTAGGGGGAAAGGAATATGGCCAGTACATTGACAATAGGAAAAACAGATTGGTGACAATGGGAGGAAGGATAGTGATGACTGGTGTTTCTGAGCTCAGAGGAAGGAAAAGCATTCTGCTTTAGCACCTCATACAAATGAAGGGTAGTAGAGCTCTTTCGTAGCTGAGAACTTCTTGCCAAACTTTGAAATTCTGTTTATTTTTGTCTAAAACTCAGGCCATGCAACCAGCTTTTGAAGACAAGGACTTGGTCTTGCTGATATTCTGTGAGCAGCATGTCTGGAGGGTGTGTTTGATAAGCTGAGGGTGGCTTTGGATTGATAGACTATAGATGATTCATCTTATCAGCGCAAATTTCTTCCTTTCACATTGCAAACTGAAAAGAATTAACTTCTAGAGAAAAGCTGAAACATATGTAAACTGTAATATGTGCCTCTGACCATTGCAAAATATTCTCAGCACATCCTTATAATGTTTTGATTTTTTTTTTTTTTTTTACTCACCACTTGAACTTTTATCACATTGTCTTGGCAAGCAACTAACATTGTCGTGGCTTTTTTATAGTTTATTCCAACTGCAAAGTGTTCAGTTACAATAACAACCATTGGACAAGTCATCAGTTGTTGTCTCTATAGCATTGTTACTAGTTTAACTATGAACTGTACAACTGTTTCTAGACTAATAAAGTAAATGAGAATAGCTGTTTGCGCCCTACCTGTGCATCATCAAAACAAGGCGTGTCACCTGTGCTAGTAGGACTTGTGAGTACTAATTATTCTCTGCCCATACCTGGTAAAAAGTAAGCCCGCAGTTAGTGATGGTAATTTTTTAATACTTTAACCTTCAAACTTTCAGATTACCATTAGCAATATTTGCTAAAATAGACCTTTATCCATCTACCCTCCTAATTTGCAAGCTGCAAAATAACAATTTTGCTAGGTTTTTTTTTCCACAGCATCCCACTACCAGCCCCCCCAACCCAGGAGCTATTCCTCTCTAAGCCTTCTGTACTAATTGTAAATCTAATGAGCATTGCTGCACTAGCAGAGGGCTTTTTCTGGAAGTGTTTTCTGCACTTAAGTGAGTGTTATTAAAGGGCTTTCTAATTATCTGTAACTGTATTATCTGTAACATGTTCACTATTGCCAGTTTAATAACATTGTAACTCGTGGGCATAGTAAAATTAGTCTCTGCAAGTGAAAAAGAACCTTTTCTGGAGGGGAAAAGAGAGGCATTTAATAAATACGCACACTCTGCAAAGCCAAAATACTATAATTTAGTAAGATCCTGTTCCTCCCACTTTGAACTGATTTTTGTAGTTTCTTATACTGAATATTGAAGTTTATAAAGGTTTTTAGATCCTGCCAGAATTCATATTAAAAGCTGTCTTGCAGTTTACAACATGTGTTTTTAAAATGTAAATTTATTAATATAGCTCTAGAAAATTAATTGTACATGTATTTAAACAATATGTTCATTTAGATTGAAAAGGTTCAACATCATCTCCCCTCTATCTTGTTTCTCTTCACTGTTGCTGGTATATTTCTTGGACTTTGGGATTTCACTACATGGCCTTAATTTTGGAAGTAAGCCTGACATCTTTCCCAGGTAAACTAATAGAAACTCGATTCTAAACAATAGCATTAGCAAATATGTGGATGAATGACTCAACACAGGATTTGTGAGAGGAGGTCATCCTGCGCACTGCTGTTTTTTTCAAAGTAGTTGATCTATGTGAAGACACGGGAGTTTATTGTCTTTTTAGATTTCGAAAAAGCATTTTTGGGCATTATTACTGGCTTCTTACAGGAATCCGTTACTGCTGTGGCCATGCTCTGAAATTAATTTATCACAGTGCTGGAAAATCAAGTGACCAGAGTTTGGCAGTGCTAACAAGTTACTCAAGGTCACTACAAGCAGGCAAACTGCAATTGATTCCACGAACCCAGGATTCCCTGACAGATGATAACTGCACTTTAAAATAGCAAATAGGGTCTAACATACAGAAATTTAAACTGGCATGTATCAGCCTGGGAGATACAGTTCTAAGGTAATACACAGAACCGGAAGACTTGAACTCAAAGGAAGTGGTAAAGACTGAAAACTTTTTAGTATAATGCATAGAGGCCTATAAAATGTGGCATAGATGGGGTGAACAAAGATTTATTGTTCTTTGTGGGAAGCAATACCCATTGTAAGATGTGGAAATATCAAATCAATAGGCAGCATTTTCATCCAGGAAAGGAAGGTGATTCATAATGAAACATATAGCTGAGCTGCATGGGTGCCAGAAGTGTGGCAGATACCTAAGGCTTCTGTGGAAAGCAAAGAGATGAGATATGGAGGAAAAATTGACTGAACTGCATTATATACAAAGGTTCTAGAGCTGGCTCAAAAATGCACAGATATATAAAATACTAGAGATTTGGAAGAGGATTCTAGAAATATCACAGTATTGTTTCATGTTAAACATACGTAAAGTTAGATCTGTAAAAGCCTGAAATAATTTCTTTTCCCACTCCTACCAGCTGGTAATAGTGACTGAAATAAAAAATGTTAACATTGCTAGGGGCTTGCCAGTACTTGAGTAAGAGTTTCATGTTTTGGCATAACACATTTTAGTAATTAATTTCTCATGATACTTTAAACTGCTAATGATATTGGATAGAAACCATTTCAGTGAACTTTAAATAAAGGAAATCACTGTTTTAAAATCTGAGTCAGCTTTTGAAACAATGCTTTAAGAAGGCTAGAGCTCTAATCAAAACATTAATTTTGTCAAACCTATATGTATTCTAGAGTGTGTTGAGATTAATAACTGGTGGAATCATGTGCTGCAATCCCCGAGAGAGATGCACCAGCCAACTACGGCACAGTGGAAGTAGGACTCCCCACCCTCCTCCCACCATCAGATGGATGGAGGAGGCTCTGGAGATGGGGGAGGATATAAAAAATGAGTACTGCTTGTGGTTCAGGCAAATTCATTCTCAGCCTGCCTCATCTTCCCAGATCTCTGTACTCAACACATATGAGGCCTTGGAACCGTATGGGCATACAGCTGATTATGTGTGTGTAGATCCTTCTGGGATGAAAAGGTCATCTAGGCAGTCAGTCCTCTGCATCACCACCACTCATGTAAAGGCAAAAAGAAGGGGAACTAAGGGTCGATGTGCTGGCTAAACCCAACCCACAGGGAATTCTGCTGCATCCCTGGGGCCAGGGTAAGGGACATAATCAGAAAACTCCCTAGTCTGGTAATGCCCTCAGACTATTACCCACTAGTTGTTTCTCATGTAGGCAGTGAAGAGGTAGTGAGGAGGTCTTAAAGCAATCACAAGGGATTTCCGAGGCATGGGACAGTTGGTTAAAGGGTCAGGTGCACAGGGGGTATATTCTTCAATCCTTTCAGTGCCAGGGAAGAATACAGAACTGAGCAGGCAGACCCAGCTGGTCAACACATGGCTCCGAGGTTGGCATCATTGGCAGAACTTGTTTGGGTTTTGCTGACCATGGGATGGTCTATTCATCATCAGATCTACTGGTGTATGATGGCATGCACCTCTCACAGGAGGGGGAAAGGGTTTTTGCTCAAGAGCTGGCAGGGCTGACCAATACGGTTTTAAATGAAATTTGAAGGGGAAAGGGCCAATAGCAGTTAGGTCGGGGACAAGCAGTGGGAACACATGCCAAAATCTGGGGAGCTGCATCCTAGTGAGATTTGGATGACTCCATGAGGAGATGGGCACAATGAACCACACTTGCAGTGTTTTTATATGAATGCACACAGCATGAGGAGAAGCTGGAAGCCTTGGCCCAGTCCCAAAGATACGACATTATTGGCATTAGTGAAACTTGGTGATATGAGACCTTTGACTGATGTGCCATCATGGCTGGTTGCAGGCTTTTCAGGGGGGATAGATGGATCAAGTGAGGTGGAGTCGGGGGAGGAGTGGCATTGTATGTAGCAGAAGGGCTGGAAGACATGGAGCTTGTAGTTGGCAGTAGCATAGTTGAGAGCCTCTGGGTAACGATTAAGGGGCAGACAGTTATAAAAGGGGTCATTGTGGAGTCTGCTATAGGGCACCCAACTAGGGCAACAACACTGACAAGTTTTCCTTTACGGAATTAAGGGATGCCTCCACATCATCTGCCCTTATCCTCATAGGGGCCTTTAATTTGCCTGATATCAACTGGGACACCTAGTATAAACAAATCCAGAAGATTCTTAAACTCCCTGGACGATAACTTCATGTGGAGGTGTGGAGGGAGCCAACCAGGAAATGTGCCTTCCTTGATTTGGTGCTAGTTAACAGAGAGGATCTCATGGATAAACTGGCAATAGGAGGCTGCTTTCATCACAGCAACCACAAAGCAGCAAGGTTTAACAGCCTTGGAGGAGAAATGACAGCAAGACCTCAACTCGGGATATGAGGAAAGCTGACTTTGGGTTGCTCAGAGAACTGCTTAGTAAGGTCCCCTAGGAAAAAGCTTTTGACGGTGCTGGAGTCCATTGATGCGGGTCACTTTTTTAGTGCCACCTCTTAAGAGCACAGGACCAGGCAATTCCAAAATGCTGGAAGTCAAGAAGACCATTCTGACTGAGTACGGATCTTCTACTTGAACTGAGATATAAAACGATGGTGTATGACCAGTGGAAACAAAGACAGGTGACATGGGAGGACTACAGGAATGCTGTTCACCACTGTAGGGCAGAAATGCATGCAGCCAAAGGTCAATTAGAGTTGAAGCTGGCAAGCACGGTGAAGGATAGTAAAAGTGTTTTTTTTAAGTATGTTAATAACAAAATGCAGGCCAGAAATAATGTGGGCTCATTACTTGAGGAGCATGGACACCTCATAAACAGGGATATAGACAAAGCAGAGACATTTGGGAGGTTTTTTTGCCTCCGTCTTCAATACTGATGATGGGCTCAGGCCTCCCGAGAGCCCTGGCCTAGAGGACCAAGACTGTGCAAATGATAAACTCCCGATCAACCTTGAACTTGTGCAGGATTTGCTGCTCCAGCTGGATCCCTGTAAATTGATGAGGCCTGGTGGGATTCATGCAAGGGTTCTTAACGGGCTGGTTCTTAAAGGGCTACCTCTCTCAATGATTTTTTCAAAATCTGGAGTGGTAGAAGTTGACTGGAAGCTGGTAGATGTTGTCCCAGTCTTCCAAGAATGGCAGCAGGGATGACTCCAGTAACAAACCTGTTAAACTCACTTCAGTGCCTGGTGAGGTTATGGAGAAGATTGTTCTGGGAGCTACTGAAAAACACCTGAAAGACAAAACATTCATTGGTCCCAATCAGCATGGATTTATAGAGAGGAGTCCTGCCTGACAAATTTATTTCTCTCTATGACAAAGTTACTCACCTAGCTGACCAAGGAGAACCAGTTGATGTAATTTTTCTGAATTTTTGAAATGCCTTTGATAAAGTCTATTGCAGTATCCTCTTGAACAAGGATCCAGCATCCAGCTGGATAAAGACATAATGCAGCAAATGAATCATTGGCTGATGGGTGGAGTCAAAGGGTCATAGTGAATGGAGTTACATCGGGCTGGCAACCAGTCACTAGTGGAGTTCTGCAGGGAACCATCTTAGGCCCAGTACTCTATATCTTCATAAATGATCTGGATGCAGGACTTGAAGGTCTAATAACAGAGTTAGCTGATGAGAATCTTGAGGGCCGAGAGGCCCTGCAAAGGGATCTAGACAAATTGGAGAGCTGGGAACTTGCCAACCACATGAAGTTTAAGAAGGGCAAGTGCCTGGTTTTGCATCTGCGACGTGGCAATCCTGCATACAGACTAGGGAGCGATAGGCTTGAGAGGAGCCGTGTAGAAAGGGATATGGAGGTTCTGGTCAATGGCAAGTTGAACATGAGCCAACAGTGTGCCCTGGCAGCCAAGAAGTCCAACCATCTCCCGGAGTGCATCAAGCACAGCATTGCTAATCAGTCGAGGGAGGTGATTACCCTACTCTGCTCTGTATTGATGTGGCCCCACCTAGATTTCTGTGTGCAGTTTTGGGTGCCATGGTATAAAAAGGCTATGAAGCCTGGAAGGTGTTCAGAGGAGGGCCACAAAATTGGTGAAGGATCTAGACAGGTAGTCATATGAGGAGCAGCTAAAGCCTGTTCATCCTGGAGTCAAGGAGAGTGAGGGGGGACCTCATTGCAGTCTGCAGCTTTCTTAGAAGGTGGGGAGGAGGAGTAGGAGGAGGAGGAGAAGCAGGTGCTGGTGGTCACCAATGATAGGACCCAAGGGAATGACAGGAAGATGTGCCAGGGGAGATTTAGGCTGGATGTGAGGAAAAGATTCTTCACTTAGTGGGTGGTGGAGCACTGGAGCAGGCTCCCCAGGGAAGTAGTCACAGCACCAAGCCTGACAATATTCAAGGAGCATTTGGACAGTGCACTCATACACATGGTATGAATGTTGGGGTTGTCCTGTGCAGGGGTAGGAGTTGGACTCGATGATCCTTATGATCCCTTCCAACTCAGGTCATTCTGTAGTGTATGTTGGTCATTACTGTACAGTATATATGCATGTAAAGCTGAAAAATTGGATGCTTGATTGTTTTTTTAATTTGCATATTCAATGTTACAAAGAAGCTGGTCTTATTCCCTAGGTATTCCCCACATTGAGAAAATCTGAATTGTTCTTAATGGCCAGATTAAGAAAAAGTTGTGACAGATTATATTTCTGTATTTTTGGCTGGAATTTTGAGTCTGAGATAACAAACTGGAGGAAGGTTTTATGCAATATATCTGCTTTGTTTGAGTGTTTTCAACTTACAGTAATTGGAAGGTGACAAAACAAATTTGCCTCCCTGGCTGAAAACAATGAAGAGTCTAAGAAGATCAGGGTGGGGCTGAGTACAGTTCAGATATAGTTAAATTTAAAAGGCCACTTGGAGGTTCATCTTTCCTTATCTTCCATTTTTGTATTATGCTTTGCCACAGTTTCCTTCCAGTCAGAATATGACACAGTCATAAAAAGAAAAGCAGCTGAATTGAAGAAGAGTAAGGGGCCTGGCTTTCATGCTGTTATGGACTGTGCATTATGACACATGTGAAACTTTTCTCCACATAACATTCTGTGTGATATACTTGCAGATCACAAATCTTCATCTGTTTTCACAAATATGTATGCATATAAGTGTATGTGTCTATTGGATTGTGAAGAATGTCCTTGCTCTTGAGGTCCAAACCCTAAACTTGGTATACGAGGTGTGGGAGGAAAGTTGTAAACTATTAAGGGCACTGACATGCGTTGATTCTAGCATCGTGGCTACTTCAGACTCTTGGCAAAAATATAAGCCATGTCTAAAATCCTGGACTAGATGAAAAAAAGCTTCTTTTGGCCCATTCTCCAAACACTTTGGCCACAAGCCAGTTGTGATTCTTAAACCCTGTGGCCACGTAAGCACAGTCACAGAGCAGTGCTAATAAGCCTGTCATCCATAGTGGTTCTTCCTGTAGTGACATCCTGCAGACTCGTCCTGTGATCACTTTTTTTATTCTGCGCTAACACCTTCACACCTGAGACTACTCTGTTGTCTAATGTAACATCCTTTTCTTATTTGTGTTCCATATACCTTTCTATTGCTAGATATTAAAAGGCATGCTGCTTATATATATGGACCTGCTGTGTACTACCCAGGCGTGATCTAGACTGCTCTGTGCTAAATATTGCACTATTCTGGAAGTCTGGGTGATCAGCCGTCCTCGGTAGTCACAGAATCACAGAATAACCAGGTTGGAAGAGACCCACTGGATCGTCGAGTCCAACCATTCCCACCAATCCCTAAACCATGTCCCTAAGTACCTCATCTACCCTCACCTTAAACACCTCCAGGGACGGTGACTCAACCACCTCCCTGGGCAGACTGTTCCAATGCCTAACCACCCTCTCCGTGAAGAACTTTTTCCTAATGTCCAGCCTAAATCTCCCCTGGTGGAGCTTGAGGCCATTCCCTCTTGTCCTGTCCCCTGTCACTTGGGAGAAGAGGCCAGCACCCTCCTCTCCACAACCTCCATTCAGGTAGTTGTAGAGAGTAATAAGGTCTCCTCTCAGCCTCCTCTTCTCCAGGCTAAACAACCCCAGCTCTCTCAGTCGCTCCTCATAAGGCCTGTTCTCCAGCCCCTTCACCAGCTTCGTTGCTCTTCTCTGGACTCGCTCCAGAGCCACAACATCCTTCTTGTGGTGAGAGGCCCAGAACTGAACACAGGATTCGAGGTGCGGTCTCACCAGTGCCAAGTACAGAGGGAGAATAACCTCCCTGGACCTGCTGGTTACGCCATTTCTGATACAAGCCAAGATGCCATTGGCCTTCTTGGCCACCTGGGCACACTGCTGGCTCATGTTCAGTCTTGTAGCAGTAGGTTCTTTTTATGTTCTTCCATATCATTGCTAAAGATTTCAAGTGTTAAACTGAAAAGTATGCTTTATAGATGCTGCTTGATGGTCCATTTGAAGTTTCATGTTGACTGATTTCTTTGGCTTTCTCTTCAATTAAGTAAATTGTAGATTATATGTTTTCTGTCTTAGTCATATACATGGAATAAATGATTCTGTTGCTAAGAAAGAGAGAGAAAAAGAGAAGGAGGTTTAACAAAGAAAGTAAAATGGAGCACATATGGACACTTGGTCTCAAGGTTGTGGTAAAGACTAATGTTTCACTTTGGTAGGCTTATACATCTGCTTATCTCTTTTATCATCAAAATTACATATGTTTTATCAATTTCAAGTCCATTTTCTCTACCTTGAATATGCTAATTTTTGTATTGTCTGCAAAAAATGTATCTGTAATTACCTGAGGTGTATGAATTTGCTCCGAGTATCTTCCTTCTGCCAAGGGCAACTGTGAAACTCTGCTATGGTGACTGCAACTTCACTGGTGCTTTTTATATCCCAGCAATCACTTAATCAAATTTATAAAAGTACAATAGGTGTATGATATAATAGTCCTCCTGTCCAGATATTCAGTGTTATATGAGTGTGTAGTGTTATTGCCTAGCAATAACCTTTGCGTCTTGTAAACAGACTGCTGTATAGTTTCTTTGGAACACTGTCTAGAAGTTAACATGAATGATAGCCGTATTTAACAATTTATGTGGTATGCTTTTAGAAGCATAGCATATATAGACCTGTAAAATATTTGGTCTTATTTTGCAATAAGAAATATTCATTTAACTTGCTTTGTAAGCCCCTTCTTCTTCCTTCTCTCTTCCTACTTCCACAGCCCACCCCCATCTTGTTTGTCTGACTGGTTATAAATAAGCTGTTTGGATTATCCTGTCAGCTAACTTAATGTAAACTGCGATTGTTCACAAGTCATAATTCTGGCCTCAAAACTGACACTACAAAAATACGTTCTGTGTACTTTTATCAAGAATTTTGGAGTATAACTGTTTAAGACAAACGTAAGTATTTAATTGTCAAATTAGTTGCTTTATTCTGTTTTCTGGACCTAGCAGTATTTGTTGCAAACGAGGTAAGATCTACTTAAGATTTTCCCATGTTCTTCTGTCTGCCTGAAGGGTGAGGTCGTGCTCTAGAGCAGGCCATACAGGTCAGATTCAGGAAACAAAAATTCATAGAAAGCAAGTGACTTGAAAGGTGATTTCTCAATAAGGTTGACTTCTAGTTATTCTTCCGACTCAGTAATGAGTTGCAGTTCAAGTACTAATTCTTAAAATCGAAAGTTCAGCTGTTTAGAGGTGGTGTCAGATGTATTACAAGAGTATCATGAAAAATGTCATTGCATGGTGAGCCTTTCACAATCCATTTGACAAAGTCAGGTTATACATGATTTTTCTTTAAGCAGAGCTCAGATGTAAAAGTTTACCTGGAGCTGCTTTTGTTGCATGGAGTCACTAAACATCTCTAGAGCCTTTGCAGTAGTGTTCTTGATCAGGTCCTTCAGCAGTTTTCCACAATGGCTTTGACCTCATGAGCTCCAGAAAAATACAAGTTACTTAGCCAAGTTTAAAGGGATGCTTTTGCTCTAATATGAGAGGGCAGCCATGCTCCAAATAAGCCCTGGGAAGACGTGATACCCTTTTTACCAAAATAAGCTGCAGTTTTATTAGTAGAACATCTCAGGGAAAATACATAGATTATCCTTCAGAGTAGCAAAGAAATATTCCATAAAAGGATCGTATAAGCAAGTAGTACCAGCTAAAACAGAGTGTGTGTTGTTCTGTTAAGTGGATTGGGTAATTGTTATAATAGTCTCAAGTATTTTTTTTAACGCGATACAAATGGAAAATTATTTTCTCCTGGAAGCTTACACTTAAAGAAAGTTATGTCAATCCTGCTGTGTGGAGATCTCCAATGATTTGTCTATATATCATGAGAAAGCAGAAAACCTTGATGGTAGTGAACACAAGAATTGACTGAACTAGTGGATTTTCTATTTAAACATGAATAGTTCAATTCTGTTACTTGATAAAGTCTATAAAACTAAGTTTACTTTTCTGTCAGGTATTTCAGAGGCACAATGATAAGACAGCTTTACAGAACTTAATTATCCCCTCAGTGCAATCAATACGTAAATGAATAGTCTACTATCCAACGCAGTCTTTAGCCCTGCTGGGGGAGAGAGAGATTGGACCTAATGATTTCCTCTGTTCCTTGCAACCTAACTTATGCTGCAATTCTAAATGCTTACCTCTATATCTAGGGTTTTGTCTAAAGAATAGCTTAAAAGTAGTTTGCATTCATAATGAAGATTGCTAGAGTCAAATTCATGAATACAAAATGGAGTAAAGTGGCCGAAATTAAGCTTTTGACACTGTTAAGAACTTTAGAATTCAAACTCCTTTTAAACAAAGTGATTTAAATTGTAAATTTGAAGGAATCATGGGAAAGTCATTTTATTTGCTCCTTGACCCTTTCAATACAGGATCATGAACACTTAATCCATGCCAAAGTGATGATATTTCATCAAGGTGAAGGCAGGTAAACTGACTCTTTTCCATCTCCATAACAGACGCAAAAGGACACTACTTTTGCAAACAACCAGAAATTGCTCTGAAAACCAGTGTCTGGTGGTCTGTCCTGAGCTGAGAAATTCAGATGTGTGCAAGTTTGCCTTAGCTCCCTCGATGCTATCTTATTCATCTTACATGGTGATGCATAGTATCAGAATTTATTTTTTTTTTGCCAGAGAGGGTACTTAAAGGCCTTGCTTAACTGAAATGTGATCACTACCTATCAGCTTCTTTAAAGCTTTATGTATGTATATGATTGAGTACAAAGCCAAAAAAGTAGTGGATTTTTTTCACTCAAAACTGGAAGAAGTAGTCGTTTCTCCTTTTACTGAGATTTATTGTCTTCTATGAATTACATTTTGCAGTGAACTGTTTCACTGGTTTTTAAAAATGCAAAATCATAGCTGAAAGTGCAGTGCATCAGAAACGTTTTTCAAATCTTCTTTAGTGGAAGAAATACATGAATATTATGATGCTATGTTGCGGCATAGGAATCAAAGTTAAGACTATAGATTACTGTTTGTCCACTTGAATGCTTATATGCCCACTTTTGAATTGCATTAATTGAAACTGGATTTTGAAATTAGATATAACTGAAAAGCCTTCATTTGGAAAGTAAATCATTGGTGCTTCATGTATTTCAGGTAACATACAAGGAGCAACGATAGTGGATGCCCTTGATACACTATACATCATGGAAATGGAAGAGGAATTCAAGGAAGCCAAGGAGTGGGTTGAGAAAAACTTAGATTTCAATGTGGTAAGTAGTGTTGCTTAATTAAATTGACATTTAATGCTTTGTTTAGTCTTCAGGGGCCCATTGAGGACTGGGTTCTAATATTACAAGGCTACAGAATTTAGATTGTTGATAGATAAAACAAGGCAAGAAGTAGAAATATAATAAACTTCCTGCTCTTCTTATACAAAGTTTTTAAATCTGGGAGATTTAGGTAGACAAGAAGGAGTCAAAGAGCTGGACTGAAGGAAGAAAAAAAGCGTAGAGTGTTTACTATTATAAAGTAAACAACAAACTTTTCAGTCCTTTTGGGTAGAAGAATTGGTATACTTCAAGCCTGAATTTTTTAGTTATGTAAACACTTCATATTATTGCGTTGTGAAATCTTCCACAGATTAGACTTGCATTTAAAGAAAGCTATGTGCCATGCATATTATTTAAGTTATTTAAGTTTCTTTGCATATTCTGGTAAAGTTGAGTTTTCATGCGTTGAACTGAACTGTTGGCACAAACTGAGTTCCTTTAGTCTTACGAGGCACCAAGTTGTGATGACAACTACATGTGCAAATCTTCCTGTTAGCTGGTAAATACACAGTGAGGGCAAAGTTCATTGTTAAAGTTTTAATTCTAGAAAGGCCCTCAACAGGCAAGATCCTCTGTAAAACCTGAATTAAATTATTAAATTGAGAAGCCCTGGTTTTTTGGTTTGTTTGGGATTTTTTTTGTGGACCAGAGTATAAGATTGGATATTGTATGATACATATAAGGAGTAATTCAGTGTGCATTTACGTTAACATTAATCCTGTAAATACAGATTATTAAACTGTGCTTTGGAGTAGTGTCAGATGTCTGAATGACACGCTATCTTGTGCATAAGGTATTTTTCTAAAGGAATTTTTGTAATATTAAATTCATGTCTTGTTAGCTTAACGTTATTAAGACGTTTAAAAGCGTAAGAACTAAAAACATCATAGAAAATAGCGAAGTCCGCTTTAAAGGAAGAGTTGAGCTCCACTTTGAGGAACATCATAGAGCGCTGTAGTGCAATTTACATTAGTGAATACTGAAATGTGTGAGCTTACATGAACTGTGCTTTGTACTGGAAACTTCTAAATGATATTGTCTACAATTTCAGCTCCTCTTGTTAATTTATGTACTTTTTACAATTTTGTAGCATTTTTTTTCTCAATAATGCTTAAAAGCTATGAAGTCTTTCAAAATGTTGTGAAACGTTATTATTGCATTAGTTGGTCAATGCAGCAGTCCAGCAGATTTACTGAAACTACTTTACAGATAATACTAATATGTATCAGCAACAGCATCTTGTGCCTAATAATCCTGTAAATAGCTGCCTTGAGTTTGACACCTCAAAATTATTTTTGTAATACTTTGTAGTCACGTAGAAATGAGTTTTGCATTTGCATCAATATGGAGTAGATGAATTTTCCCAAAGTGGAATGAGGAGATGAAAATAAATAACCACACCGCCAATTTTAATGATTGACGGCAATTTCTTTAATGGCTGAATTGTTTAAAGCTATTCAACTTGTACTCCTGTTTAGTTTTCCACTTTACATATAAGTTTCATTTTCAAATGCTGCTTTGCTTATGTGAATTACAGTTTGAAGTTGGAAATCACTTAACAGAAAGAACAGCAGGAGCCCTCTCTTTTGTATTTAAGGATATATCATGTATCAGGCATTACTTGACATTTTCTGCATGTTTTGTACACTCTTACTTGCTCCTATTTTAGAAATATTTCTCCCATGGAAGTGATTTTGTTGTTAGTAACTGACACACTGACATAACCTTAAGTGTCATTTCTTGTGAGTATAATAAAATGTTTGATGTTTTCAGTCACTTCTGAGGCAGTGACTGCTTTTTGGGAAGCATGTTTGGCCTTTGTATCAAGAGAATTATTTTTTCTTTCCATTTAATCTTGGAACTATGATTTTTAAATATTACATTTTCTCTAAGGTGTTCTTTACAAAAGTAGGTGTGACTGTATTCTCTGACGGAATCTTTTGTCTTTATATTCTACGTTAATAGAGATTGATAAAGCAAGTTTTCCTCTCAAGAAGTTTGTAATGCATCAGATACAACATCAGCCAGCCTCCAGTCAGATGGAACTTCCCTAATCAGCCAGGACTGCTGGACGATGGTGGAAAGGGGTTTGGCAAGCACGTCCACCAGCTCCCTCAATACCCTTGGGTAGATCCCATCTGGCCCCATAGACTTGTGAATGTCTAATTGGCTAAGCAAATCTCTAATCACCTCCTCTTGGGTCATGGAAGCTTTGTTCTGCTCCTCTAGCTCCTGGGGATGTGAACTTTAAGTGTTATTAAAGGCTGAAGCGAAGAAGGCATTAAGTACCTCAGTCTTGTTGTCATCCTTTGTCACAATTGTTCCTTTTGCATCCAGTAAAGACTGAATGCTCTCCCTGGTCCTCCCTTTATTGTTAATGTTTTTGTAGAAAGATGTTTTGTTACCTTTAACCAACTTGGCCAGCCTGAGCTCTAGTTGGGCTTTAGCCCTCCTGATTTTTCCTCTGCACGATCTCACTTCCACCCTGTAGTCCACCCAAGATGCCTATCCCTTCTTCCAAAGTTCATAGATGTTCCTCTTCTTTTTGATGTCCACCCCTATCTCTCTGCTCAACCAAGCTGGTTTTTTTCCCCGATGGCTCATTTTCTGGCACATGGGGACAGCTTTCTCCTGAGCTGCCAGGATTTCCTTCTTGAAGAGCTCCCAGCCCTCTTGGGCTCCCTTGCCCTTAAGGACTGTCTCCCATGGGACTTTATCAACCAGCCTTCTGAACAGTCCAAAGTCTGCCCTCTGGAAGTTTAATGTGGCTGTTCTGCTAACACCTCTTCTCACTTCCCCTGTAACTGAGAATTCTACCATCTCATGATTGCTTTGCCCCCAGCATCCTCCAGTCATCACATCCCCCACAAGGCCTTCTCTGTTCACAAACACCAGGTCCAGGAGGGTGCATTCCCTTGTCAGCTCTGTCACTCTTTAACCAATTGTATGAGGAAGTTGTTATCCACACACTCCAGGAACCTCCTAGACTGCTTCCTCTCTGCTGTATTGTGCTTTCAGCAGCCATCCGGAACCTTAAAGTCTCCTACAAGGACAAGAGGTAGCAATCTTGAGACTTCTCCCAGTTGTTTATAGAATAGTTCATCAGCTTCTTCTTCTTGTCTGGGTGGTTTATAACTGACTCCAATCACAATATCTGTCTTCTTGTGGGCTCTTCTGATTTTTACCCACAGTCACTTGATCCTGTCATCACCATAATTGAGCTTGAGGATATCATAGAATCATAGAATGACCAGGTTGGAAGAGACCCACCGGATCATTGAGTCCAACCATTCTTATCAAACGCTAAACCATGCCCCTCAGCACTCTCTAGCACAGAGGGCTACCCTACCACCTCTCCTACCTTTCCTGTCACACTTGAATAGTTTATATCCCACCATAGCTGCACTCCAGTTATACAAGTCAGCCCACAACGTTTCTGTGATGGCAACTACATCGTAGTCTCCTTGCCCTACAACTGCTTCAAATTCCTCCTGTTTATTGCCTGTGGCTTGTCAGGGTTACTCTTGTTTACCTTTCTGAAGGAAGCAAACTTGTTTGATTTTGAAGGAAAACTCTACACAAGTGCCACCTTTTTTGGCAAATGCGTGAATTTTACTACGTTTGTGAGTGGGCATGTTTAGAAGCTTCTCCTTTTGGAGTATAATACACTTAAGCTGTATTTTATTATACTTGGAGCTGGTAGCCCTTTGATTTTGTAATCCACATTGTAATGCTTGGAGATTTTTGATCATAACTGCTGAAGTTTCATCCAAACTGAGTAGTCTTTCAGGAATTAAGTTGTATATTTTCTAATTCTGTCAGTATTTTGAAAGATTTAGACATACTCATGCCTTTGGAAGAAGTTGACAGCAGCAGCTAAATCCCTGGCCTTTGCATCATGGATGTGTGCTCTGTTTTCCTATAAATCACTTAATCTCCATGGGGGTGTATCTTTGCTCTTTTGAGGATTTGGTCTGACCTCCCCACGCATGCTGCTGCCTACATACCCTTTGCACAGTGTTTGTGCGTGGCCCTGCCCAGGGCTGCCCTGGGCTGGGTTGTATACCAGCATGTTGCAACGAAGGAAAAAGGAGCCAGTTTTTCACAGGATCACTGGGGAGCTCAGCTGTTTCCTAGCTACAACTACGCACTGCTGCGTGCCTCTCTTTTTTTTTTTCCGTTCTGTGCTTTAGGACCTGCACACACACAGAGCATTCATAGCTTTCTGAAAGAGTTTTTTTATCACCACCCAACTTCCACATCATGCTGGGGAGAAAAAAAGCTGTCTGTCTGTGCAGCACTGTGGGTGAACCACAATGAATCGATACTCGAGAAGAGAGATTATAAGAGGGATCTTAATGAGACATATGAAGGAGTCAGGAGTCAGGTAGTCGTGGTGCAGGAGCTGAGCCACTTGGCACAGCAGTGAAGGGTTGGGAGTTGTTTACTACTGAAATTGATGGTGCTTTGCTTCTACACTCAGACACACCCCAGCTTCTTTAGGATGAGAGACTTAACTGATACGTCCTTCTCTTCTTCAGCCCTGCTAAACTCCTTCTCCCAGAAAAGACAGTCTCGCCCATACTGCATACTGGGACCAGTCCTTGTCAATATTGTGTCCTAAAGTGTGCCTGGATATTGATTGAAACTATTGGGGGCCAAACCAGAGCAGAAGGTGCTAACAATTAAATGGTATATGGGGCAGTGCTTGAATTCATGCCCTGATGCACTGATCAGACATGATGTGGGTGCAGTCAGGCAGGACTAGAATGTGAATAAGATAAGGGGCAGGAAGCCATGCATTTGTTAGGAGAAGATGAAAATTTTTTCTTCTACCAGAACATTTCTCAAATGTGTATTTGTGTTCAAACTAAAATAACCTTCCTGTTGTTTATTAGTGGATATTGCTTTGTCCTGATCCCTCTCTAATTTTGGTCAGAATGGTGGATGACGGGAAGTTACGATTGCTTGGTTGAATGAAAGTGACAGCGCTCTGTGCAATAGCTCTATCTATATGGATATAATTTAGTTGACTTTAGTTGACATTTTGTATGAGCACTGACTCATTGTGCATTATTCATCTTACCATAGATGCCTTCCCTTGTTAACTGCACTGGACAGATCAACCTAGGAAAGAGTTGATGTCCTGTGGGGAAAGTATGAGGAGTGTTCTATTACTTGCTCTCAAAGATAGGTACTAAATGAGTTTAGGAGCTGCATTAAGAGAGGGGAATGAGTAAGATAGCAGGAATACATTCAGTCTTGCGTTCTGCCAGCACTTTGAAGCAAAGCTGTTTACAGAGGTCTGTTAGTCGCTGTATCTTCAGCCACCGTGAAGCTTGAAGGCTTACTCATCAGTTCCAGTCCTTGTCTTTGTACTTAGTTTTGCAAACTTTAATATCTTTTAAAGAAGCTTTATGTGCAGCTTCATGCAGTATAAAATTTTGCATATAACATGTCTAATATTTTGGGAACTAGGAAAGAGTGGAAAAAGCATAGAAACTTGAAACTGTGTTAATCTCTGCTGCTATGTTTTGATTGTCCTACCCCTTTTCCAAGATCCTAGAATAGCAGATATTATTTGGATCTAACTATTGATGCTTCCAACATCTATCTTAAGCTCAAATTTATCTGTGGTGTGGTAGACAGACTTTTAGAATCCAGATTGATTATTTCAAACTTTTGCATTTACAAATTTAAATCCTACTGCTCTCAAACTGTATATATTAATATTGACTTGCTATTATATTTAACAGCCCATAATCTAATGTTCTGGCTTGGAGGCAGATGGGGGTTTTGTGCTTTATTCCTGCTATTTTTTTTCTCATTAAGTGAGAAAACCAAAAAGTTTCCTAGTATAACAAGTTGTAAGGGGGTACCTTTCCTATTTTAAAAAAAAAGGTATGTGGGAGGTGTGAATAAATGGACCAAGTAAATGTGTAATGGGTCTGTGAGAATGCTTAAGAAAGGCAGCAGTTGAAAATGGTTCTTCAATTTGTGGGACTATTTGTTTATTTGTTTGCCACAGAACTTGTTAGTGCACTTTAAATGCCAGACCTCAAAGTGACTTGATTTTGTTTTCATTATGAATAAGAAATTATTTTGATGGGCTAAAAGGAGATCCCGCAAATTTACTATTAAGTGCAGTTCTTTTGCTGCTAGAGTTCGTCAGTGCCTGTAGTAGCACATTATTTTTGTACCTGTTTTAAGATTTTACTGTTTGCCATGTGGGGACTTCAGCAAGGTTAAATAGCATGTTATGCAATAACCAGGCTTTGACATTTACAATAAAAAGGCTGCTAAAATTGTTTCCTTTGCCTATGGGAACTGAGTGCTTTAGCAACCTGCTACTAGATTTTATTTGTGGAATATGAATGAAACTTTTTTTCCCTACAATAGGAAGTAATTAAAGTGTTTTTTTATTACAGTACCTTAAAGTGAGCTATTGTAGTACTCTTTGTGACTCTATCACACCTTCTGGACTGCTTGAAAATGCTATGATTTGTTGTTTCCAACCTTTGTGCTTCAAGAGCGGGCTGTCGTTATTGAATAGTAATAAATGCAGATCTCTGTCTTATCACCTAAAATGGAGGTCCTTTGTGTTAATTTTTTGTTCTAGTATTATATATGTTATTCAGTGTTGTGTGATGGGGTAAAATTGAAACTGTCTTGGCAAAGAACAGTAGAAAATAATGATCATGAGACTCAGATTCTTCGTTTAGGTTTGAATTTTAAATGGCAGAGAAGAATGTGCTTTGAGTTCTGAAATAGATAATGGCTGTATCTATACTGCTCAGTACAACAAACCTAGTCTCTATCATTGGTTAAAGACCAGGCCAGCTTGGGAAGGGCAATCCCAGTAACAGTAAGAGAGCATCTGCTTCCTAGTGAGAGTAGACCAAAATTACACTTTTATCATGTAAATTATTCATTCAAATGTTACCTCTCTTTTTACAGTAACCTGCATTTTGACTTGAGCTATAAAAATTCTTGTTATGACATTCTAATCAAGAACAGATGACTGGAAAGTGATGCTGTGAAGTGAGATAGTGCAGGACTTAAAATCTGAAAGCACATTTTGTGAGAGAGCGCAAAATCTGCAGGGAAATACATAGATATGTAGATTTCACAGAATCACAGAATAACCAGGTTGGAAGAGACCCACTGGATCGTTGAGTCCAACCATTCCCACCAGTCCCTAAACCATGTCCCTAAGTACCTCACCCACCCTCACCTTAAACACCTCCAGGGATGGTGAGTCAACCACCTCCCTGGGCAGCCTGTTCCAAAGCCTAACCACCCTTTCCGTGAAGAATCTTCTCCTGATGTCCAGCCTAAATCTCCCCTGGTGGAGCTTGAGGCCATTCCCTCTTGTCCTGTCCCCTGTCACTTGGGAGAAGAGGCCAGCACCCTCCTCTCCACAACCTCCCTTCAGGTAGTTGTAGAGAGTAATAAGGTCTCCCCTCAGCCTCCTCTTCTCCAGGCTAAACAACCCCAGCTCTCTCAGTTGCTCCTTATAAGATTTGTTCTCCAGCCCCTTCACCAGCTTTGTTGCCCTCCTCTGGACTCGCTCCAGAGCCACAACATCCTTCTTGTGGTGAGGGGCCCAGAACTGAACACAGTACTCGAGGAGCGGTCTCACCAGTGCCAAGTACAGAGGGTGAATAACCTCCCTGGACCTGCTGGTCACGCCATTTCTGATACAGGCCAAGATGCCATTGGCCTTCTTGGCCACCTGGGCACACTGCTGGCTCATGTTCAGTCGGCTGTCAACCAACACTCTCAGGTCCTTCTCCTGGCAGCTTTCCAGTCAGGCTTCTCCTAGTCTGTAGCTCTGCTTAGGGTTGTTGTGCCCCAAATGCCCTATGTCCAAGAGGAAAAAAAGAAGTTAGAAAGGATTTGGGTAACAGAGAGGCTATTTTGTTAGTGTGAGGAAGGGAAGGAATTACTTTAAAATGCTCTACCTTCACTTACGTTGGCTTTCCCTATACCTTCTGGTTTTTACCATTTACAGCTGTTGTACCTTAATACCTGTGTGTATATAAAAAAACCAAAACCAAACAATCTAAACCATACTCAAAAGTATCAGAGAATAAAACTATCTGTTTGTTCCAACAGAACACTGAAATTTCGGTATTTGAAGTGAACATCCGTTTTGTTGGTGGACTACTTTCAGCCTATTACCTTTCAGGAGAAGAGGTAAGACTGTACCACGTGGTTTATCTGATATATTGTCATCTAGATAAGTAGTAAGCTTTTAGTTTAATAATTTTATTCATCAGAATTAAACTTGTTTAGAACTTTGAAAATGACTTGTGCAGCAGTGACCCGTCCAATGGATTTTCTTGCTTCTACTACTGTTGCTTTGTGTAAGTCTTAAAGTTTTAAATTATTATTATTTTCCCCTGAGTTGAAACTATACCCAGGACGTTCTTACTGGGCTTAGTGTTGTAATGTGTATCATGGTATTCCTTTGTAATGGTAGTGGTAGATTTAGTGCATCGGGTACCTTCATGACAAATTGTTTTGGAGAATATTCTCTAACTCCTATAAACTGCACTTCTGTTGGCCTTTCGGCAGCTGACAATTAAATGAAGACATCTTAAGAACAAAAGGATAACTGGTAAACCTATGCATGTGCATGTCTTTAAAGCATTAATATCCCATTAATCTATATTTTCTGTCATGGTTTCTGAAGAGGATGAAGAAGCAATTTCATCTGAGAGCTTTGAGCAATGCAATTATTCCTGTAATATATTTAGAGAAGGCTAGATGAAGTCCACAGGTACTGCAGTATTTTAAATTTTCAGCTTGTCACTTGAAAAGTTTTTAATCTTACTAGTTTAAATTCTTGTTACTATCTCTGGATTACAGTAGTATTTTATTATAGGATTAATTTTAACCAGAAGTTGATTTGGATTTCTTTAAATCCAAAGCAATTACTCGTAGAAATTTTAGAAAACCCAAAAGATGTATCATTTTCTTTCATACGTAAATTTCCCCCAAACTGAGTAAAGTTCCATTTTGAACCTGTCACTTTAAATTAACTGAAACTGTGGTGTGCATGGGGTTTTCTGTTCAAATTTATTATGTTAAATCTATCTTAGCAGGTACTTACTATAGGGTCATGTACCTCACAAAGCAGTTATAAGGAGGCAATGTTTCTCTGAAATTTTTACATCTGCAGTAGACTTACCTATTTATTTCCTGTGGTCTTGTATGGAGTGTAGGGGTAGGTGGTACTGAAAAAACATTAGTGTTCTAAAGTATTCAGCTTTTCATATTTTAACTGTGTTACAATTTTTCTGGGGAACAGAATGTGCTTAGACCCATTGCAAATTCACACTATTAGTAATGAGAATAGTTGAGAGTTGCTTAGTAGCTGGCTTCTTCATCTTTACTAAATATTGTTTTACTTAATATTTCATCTCTGACTGTAGAAGGAAATTGCTTGTCCTCCTACAGTAACTGAGCAACCAGAAATAAGCATATCTAAGGACATCTAGAGTTGAAAGCTCTTCATTCTGTGATAAAATAGCTGTATCTTTCAGTGACGATGTACTTCTCTCAAACAGGAGTGAACCTTTCCAGAATAACCTTATAATTAACTGGTTCTGACAGAAGCAGAGGATGCTTCTTGGCAGACAAGGAGCTGGTAGAGGACTGTACGTGAGCTTTTACATTAAGTGGCAGTTGTCTGCCAAGAAATGCCTGAACCATTTGTCATCAGTGCTGTTGATTTCATATATATGTTGATGGTTTGTATCTTGTATCTGTTACTGTGCAGTCACACTTTCAATCAGTGCATATACCAGTAGTTTCTCCTGAATAACACCTAGTCATTCCTTCTTAACCCTTCCTTCACCTTTAGAAAGGCAGTTTTGCCACCACATCTTGGACTAGATTGATAGCAACATTGGTGTTTAATAACACTCTTTTGTACAAACAAAAGAAGGAAATATTTAAAACAAAGTTAAGTGTTTCGCTCAGTAGATAATTAAGTGGAGCTCTCTGCAGTGAAGTATTGGTGATACCTGGATTCCAGTGTCCAGTGAAAAACGGATGGATTCATTAACGAAAGGAAAATAATATCCTAAACACAAAGATATCTTGTATGATTAAGGAGGGTCCTGAGCTCCAGCAGTCTGGGAAGGATACTGTCCATGCTTGCCGCTGGTTGTCCTACTCCTTGGTAGACATCTGCTGTCTGAGACAGAGAAGTGTTCTAATCTCACAGTTGGCCTAGTGACTTTACTGAGTGCAATTCAGGATGCTTGCCTGTATCAGATTTGGGGAAATTTTCCTATTTGTCTCCTAAATCCAAGACAGGATGAAGGAGTAGCCAGCTGCTGCTATGGGAGGAGTGGGGAGCAGCCACTCTGAGGACAGAGCAGCCGTGCAGCAGTGTGATATTTTCCATATTGTGTGGGTCTGTCCTTCGCTGGTGCTGCTGACAGACATGGAAAGGACTGAGATCCCCAGAGGCTGGCTGCCACCATAAAAAATATACCTTTAATCAACCCTTAGTCCATTTTGTTAGTGGATGTTCCTGACGAGATGGAACAACCTGTATGCAGGCTGTTTTGAGAGTTAAACTTCCTCAGTTAAAAGCTCATTTTACTCTTTATCAGATTAATTAGTTTAAAATCTTATATTTGCTTATCAATATCCTAATCAAAGAAAGCAATGTGTCAGTAAAAAGAGTGACAGAAATAATTATTTGTACATTTGAATTAAATTTCCATGGGTAATGATCTAAAGCGGCAACATATTGTAGGTCCCATAATCATTTGTAAGTCTAACTAATCGTGATTGAAAAATATCCTATCGTACTGAGTAGTTCCTAAAAATTTCAGCTCACATAATTGTTCATTTGGTTAAAGGCACCAATATGAATAATTCCAAAAATTAACACATTGAATGCTTTGTCTTTTGATAACTCTATGTGGTGCTTACTTGCAAATAGATCTGAGATGCATTATTTTAAACTTCCTAGAATTTCTGCCTTACTAGAATTAATATGCAATGCCTAAAGGTGCTAGAACAGTGTCATACACTTTAAGTCACTTTTTTTTTTTTAATTTTATGATTCCTATTTAAACTCAAGCTAGAAAGAATTCCAGTCAAATATAAAACTTCATTTGCAAAACAGCTACAAGTACCAGAAAATTGGATTTCAAGGTAAGTAACTTTTTAAGGACTGCTCCTTTTTTCCTTTGAAGTCACTCCTAGTAATATTACATGTGAATGCTTCCCTGGGAGTTTTCCATGAGTCAGTGGCTGAAGGAGATTATTACAAACAAACCTGGCACCTTTAAAGCAGTACTACTACTGATTTGTTTGTTTGTTTATTTGTATGAAAACATCTAGGGTAGCCTGTAATATGGTAAATTTAAACCATAAGAGCAGGACAGATTTATTTGCAAACTTGCTTGATTGTTTTGGTTTTTTATTGGTAGATGTGATTACTCTACTAGGCAACTTGTGACATTTTTTGGTTTTGTACTGGAAAATAAGAAGTCTGGTAAGGGAGAGATTTGTTTTAGAGATGCATTGTGGTACTTACTAGTCTGCTGTAAAATCCTGGTATACCAAGGATTAAGAGTGTTGTATGCAACACACAATCCCCTGTTTTGCAGACCCAATATTTTTTTTCCCAATATTTTTCTTACTTAAAGCATATTTTCAAATGTAGTCATTCATATAAGGAGTTAATTTTTCAAGTTTTGGAGGAGGACAGCACTGTGTCCTCTATCAGCAGCTGAGACCTGTCTTGGAATTCATGGAAATGATAAACATTATTTCTGAGCACTGTAATATTCAATGTTGGCAATAACTGCACACTGGTGCTGAAGTTAAAAAAAATAAATGGCGCTGCTTGTAGAGAATACACAAGCCTAAAGACTGATCTAACTAGTTCTTCTGGTCTACTGATAGCTGGTTCTTACAGGTACTGCTGAAGCTGTGTGATAAGGGGACTGTTTTACTTGAAGGCTGGTTCCACAGTCGGTGAATATGTTATATAGGCAGAAATAGAAGGAGCTTTTAATAATTGCTGTTTGTATGAGTAGCAAAAAAGTAAATCCAAAAAGCTCTGAAATAAATAAGGAGAGTGTGAGTTTCAGATCCAGCTGGTAAGTTCCCAGTTTCCTTTGAAGCTTTTCTTTTTTTGAATGGAGTAGGGTTTCCCCGCTGCCCCACAGTTAAAATATTTTGGATTCAGCAACTGTTCTTCCTACATAATATAACCTTCTCTTTTCTAAGACTAAAGATCATTATTTTCACTGGAGATAGACAAAATAAAGTTGATAATGATGTTCATATTACCATTTCTTTCTATTAGATAAAGCAGAAATGTGACAGTATTGTATGGTTTGGGGTTTTTTTTCACTCTGGCTGTATAGCCTATTATAAGAAGCAAATTTATCCTGATCAGGACGAAGGAATTTAAAAAAAAAAACCAACCCACTACAAACTGTTCTTCATGATGATAAATGTTGGACTTCTGAATTTCATCTGTTAGTGTCTACCAACTGTTAATTAGAAGTAAAAAAAAAAAAGAAAAAAAAAGAGGGAAAAAAGTGATGACATATCACTTAATTAGTTATTATCTGCATTTAGAATAGGAGTCACAACGCCGCTACTCAACCTCATTTGATGATCTTGATCTCTTGTTTGACTTCAGACCTAATCATTGCCTACTTAAAATAACCATCCATCAGTGATGGTAGTGCTGTCCTATTAATGAGGAGCAGACATGAAATAATGCTGTTGATCTAGAGCTGACTTTGCCAGTCTGACCACAAAACATTTCTGACTCCTTATAGTGCTGAGACATTCTTCAGAATTTAACTGTAGCTATTTTTATCTGTCTCTCCCTCTCTTACAGGTCTCCCTTCACAAAGAATATTTAAATTATGTAAATTTAAAAATATATATATTTCATCATTTGCAATCTTGAATAGCAGGAGGATTAAGTTTGTCACCTGTGCTAAGGCCTTGTCCTATTTCTGCAAATCAGGAATGTAAGTTCCAGTATAAATGCCTTGGGGATCTTATTTCAGCAGTGTGAGAATTGACCTCATGTTTTATCTCCCACTTCCTTTCACTTAACTTGACACTAATTCGCAAGAGGACTCTTCTTTTTATGTCTTGGAAGCTTGATTCCTAATGCTGTTTCAAACTCCAGGCATACTGTATCAGCTTGATCACATCTGTCTGAATGCTGCTTGACCCCTTCTTAAGCATCTTCACAGTCTAGCAGTAGAATTCCCTGAATGGTAGAAACTAGAAGACTGTAATTGCCTGTAGTTTTCTGCAGCCCTGTTTTCAGATTTGGGTCCTGTTCACCGCCTACAATCCATCTGCTGCCACTTCAAGGGATACATCAGTACTTCAGTGGTGTCATGTTTTAGTACTTTTAGAGCTTTGAAATTTTGTTGATGATTTGTTTCATTTTTGTCAATTTATGATTTTTTTTTTTTAGCTTCTGTATTTCATAGAACTCTGGAAACATTCAGCTAGGAAGGGACCTCAAGAGGTCATCTAGGCCAGCCTCAATATTGGAATGGTGCATTAGGCCTGTCTTTTTAAGAATCTCCTTGCATAGGAACCTTTCTAACCTCTTCAGGACTGAACAGTGGGGCAAGTTTAGCTTTTCTGCAATTGCATACAGTATGTTCTTTTACATAGACATCTCTTAATTGTTCTTCCTGGATCTCTAGTAGGCCTAATGTTTCTCTTATTTTTAACATGTTCTTCAAAAGTTACTTTTAGCCTGACTTAGTAGTTTTTCCTTCTACTTGCCAGATATTACCCGTTTTTGTATTCCTTAATCAAACCTAATATACTTCTGCTTTTAATTACCTTCTTTACAGTCACACCAAAAAAGGTAGAAGTCATCTGAACCTGTTGATTGGAGAGTCTTGTAACTCTGAACCTCATTTTTCTCCAGTCACCTTCAAGCATTTTACCCATTTGGCTCTTCTTTTCTAAGTTCATTTCAGCTAGTCATCTTGCTTCTCTTTCCAAACATTACTCAAGTGAACTTCTGTTTAGAACAGCGTGTTGAATTGGAACTTGTGGCCGCTGTTAGACAGTAGTATGTCACACTAAGTCAAGAGCTACTTTTTCTCTTACAGACCCTTGAGTTTCTGCAAGAAGCTGTCATTACAGTCTATAAAAAATATGGTTTATACCTCCTCTGATATAGCACTTAACAGCCTACTCAGAGACAGAGAAGGACTTGAAATCTCTGTTTCCCACAGTCAGTCTGTAATCTCCATTAGTATTTGAGTCTCTTCACCACCTTTAATAAGATCTAATGCTGTTCTCTTTCTATGCTAGCTCCATCAAAATGTACTACAGAATCCCTGTGGGTTCACATTCTGGACATAACCTTGACTACTAAGATTTTCATTGACGAAGACTGCTCTGCTGCTGTACCAAGCAGACTGCCCTTCAGTCTGCTGTTTCTGTCTCTTAAGTTCCTGCAGTGCAATTATACTGCCGCTGTTGATGAAACCCATCTCTTGTTAAGTAGATTCACTATACTGCAAAAGTTTCCTCGTTCCTAGTACTTCTGTCCCCTTTCTCCCAATACTGTTTGCTTAGCTACTCTATGCAACTCTGCCTCTCAAGCTAAGCATGCACATTTAATCCTAGCAGCTCAGGAGAAAGCCATCCCTATGTTCCAGAAAAAAAGCCAGCAGTGGAAAAAACCAGCTTGGTTGAATAGAGAGATCTTGAGTGATACCAAGAAGAAGAGAAATGTTTATGGGCTCTGGAAGAGGGGGACAGGCCTCTTGGGTGGACTACAGGAGGGAAGTGAGATTGTGTAGAGAAAAAATCAGACGGGCTAAGGCTCAACTAGAAATCAGATTGGCAAAGTCTGTGTAAGATAACAAAAAAGCTTTCTATAAATATATAAATAATAAAAGGAGGACTAGGGAGACCATACAGTTCCTATTGGATGCAGAAGGAACAACAGTGACAGGGGATGAGGAAAAGGCTGAGGTACTGTGCTGGCCAAACCCCTTTCCATCATCTTCCAACAGTCCTGGAAGACTGGGAAGTTCCACTGGACTGAAGGCTGGCTGATGTTGTGCCCATCTACAAGAAGGGTCGCAGGGAGGATCCAGGGAACTACAGGCCTGTCAGTCTGACCTCAGTGCTGGGAAAAGTCATGGAACAGGTGATCTTGAGTGCGATCATGAAGCACATGCAAGCGAAGCGGGTGATCAGGCCCAGTCAACACGGGTTCACAAAAGGCAGGTCTTGCCAAACTAACCTGATCGCTTTCTATGACAAAGTGACTCGGCTGCTGAACTGAAGGAAAGGCTGTGGATGTATCTTCCTGGACTTTCCTGGACAGTAAAGCCTTTGACACAGTTTCTCACAGCATTCTGCTACGGAAACTGTCGGCCTCTGGCCTGGATGGGTGTACACTCTCCTGGATGGAAAACTGGTTGGATGGCCGGGCCCAGAGAGTGGTGGGAAATGGAGTTAAATCCAGCTGGAGGCCAGTTACAAGTGGGGTTCCCCAGGGCTCAGTGCTGGATCCAGCCCTGTTCAATGTCTTTATCAACGACCTGGATGAAGGCATCGAGTGCTCCCTTAGCAAGTTTGCAGATGACACTAAGCTGGGTGGAAGTGTGGATCTGCTGGAGGGTCGGGAGGCTCTGGAGAGGGATCTGAACAGGCTGGACTGCTGGGCTGAGTCCAACGGCATGAGGTTTAACACGGCCAAATGCCGGGTCCTACACTTGGGGCACAAGAACCCTGTGCAGTGCTACAGACTAGGAGAAGTCTGGCTAGAAAGCTGCCAGGAGGAGAAGGACCTGGGGGTGTTGGTTGACAGCCAACTGAACATGAGCCAGCAGTGTGCCCTGGTGGCCAAGGCGGCCAATGGCATCTTGGCTTGTATCAGGAACAGTGTGACCAGCAGGTCCAGGGAGGTTATTCTCCCTCTGTGCTCGGTACTGGTGAGACTAATACTGTGTTCAATTCTGGGCCCCTCACCACAAGAAGGATGTTGAGGCTCTGGAGCGAGTCCAGAGAAGAGCAACAAAGCTGGTGAAGGGGCTGGAGAACAAATCTTATGAGGAGCAACTGAGAGAGCTGGGGTTGTTCAGCCTGGAGAAGAGGAGGCTGAGGGGAGACCTTATTACTCTCTATAACTACCTGAGGGGAAGTTGTAGAGAGGAGGGTACTGGCCTCTTCTGCCAAGTGACAGGGGACAGGACGAGAGGGAATGGCCTCAAGCTCCACCAGGGGAGATTTAGGCTTGAGATTAGGAAAAATTTTTTCACAGAAAGGGTCACTGGGCACTGGAACAGGCTGCCCAGGGAGGTGGTTGATTCACCTTCCCTGGAGGTATTTAAAGTGAGGGTGGATGAGGTACTTAGGGGCATGGTTTAGTGTTTGATAGGAATGGTTGGACTCGATGATCCGGTGGGTCTCTTCCAACCTGGTTATTCTGTGATTCTGTGATTATGATGAGAAAAGCTTCAAAGAATGGTAACAGAGGTGCTGATTCCCAATCTTTCACTTAATTCAAATTTAACTCCTTGTTTTTTCTTCTCTTTCTTCTTTGCTTTGTCGTTACTGATACTATGTACACCAACGACAACTAAGAACTCTTACTCAGCTCTGAGTATCTGAATGTGGACCCTCTGATGCCTATATGCCAGGGACACAATCAGTTGCCATCACCAACAATTTTTGTGCCTCATAATAAAGACCTTCAGGCTACTGTATTAATGTAAAGTGAAAGTAGTGGCAACTTACATTAATTCAGTGAATTGCTATCCGCTGGAGTTCAGCAGTGGGTATGTTTCTCTTTCAGATGTCTATCATCAGCATCAATATCCACAGCAGGGCGACAGAGCAGTTACCACGATAGCCTGCTGTCGCTGCTATACTTAAGCCTACTAATCTACTATGAAACCAGGAGCCAGAGTCATAGTTTTGCTCTGAGAAACATAAGTTTAGAACTTTGACCTGTACATAACCACATTATTCACTTTTAGTGTTTTCCTTTTTGTGGTTTGCTTGGAGATCTTTTTCAAAACAACAACAAAAAAATCGGTTTGTTCAATGGCAGCCTTGTTTGACGTGTTTTTGCATTCATGCGTTGACTAGAAATACCTGAACAGAAATGCTTTATTGCTCATTACATTAAATTAAACTCCCTCCTTACCTCCTGACTACTGTAGTCTGATGCTAAAGCTGGTAAACTGTTAGAAAGGAGAATGGATAATAGTGAGAGCTGAGGAATACCTGTTTCTGATTGTAACAGCTGGTATGTTTGACATGAGCTCCTGAGCTGTATTATTAAGTAGAATTCAGGCAGATGAGAGGGAGCTGGTTGGTTTGTTTTGAGGATTTGGCACTCAACCAGCTCCTGCTGTTTTGCTCGATTGTGGTTCTACACAATACTTGAAGATGGCATGTCTGCCAGAAATACTAGTGTAGGTGCTTTCCTTTTGAGCAGCAGCATTACATAAAACCAAAAGAAGAATTCTTTGCATTTGAGTTAATATACTATACAGGAGAAATTGTATGCTACTAGCAGGCTGTCCAGAGTCAACATATGTCTACAAAGAAGTTCAGTTTCCAAAACATTTTTCACTTTCATTTGTCTTAGTATTCAGTTCTGTCATTTTGCAGCACCAAATGCAGTTGCAATAATAAAGCAGAGTAAAAGGAGAGTAAAAACATAAAACACATTGGCCAAAAAGTTGGTGGGGTTTTCTTCTTCTGCAAATTTAATAGAGAATATGCAGCATATGGTTAAGTACAGGGTTAAATGGAGCCATTTGTAAGCAATGTTGAGGTTATAGCAAATATACTGTCCATATCTAAAGAATAATCCTTATGTATAATTTCACAGATGAGAATGACATTTTCTGCAAATGAAGGCAACATTAAAATATCTCACTCGATGATGACAGTGGGAATAGATCGGCATTAAATTACCCTCTTTTAATTCTAGGCAGTATAAAGTATTTGGGAAAATATATTATCTCCATGACTGTATGATAAAAGTTCAGTTAGGTGATAAGAAATAAACATTATCAAGTCATGGTAATGAATTATTTCTTCCAAAAGTGCAGGTGAAAATAGCAGGTACCTGCATTTTACTCTGTGCATGGAGTAACTCTTAATTTCTTCATCTAAATTTTTTACGATGTATGCCTAGTTTGTATAAAATTCCATTTTGAACTTCTTCTCCATAGGCTTAGTCTGATCCAGAGGTTATTTTTCATTAAGCTGGGAGTTAAGTAGATGATAATGTCCTCACCTTACGAGCTTAGAGAAGATAAAATTGTAAACTATCCAGTAGAAGATTCCTTTGTTTTTCATTCTGTTGGCAAGTACTAAGCGATTCCATCGGAGTCTAAAATCTGACTTTAGCAAAGAATGCCTCTACTCTTGTATCTTCTTGCAAATATTTAAATTGCTTCTATTAAAGAATATGTAGGCATTAATTAATTTTAAGTGATACAAAGTGAATAGAAACCTATAATGAAATTGGGAAAATTCTTCATCCAATTTGCTGTTTGAAGGATCAGATTAGTGATACCAAATGCCAATTTATGCCACATGCAAGTCCTGCTGCTTCAAACTAACTGAAAATCATTGAGAAAATTGAATGCCTAAAGTGAGAAGCAGATATCATTACTGTTCTTGCATTCCCTTCATGCTTCCAGCGAAAGGTACAGATAATGGCATCCTTGCTGGAGAAGAAGCAGATATCCTTTTAGTCTCCTTTGAATTTAGCAATACATCTTGCTCAGCAGATCAAATCTCGGATACAAACTAGGTTTATTGCCTTTAAGTTAGCATGAACTCCTGGGATCTATTTATAGAGAGTGCTAATTGGCCTGTGTATTCTTTGGCAGGTTCTATTGTTTATGCTTTTCAAACAACAGAAATCTGGAATATTTGAATGGAAAGATAAGGAGGGAGCTTTTTACTATGTCTTATCCACATGCTGGCTGTTTGCAATTTGTTTGTAAAAATGCAACAGTTGAATAATGTTGATTAATGTTGTGGTTGATAAATGAGTGCAGTTCCTGTCTCTTGTGTGCCAAAAGCTTGCCTCCGCCATCTGCAGACTGTATTTGCACCGATTGTGCAAAGGATTGAGAACGAATTTGGAAAACATCTTCACAAGAAAACTCCTGTGCACCTTCCAGCACAAGTGCTAAGGAGAATTTGGGGTTTGGGCATGGGATTGCCTCTAAAGGGAGCTGTTGCTTAGCGTTGGAAAGACAGATCATTGTTTTCTTCAGTGAATATAAGGGCTCATTTTGCTTGAGGCTGAGTGCACAGGAATAGGCAAACTGCAAACTTTTCTTAAGCCAAAGGGTGAGGAAAGGTTAAACAAAATCACTTCCATGAAGATTTGAAAGGCGCAAAGTAGTGGTACGTAGTGGTACGTAGTGCCAGTGTTTCATATAAATCTTACTTGTTTTCCTTAAGGAAAAATAGTTTAGATTGTATTTAAGCCACAGATTCAGTTTCTTAGCTCACTGTTTGCATTGCAAGTCTTTTGTCAACAGGTATTATATTCTGAAGAACTTGGATTTTGATATTCTTCTCTCAACAACTTTGATTGCTTACATTAACCCATCTGACCTTGATAACTCCTTCAAATACTAGCTAATTAAGATGGTACATTATGAGGAGACTCATCATTCAGTTACATGAAATCTCAAAAGCTTATTTTAACATCCAAAAAAACCCAGTCTTGTGTAATCTGAAAAAAACTCTGAAGCAAATGACTAAGATTATTCCAACAGTGTTATTTAAGTAAAGTCAACCATCAGTTAACAGAAAGTAATCTTCCTTCTGGCATCAAGGCCAGTTATGTTGTTTCTTATTTCATTGAACTACCAAAAAGGGCTCTGTAACTAGTTAATCTGAAAAACTAGATGCATCTGGTTTGTTTCTTCTTCAGCCTTTAGGCAGTCATCTGCTTTTGCAGGCTAAGTAAAATAACCATACTAGTTGTTTCTGGAAGCTGGTTCAGTCCAGTTAGTGCTTTTAAATTTGTGTTTCCCTTTGGGGTGCAAGTTATCCTTAATTTTTGTAGGCAAGCCTAGATGATTTTATAGTCCAGTAGATACTTGGGATCATCCTGTGGAAAGGATATGCTGTGAAATTCATTCTCTTCCATGTTTCTTTGAAAACTCTGTTTTGTTTTCTTCAAACCAACAGCTGCAGAACAAAGTCACAGTGCTCACAGTGCTGTTTCTTAAAGGATGCTATTTCCCCCAACTTGTTCTTAAAAAACTATTCATAGTATACAGACAATTTCAATCACTTTCCTTTTATCATGCAAAACCAGTGAATAACTAAGACCTTCTCATCAGCATTTGCTGCTTGTAGGGTGTCTCTTGCAAATATCATTCAGTCTGTGATCAGTCTTTTTTCTCCAGAGTCACTTTTATTTCCATTTATACTCTAGAGGGAAGAACAAATAATCTTCCCGATTCCAGGCAAGGTCAATAACAACTAAGATGCTCTGGGTAAACACTGCCACACTGCTGCAGGAGGCTATGGGTGGGGATGGTACTCAGCATATCTGGGCAGACATACTCCAATGTTAAATGCCATCAGCCTTTCTGATTTGCTTGAAGGTTAAGTGTTAAGTTAGTATGCTTATTAACTGATTGAAAGCCCAAAGTAAAGACTTACTGAGATAGCGGGAAGAATTTCTTGCTCAATCAGTTTTTTCTGGATGGATTATGTCAGTTGTCGATAGAAATAAGTGTAGCTGGTGCTAAGATGCCCCTTTCCTCAGTCATACTTCTAAAATTTTTTTTGTATCTTCATCCAACTTGAAATAAGTTAACGTACTGTAATGTTTTAATTTACGTACCATCAAATATAAAAATAATTTAGTGAAACATAACAAGTATTGTCTCTAAGAATGATTATGTAAAATGTTCAGTCAAACAGTAAAATAAAACACTTTAAACATGTCATTAGTTTTGGTAAAAACTGAGATAGGTTACATGACTGTCGCTTCCTTTTTTCGTTTCGCTTTGCTTCAAGTGAGGGGATGGAAACAGTGTAATGATACCTATATATGCTATTATGCATACTTGAAATCTTTATGAATACTTCTAACCATTTTTTCTCCAGATATACAGTGCATTAAAAATCAATTTTAGTTGTTAGAGAGAGCATCTTATGACTGTTTAATTATAAGAATGATTTTGAGGTTTAAGTGTAAAACAAAAGTTTTAACTGTGTGCAAGTCAGAGAAGCAGTTGAATTGCTTATAAATTCAGACTTGCTGGCAGGATTGTTCTTCAGTCAGAGCACTTGTTTCTGACTCTTAAGAACTGGAAATGTTTGCTTGCCTCCTTATATTTTAGTCACTTTAGTTTTATGGCTTGTCCAGTAAGAGAAATAGTCCTACAGTAAATGGAAAGGAATTAAATTAGTCTGCCCGATGATTTAACTTACAATGTAAAAGCAGCTTCTTAAATCAAAGTTGTACTCTGTTGAAGCCTCCTGTTTGGCTTACATAAAAAGAGCTACAAGAAGGTTCACATTTCTTAATTTAAGGAAAACACACAAGCACTTTATTTAGGCTTGTTTTGAATGTGCCCCTTATTCATTAGAGAATTCAGTGACTATTGTCTTCCAGAGAAATCTCAACAATAAGAAAGCACTGGGTTAAGAAATCGTCTTTTCCTGCTATACAAAAAATTTTTTTTCTTATTACTTACGTAAAAAGCCAGCTAGATGGTGTGTCAGAGGTCTTGTGAAGGAAGTAACCTGAAGCATATGCTAAGTTTTAACATGTTCCTCTCCCATGAAAAATAACTTCCTAGGAATGTTTTGTCATACAGCTGCTAATGTTACAAAGCTTGCATGTAACGAACACAAGCTAAGCTGTTTGCACAGTTGCAAATCAAAGTTGAATTAACCCAAATGGCACCTTCTAGATACCATTGTTTTTAATGGAACAACTGAATGAAGTAGTTTCTACAAAGTTAGTGGTTGTGAGTTATCAACATTTACATTTAATCTGAGAAACCACTGAAACATTAGAGCTGGAATAGATAAAACTCTTGGTTCCTTTTCCATATATGTGAAAGTGAAACAGAAGTAGTCTGTAGCTGCTAGTGGTAGAGGCAGATCAATGAGAAACTTTTATGATCAAATAGCTTGTTCCTAAGTAAATCTGTTAATTGCTCTAAATCTAACAGAATGGCCATTGGCAGTGTCTTTGTACTTGTGATTATTTCACTTTTTAAGATATTTATGATGTTTCCAGTGTCTGAGATCACAAAATCTGGAAAATTGTGTCTCAACTTTAGTTGTAGGATGAGGATTAAGAGAAGTGCTGTATTGTTAAACATGGGACAGCCTTAATATACAACAGTAATTTTTAGCGAATACTCATTACATTTGATATATTATTCAAGAGTAGGAGAAAAAATCTAAGAAAGTAGCTTTTGGGTTATTCTGCTTGTATCCATGAACATATCAAATTAATGGTCAGTGGAGTTGCCTCTACCTGAAGAGGAACAGATGATTTCTGGTAAAGGGCATTAGAGTAAGCTTTAAAGCAAATGAGATTCCTTAAGCTTTTTGTGTTTAATGAAGACTATTTAAAGGCGTGGTAGTTCTGTGCCCAGCATCATGACTTGTTTTTAAAGCCTCAGTATTCAAATTTGTCAGTCTGGATTATCATCCTGCTTTGTTCCTTGCCCTAATCCTTTCATCTCCTGTGTTGCATGTAGTTTGCTAGTTATTAGTAGTTGTTCTTATTGTTATTGTTACTTTACCGCTTGCTTCTTTCTAAGCAGGCTGCCACAGCCTTAGAAGAGAAGACTTTTGTTGATAAATAGCATGTTCCAGTGTATGAAGCTATAGCTTGGACAAAAGTCACTTAGGACTATAGTGTGACACTGCCCTGTATGTGCCCTGATGCTGTGCCACAATATATGTATAATATTTATATAAAACTTTCAACAGAAACTGAAACAGAGCAGGTTCCTTCTGAATACCAGGAAACATGTTTTTATTTTGGGGGTGACTGAGCACTACACAGGTTAGCCAAAGAGACTGTGGAGTCTCAATCCTTGGGAGATATTGAAAAGCCATCTGGGCATGGTTCTGGGCAACCTGTTTGAGCAGGGATGTTGCACTAGATGACCACTGGAGGCCTCTTCTAACTTCAACGTTCTGTGATAGTGTGAGCTTCTAGTCACAGCTTCATGTGAAGTGAAGCGAAGTCTCACATGATAGCTCATTGGCCATCAGGAGCACTTTGTGTGACAACCAACAGGGAAAAGGAAAACTCTTTCCTAGGGCCAACAACACTACCACTACAGACCCATGACTACTGTTCTGCAGATACAGGAGTAATTCTCACCAGAAGGAATAAACCCTGAGCTGGCTGGAGAAGTGCTACTTAGTGCTGCCTGGCCTGAGGACATTTCAATATAAGTGTTAGCCATTTGGGGACTGACCTCTGAGTGATATAAATTATCTGACTTAAAATATTTCTGTTGTTGTCAGAGAGGGACCAGAGCAAAAAGGCAGAGTAGGTAGCTTTTTCTGTTGGCTCAGCAAGCTGACCTGGTTTATTCTGCACGTACCTATTAGCTAGTGGTCAGTTCAAGGAAGATGGCGGCACATTAGAGATCCTGATTTTTAGACCCTTTTGTCCAAGGATAATTTTGATGCCAACTGCTGAGAGTCATTTCATGAAGCTATTATTCTGATGCTGGAGTATAATATTAAAGTGAGCAAATAAAGTTAGCAAAAAAATGAACAGGAGATCAATTAAAGTAGGCATACTTGGTATCCTTTTCACATTGTATACTTGTATATTTGATAAGCATCTTTTAAAACTCTGCATTAACAGCTGGAACAAACTTAAAAGTATCAGGTAACACTGGCTGAAACAAACAGCTCTCCATTTACTGTTAAGTTAACATTTAAAAAGCAGCTAGAATATCCTTTATCTATGCAGAGTGATTTTAGCCTTTTTTGTGCCTGCCACCATGGTCTAGGAGGGTACTTCAGAGTGAACGCATCACTCTAAATCACTTAATGGTATTGGAATTAAAAGAAGCAGTCAAATTTGCGAGGCCAGGAATGAATCTCCTGTTAGCACTTTATGCTACATTAAGGATGTAATTATTGATTCACCATGCAAAGTTTATTAGGCTCCTGCACCCCACCCCCTGCTTTCACACAGATGGTGTTGCAAATCACCTCTCAACAGTCACCTGCTTGACAGGGGAGTTTCACATGCAAAGTGCTATTCTTTGTTTAGATACTATAGCTTGCAAGATGTAAAATGAGGCAGCTATTTAAATTTGTTCTTACAGCGCTTGGGCTGGGAATACAAGATTAAATAAAAAGAAAATTAGGAAGCAGATGCTTGTGGCTTAACAGAGAAATTGTCCTAAAAGATACTCTTCATTACTGGTGGGTATGAGTAATTCTACTAAGGCAGCTGTTTCCTTAATCAGGAAGAACACAAACCTCTAACATGACATCCAGATGTTTTCTGTATCGCTTCACAGTATAATGAGTTTCCATTGTATATGGTGTATTTTAAATTCTGTTTGTATTTACTTATTTCCAATATATTTTCAAATACATGTATAAGGTTATTTGTGTACTTGTACATTATCCTCCTTAATTGTAGGAGACCTGAGCACTAAATATGTGACACGTTTTGTGCTCTTGACATCTGACAGGTTTGAAGAGGTTTGTTCTGTTAGGGATGGAGGGGTCTTGGGAAGGAGTTTTTTAGTGACAGTGTCTGTTTGTCATTCATCTGTGCTGTTGTGTGATGCCTCTTACAGTTCTGCCTGTTGTTCAGAGCAGCAGGACATACTAGTGTTAATACATATATGGTGGGTTTATATCTTGTTCCAGTTACATAGATATTGGGTAAAAAGGGAGATTTAAAAGTTTGAGTAACTGTTAGGTGTGGGCTGCTGACAGTTTTAATACCTGCTGACATACAATCTGCACTTGTTAGTAATACATGCTTTGTTTAACTGGAGACCTGAGATTCCAAGCTTTCTATTGTTGACAGGACACAAGACTGGCATCCCAAATCTTCAACACGTTTACTGGCACTGAGCTGTTAGTTGGGGTGATGTGGGATTTCAAAAAAGATTTGAGCACTGCTTTTAAAGGCATGAGTCTTCTTACCTGCAGTTTGGGCCTCAGGAGCCAGTTGCCAGTGTACAGTTCATCTGCACGTATGCAGTAAGTCTAACTCACTATTCATTACTCTTTGTGGATGTTGTGCATCTCACCTCTTGAAAAATTAAGGCTGCCCTGAATTGGGATGAGGAACTCTCAAAGGCTTTTACACCTAACAAATTCGTTTTATTACAGGCAATTGTTAAAGGTTTGTTTACTACATTCATCACCACCTTTCCTTGAATACTTGCAACAGAGATACTATTAAATGGTCAGTTCATGTGCTTTATGGGTACTAATGGATTATAGCTAAGCTTTTAACTGTGCAAGTATGCATAAGCTTTAAAAAAACTAACGCATTCTTGATATTAGTAGATAAATAAGGAGTTACTTTTTCTCTTGTGGTTAAAAAGTTCTTCCTGTTAAATAGTTCTTGGAGTTTATGTCTGTGTAAGCAATCTTAAATACACATGAAGAGCACAAAAGGAAATAACTAGAACTGAGATAAATTCTTCCTTTTTTATTTTTTAATTCTGCACTTATTTAGCAATTCCTTCCTTCACTCTGATTTTGAAGTGCAAGTCAGCTGTGTATAAATTACTGTATGTTAATAGTTCCTTGTTTTATGCCTTTCCTTCTTTCTACCAGTTTGTACCATTTATTACTGGCCTTCCTAAAATATAATTTTCAAACACAATGTATCTCCTAGACATTAAAAAAATAAAAAAAACATGAAGTAATTATATGATTTAGATACTGCTGATAACTTGGGGGGTTTTGTTCTTGTTGCTATGTAAGTTTGGATTAAAACTGGAAATCTCTAACTAATTGAGTTACTTGCATTTGATTAAGTTCTCTACAGTGATTTTGGGGCTAGGAGGGTGGCTGTCAGTGTGTCTTCATCTTCATGGTACTATGTAACTTCTCTGGTACAAGAACCAGGTAGAAAAGACAAGTTTTTGTTTTGTGGGGGGGTTTTTGTTGGGTTTTTTTTTGCCATCAGTGAAACGATAACAAAACAGGCTAATTGAATAAAAGAAGGGATTCTCCCCTGCCCCCCAGATGTGCTCTGATTTTTGTAATAAGCATCTTTTAAAAGTTTATTTGCTTCTACACACTGTTGACCATCATAATAGAGTATTCTGGAGAGGGCAGTACATACGTAGCAGTTTACCCATGTTTATTATTTCCTCACGTTGTGAAAAAGACATGTACTGCTCTAGCATTTTGCAGAGATCGCTCACAGAAACCACAAGCTGCCTGAATCTCTCCAGTGTGGTTATTTGCGTACTTCTACAATCACAGTTTCCAAAAGCTGGAAACTTATGTGCACCTTCTTGAATCGCCACATCATCTTGGGTGCCAAGAGCTTTCACAAGATCTGAGTACTCTGATCCCTGCTGCTCTCACAGATTTGTCAAATATAAGCTTTGGCTTATCATACTGAAGGTCTCATAATAAATTCTACTTCATGGCGGTTTGAGCCTTAGATTGGGATAGAAAGTCACCTTTTACTATAAAATCAATATTTTCCAGTTGTTCTTTACTGAAAACCATTTGTTTTTTCATGTGTTCCAGCCAAGCACTGTATGGTAGGATGGTAGATGCTGGGCAGGATTGTGGAATGGCTGCTGGTTGTCATTATTTTTAAGTGAATCATTCCTCCTGCTTTATATGGCTGTGATATTATTTATATGTGGGAGGTTTGTATGAATACTAGTGCTCCTTTGAGAATTTTTATGAGAGGAGAGCATCTGGAGTTATTTAATAAACTTGGTTTAAAATGTAATCTTTTTTCCTGGGTTTTCTGATGTCTCCTAACCCCAAGATGCCCCTCCACTGTGCTGTGGTAACAGCTAACCTGTGCTCCCTCTGCCGGCATCCCCATGCGATGTAAACCCGATCGTCCGAGTTCTGCTGCTCTCCAGGGAAGGGGTGACTTGTTTAAGTTCTCAATAAAATAAAATACTGCTCTCTCTGGTCAAAATTCACATGTGAAAGTGTGATAAATCATGCTTTCTAAACGAGCAAAAGCATGCTTTGTTTCTTTCACTGTGCTTTTATGGAAACAGTGCTCATATAATTATGCTTCCAGAGTGTAGTCAGCTCATGATTGTCCAGTTTGCCTGTGCCTGGGATGCTGCTGTCAGTGGGTTTGGCAAGGGCAGTACAAGCAATGCGGGGTGCTTTATTAAGTGCAGAAGCACACCCTTGTCCCTGTAAGGGAACCTTGCATCCAGCTAAGCCCAAGCTCCAAGTCAGTGCAACCCCAGGAGAGCCATGTCTGCTCCGCTCGGCCATCAGTGACGTTCTAGTCCCCAAGACCCTGGGGCCTTATTAGATCTGAGTGAAGAAGTACAGGATGGGCAAATGTGCTTTGTGTCTGACACTGTGCTTGCAAACTGTGAAGCCTTCCCAGAATTAGGACTGCTGAGGAGCATGATGCTGACTTGTGTCAGCATGTGTAGTCGCGCTGATTAGCGCTGGGTTTTCTTTGACCATTCTAAGCGTAGCCTCAAGTAGAGCTACTAGTTTTTAATACACTGCCCTCTTGCGTATCGTGGTAGGAAGACATGAGATTGGGTGCAGCCCTGGGCTGGCGATGGGCTCTCGCATTGGTGCAGCATTTCACACATGCTCCTCTCAGGTCCAGTAGGACCAGGGCAGGCCCAGACCTAGCAAGTTGATCTTGGACCCTGTCTGCTTCCTGGGGAAAATACTCAAAACATGCTCTTGGCACTTCTGGATCTGGGTGTACAGTAAATACTGTGAAGCTCCTAAATGAAGTCCACTGGGCTGCTTCTGTTGGTACTAGTTACCACACTGATGTCAATCATTACAATGTTTGTTTCCAGAAATGTTAACTGTCTCCTCACCTTGTATAGCACAGATAATTTGTAACTGACTCTGCTCAGCCAGCTGTAAGTGAGGGCTGAATTAAGCTAAACTCAAACCAACTTGTTAGTGTCAAGGTGATGGTAATTGTAAAAGTAGTAATTGCTGCTGAATGAATGTCAGCAGCTGAGTGACTTATCCAGATGTCATAAACACTGGAAATATCTTATAGGAAATGTTTTTAGATAACATGACACTTTAAGTGTGTTATAACTTGGTATTGAAAATACTGGAAGAATAGCTTATGCTATTTCATATATAATGGTATGTCATGTGGAGTGACATTTTCATAGCATTTCTAATCTTTCATTGTAAAAATAAAACAAATGCAAACATAGCAAAAACTCTGGATTGTTTTTCAGCGAAGACGGTATTGGAAAAAGTTCTAAGAGAGTTCTCTTTTGTTAGCAGATAGCTTTAAACGTAAATCGGCATTTGTTACACTGAACGGATTGCTAGTCAGTGTTTTGGAGCTGCAAAGCAGCCTGTCCCTATTCATTTGTTTTCTGATTTTGCTTCTAAATATTTATTCCTTACCCTACTGGGAAAGGCAGTCAGGTACAGGAAAGAAAGCAATAAATCTTACTTAGTGGCTTGTCAGTTTCTATCTGCAAATATAAAACAAAAATGAAAAAAAAATGCTTAATTTGACAGAATTAGAAATGTGGAAAAAATGTCTTTGTCGGTTTAAAAAAAACCCAAGAGGATTATTTCCTCTGGTGTTAAATTTTAACTTCAGGTTACCCTCATATGGAAGATTTTTAAGGCAGAATTCTGGCTGTTCTTTAGTTTACTACAATGTAGCATGTTGTGTTTTCTTTTCTTCCTGATTAGCAACAGCAATTAAATCTATGGTGAGGTAATCTAACATTTTCAAAGGGGTTTGTTATTCCAGCTAAAGGAAATGGTTTTGTTTATCCAGAGGAGGTAATATTCTTGTGCTGTAATGAAAGCCAGTGCTCACCAGATGGTCTGGGCTTAGCTCTGCAGTTGCATCCTTGCAGGCGGATCCTCGTTTCTTTGTTGGATTGCTGGTTTTCCTAATAAGATTTGATAATGGACACAAGAGTCTACAAAATCTGATTTATTGTGGGGTTGGGTCTTCTAACACGCGCAACACGGTTCTGAATGTATGATCTCTTGTAACAATCCCTTTTAAAAGAAACATTTTTTCTCTAAAGCCATTAAACAAAAAACTACACTTTTGATATCTGCATGCCACAAGGTTGTGTAGAGAATGTAACTGCTTTAAGTTAAGCATGTTTGGGAAACTTTTTTCATTAAATTCACTGCATCTTTCTCATCCAAAGTTTGTGTCTCTGTCCAAATTCACATCCAAAACCTCTACATTTGCGTCAGTGACACAAAATAAGCTGAAGCAAAGAATACCCATACCCAAACAGCTTTTCTAAGCAAGAGTGCCTTACTGAAATAAGGTGGTATTTGAGAAAAATAAGGATATTTTTATAAAAAAAAAATTGCTGTAGGAAAATCCTGATGGAAATACTGTATATGTAAATGTGTTTACTTTCCTTGCCTTTTTCAGTTATAATGCTACCAGTCTTACTAGAATGGGAGATGCAGATAATAACGTTAGGAAGTAGATCAGCTTTGGTGTTGGGAATTATGACATACATAGGTATGGTGTCATACAGAACTATGCCTCCTAGCAGCTTGTATTGAGGTTGTGTGGTAGGGAAAGTTCCCAAGCTGGTTTGTTTTGTCTTATGAAGACCAAAAATATTTATATGTATTTCAAAAATAGATAAGAACATCTCATGGAGTGATAAAATATTATTTTTCTCCCTGGCTTGGTGTGTGTGTTGCCTGTGGAATAGAGGCAGGAACAGGAAAGCTCTGTGTGTGCAGCAGTGAGGTGGATTTATTGTTTACGTGTTACTGCATACTCAAACATTGTTAAGAATTGTTGATTTGGGATGATGGTGACAGAATTTGGCATGCTTTTTGTGTCGTAAGGCACTTGAGAGTGGTAACTTGGAGGACGCAGGTGCTGCTTTACTGAGCATTGAGCTTATTTTAACTAACAATTCATAGCCTACTAATATAAACAGAGGTCTTGGTAGAAGATGTAGTGACTCCATCTTTTGTGTAATCTATTATGTGACTATAGCAAGTATCTAATTTGGTATAGTACTAATTTTAATTACAAGTAGGACGACAGACTGGCAAGGAGTCTCTGTATTTGTTCCATGGAACAAACTTTCTTATGCAAGTCATACAGTGAGAATCATCATACAAGTTTGTTAGAGAACTTACATAAACTTTTTAAAATGTTAATAATACTTTGAGTTTAAAAAGGGTTATCTCACATCCAAAATCTGTCTTCTGGCAAAAATTAGATTAGAGAGAAATGCTTGAGGAAGTACGTAATATTCTAACTATAGTGTTACATACTTATCATGTATTTCTTACTGGTTTCAAATATTTTCTTTCCTGAGTAATATTGTTTCACTTAGAATAATTTTCTTTCTTGAAGTATAGTGTCTAGCCGAGTTAGACCTCGGTACAATTTTTAGTGGTTTGGATGCCTTTTAAAAGTAGGCATATTATTCTCCTCTGAAACCTCAATTTAAACGAAGGGTTTGGTGATGATGTAGCTTACTGATTGCTGATGAAGGGACAGTCCTTTTCCTTAAAAAGTATGCTGTCTAGGTATGAGTAGTGGAACAAGTCATGGAGGTCTTGGGACTGGTTTGTAGACTTTTATATTTGTAGGTAAATATTTAAACCATTACAACTACTTGTGGAGAGAAGGGTGGGAGCAGGCACGGGACCATGACAGCTTCTGTCAGGCAGGTGTGATCCAGTGCAAGAGCTTCATGTGAGTCAATATTCATTACTGCTGGCTGAGCACTGATGGTGAACGGCCAGGAGAATTCCTTGAGCCTCTCAAGATAACCACTGGGATGGAATTTTTTGCTGTAGATCTTTTTCTTTATTATAGATATGATGTCTCTCTTTTTTTTTTGCTCTGTGCATCTCAGTAATTACTGTCATACTTTTTGCCTACCGCAAAATGACTTTACTTGAGGGATATTGGGGAGAGCTTAGGCCTTGGCAAAAAGTCGGAATTCATGTCAGCAATGGAGATACTATGTGGAAGTTTCTGGTTTTTTGTCTACTTTTATTATCTGAAAAAAATTCTTGACCTGTGCAATATTTATTTCTTGTCCAATATTAGAAGATTCTGCAAAAGAAAAACACAGTGAACAGTGTGGATGATGTGCAGTAATTACAACACCCACTTTTTCTATTATTATTTTTTAACTGTTGAAGCTGCAAATTAAAAAATACAGTGGTTCCTTCACCATTTTACCTTTGCTGAAAGAGTATAATTCTGCTGTGTAAAGTTACTGTTTCTTGTGTTCAGTCATTCAGGGTGTTGTATTGTTGTAATTCTTGCTTATACTGTCGTTCTTAATAGACAGTGATTTAGCAGTCGGTATTTCAGCCATATTACACTAGCCCTGGAGACAAAATTGGATGATGTCCATAGCTGACTTTTTTTAACTTCAGAAGGGGGAAGGGAAATCACTCGCATGCATTAGTAATAACCTATTGGAATTCTCTTGTAAACAAGAAAAACATCTTCGCCTCAAGATTTCTTCCAAAATTGATGGTTTAAAACTATTTTTTTCAATTGTCATTTTGTAATTGCCTGCTAGGAGTATTGTTTACTATATGGAAAGAGGTGCACTTTGGCCAAGAAGTTAGAATGCCCAGCTTCACTGTATGTTCCAGTGTTGGTGTTCAGAGCACTGTCCTTATTAGGAGTGAATTACATTTTCCTTGTGTATCCCTGTATGAACAATACTTACTGCTTCATATCAGATGTCTTTATTTTTAAATAACCATTATTTTTGACATTTCCATTAAGCAGGCAATTTTATTTTGTAAGTAATTGTTAATTTTGAAAAGAAGTACAATAGAATTGAAAAAAAAAATGTGAGTTGGTAGAAGTATTTGAAAATAAAGCATTACTGCTGTACATCAACTCTTTAATTAAGGTACTAAAATGTTACATTTTTGTCCAGAAGCAGTTATTGTAAGAGACCTCTTTCTGAGCTTGCATGTAATCTTTTTAATGATGAAGGATTAATACAGTTTATGAGATACAGCAGTTACTGATTCTTGCTGCCACTGCTATGGTTAAAATGAATGTGCTTTTTGGAAAGGAGATCTCTTGTCCTTAAATACATATCTAAAGAGAGCACATATGGCACCTTTAACCACGTTGCGTAAAATAAAATATCTGTCCCCTTTATATATGGCAAAAGATAGGATTTTACGCTGTGTGTCATATGCTTCTACAGAAATTCGGGGTCCTTGTATGCCCATTGCTTGAGAGGGACATAGTAACTGTTCTCCTGTTAATACTTCAGTGTTTCAGGGCAGAGGTGCTAAGGTAAGCTGATGAGTTGGTAGGGCCAGATGTTGTGAAAGGCTGAGGAGGCCTCTCCTGTGCTGAAAGCAAAGCAGAGGTTTGGGTTCCATAGACCAAGGTGAAAAATGCAGCCGCATAGTGTAGTGTAAAGAAGGGGGAAAGCTTATGTGCTCCTGATACTTCTCTCAAGGAATTGTATGAAGAGATAATTGTGCTCTGTGCCAACAGTTTCTGAATATTCCTCAAGGTTTTGACCCTTAGGGAAACTAAATTATGTGCTGGATGAAGGTTACAAATCCTAATTCTCATCAGAATCCACGAAATTGGTAAACCAGGAAGTCAGAAATGACATGGATTATGAAAGGATTTCCAGGCAAATTGTTTTCCATGCTTCAAGTTTCTGCCAGCACTCACATGCAATCCACTTAAAAAATTCTTCTGACTGCAGCCATAATTTGACTTCAAATTACTTAACCTCCCTCAAAATATCTTGCACTGCAATTCTAAATCTTGGGCTGTTGTCATAGAAATCTTGAGATCTGTGTCATGTGAATGGACTGTGGGGTAGTCTGGAGCTTCTTTATGGTAATGTGATTATCTCCAAATTTGTATTCTCTCCTGATCACATATTTTACAATAAAAAATAAAGCTTTGCTCTGAGTGGCTTGTAGAAAGTAGGATTTTATAAATTGTATTTTATATATGTGGAAATTCCATTACCTTCTTTTTGCGAGCAAATCTCTTTATTTATGTATTCACATAAACATATATGAATTTTTTCATTCTCTGAAAATTTACTATACTGCACTTGGCTACATCATGAGATGCACCAGATATATGAATAGATTTCTAATACATAAATAAATAAAAATTCATCATAAATATCCTGGGGGGGTGGGGGAAATGAATTGAAGGGAAACATTAGAGAATGATGAAGGTGACTTTGCTATTTTGGCTACTGCACCTGGGATAATCCCTTTCAGTGTTGCACAGAATCCCAGTGTAATTCCAAGCAAATAGGCCTTGAACATCCACATATTGAAATCACTAAATAGGTTTCTATATTTAAGTTGGAACAATATTGCTTCTAATTAAAAATTCTCTTACTAGAGCACTCGGTGTTCAAATAGTAAGGTTAATGCATCCTGAGCTAAGCTGGCAGCTGAAGGAGAGCAAAATCCTCTTTGTTTTAGCTTTGTAACTATTCCTGTGGACACAGAAGTTCCTTATGTTAAATTGTTTGTCATTCTTGTGAGCACATGTTAATCATTTGATGTCTTTCCACTTCTTGTTCTTAAGATGAAAGCTTAAGTATTTTAGGTACTAAAGTTCAGTTAGGTCTCAGTTATCTGCAGGAGTGTATTCCAATTTTGTGATTAATTATTGCATTTATCCCTATCTATGTATAAGCCATCTGAGTCCATAAGGTTCTTCAAGACTGTAGTGCTGCAAAAATGTCTCTTTTTAGGGGTGGTGGGGGGCTGGAGAAAGGGAAGGGAGTGGGAAGAGGGAATAGAGTGCACAGAGAGAAGGGTTGTTTTTGCTGTAGATTGCCTGTGCAGCACATTTGCAGTACAGCAGGAGCACAGCAGTTTGGCCTGGGTTCCCACAGCACATTGAGCTGCTGTTAATAAACCTCACACAGAGCAAAGGCAGCATTTCTGCAACAGTGTCTCCGCTGCTCAGGGAGGAGGTACCACTCAGGACAAGCAGCTGCCTGTGAGCCAGCCTGGATCCAGCAGCAAGCCCAGCTAATGCCCTCCTCTTCCCAACCCCAGAGCACTTGGCAGGCACAGCAGGGAGTGCGCAAGCAGCTCTGTGCCAGCCAGAGCAGGTCAGACCATGCTGATGTCTCTGGCTTGATGCTAGTCATGCCAGATGTAGGTCCTCTGGGCATCACGACTGTGTGATCCTGCTGTTTGAGTTGTCCCAGTACTGTGTATAATGAAAAACAAGTTGTGTTGCCTTGTTCTTTTGACATCACTCTAAAACAACAGGGATGCTTTGTTGTGTTGACATAACTTATACTATATGCTCAATAATGGTTTTTTCTAAATTCATTTAGTGGGAGCAACAATTCATTTTTCCAACACTTTGTTTCTTCCTGACTTCCAGGTTTTCCGAAAAAAGGCAGTGGAGCTTGGAGAGAAATTATTACCTGCTTTCAACACTCCCACGGGGATACCTTGGGCTTTGCTTAATATCAAGAGGTAAAACAACTGCTTTTTGGTGACTAGAGCATATAAAAAAATTATGTTGAAACCATATTCACCTCAGAACTATTACAATTGCTGCACAGGTTTTGTCTTTCCAGCTAGGTAAAAGTTGACAGAAGATCCTTGACTCTACAGTCTAAATTGGGAAATTTAAGTAGATACATGTTGTACATGCAAGAATGCATGCAGAAATACATCTGTCCACCTCCGAAGTGGCTGTTTTTTTCAGTTAGTATGTTGTTCATCAATTTTCCTGAAGTCCTTCATTGCTTTTAGTATTGTTAAAGTGGGATAAGAACAAAGGGGCATATGGTACTCTGAAAGGGTAAGATTTTCAGCTACTTTGTACTCTTATTTTTACTTCTTCTTAAATGTAGTATCAGTATGTCCTTCATATCAAGAAATGAAAGTAATACCTGCTACAAATAATGGACTGTTTTGCACCCTTTCTGAAGGAGTGGTTTTTCTTTGGCCAGTTATGCTTTGAAGACAGCTACTTGTTTGCTATGGGAAACGTGCTATCCTGAAGTCAGTCTCTTTACCCTGTCTGGGAAAGAATATTGAAAATTATGCCTGTGGGGTATATTTGCATATTCGTAGGGACATATCAGCTTTTTTCATACTGCAAATAAACCCCAGCACCACCCATCACAAGGAAGTGAATCAAGAATTTCACATATATGCGTTTTGGTGTTGTGTATTTTTGCATGCTTCCCTCCCTGACAGTCAGCATCTTCCACTGTTCTCTGCTTGATCAGTATTTATGCGTACACCTTTTCCCCAGAGTGAGACAGAGGTTGTTGTGCTTGCTTGGTTGGCTATGTTTGTTTCAGGCTTCCCAGAAAACTGCTCACACCCGGTCCTACAGAAACCCCTGGCGTGTCATGTTTATCTTCTGCTTTTCTTTCAAGCAGAACTCAATGTGAGGAGGCAAAAAGCACACCTGTGTGCAGGAGCAGGGGGGAGTTACCGCTTCCTGAACTTTCTTGTCATTAAGAGGCTGGTTAGCAGCTGCCTGGTGATGGTCTTTGGACTTTTGACTGGTTACTTACTTGCATGCTGATGATTTATGCTCAATAGACTTCAGTGAGTTCTGCACAAGTTCAGTACCACAACAGCTTGAGGATCTTTTGCTTATTTGTTTTTAAGCTGTCACAAAAACTTCCAAGTAAGAGACTCTAGCATACATTTACTTGCAATGCAACAGTACCTTATTCTACGAGGTATTTGTAAAGATATTAGAAGTATTCAGGCTAACAAATTGTCTCATAAGTAAGCTTTATCTAAATCCCCACTTATCTACTAACTATATCAGGGATTTCGGCAAGTAGTTCAAATTCTTTGGTAGGTCTTTATAGCTTTGTTCCTAACTTCTCACAATAACTGCTTTGGTGCACTACACATGTCAGCCACAGACACTAAAAGGTGGTAGTGCAAAAGGGATTGATTTCTTATCTGGCATTGAAGTGTGAGAAGATCTCTGCTGAGATAAATTCTTCTGCTGTGGCAGAAAAAGTTACATCAAATGCTGTCTGCTTGGTTATTTATTCTGAATCTTTGCACTTCTATTTAGATTTAACCTTCAATAGATGACTCTTCCATAATACTGTGTGTAAGCAAATACACTGTCATCCAGGCTTAGGAAACGCTAAGCCACTGAAGCCTGCATATATTACAGATCTAATATGCCTCATTTCTGATTAGTATTTTATTTGATTTTATTTTGATTTAGGATTCAAATTGGAAAACACTCACAATAGATTGTGGGTGTCAGTGGTTATTTTTAAATTACTATTTTTGGATTAAGAGATGAGCTGGGTATTTGTTTCAGCATGCAAATAATTCTTCACAAAATAGTTTGTTTTCTCCACTTGTCCTGTATCATCATAGCCTGACTTGCTTTCTCCTTGGGTGCTTCTGTGTACGAACATATATATCTGCTTCTGTCTGAGTGTGTCCTTACATATAAAAGGCATCCACTTCAAATCTTACACTCTCTTTTCCCTTCTTATTCTTCATCCTACTTCTTTCCTCATGACTTAATGACCATGGGACATGTACTGTTGATTTTAGAACCCTGATTATAAAATATAATTAAAGTTCACTGAGCTATTCTTCAGCTAAAAGTATTAGCCAGTTCTTGAGTGTGTGTGCTTACAAAATTCCAATTTGTCTCTGAAGGACATTTAAAGAAATTAGATCAGTAGTTTGTACTAGGATTTCCTTTCTAAATGTTCCAGTTGCATTTCTGTATTTCTGATGTTCTTGATATTGCTGTGAATTTTCACTTTGTCTTCAGCATCTGTTTTCCACTTCTGCTTTTACTGCCAAATTTCAAGTTCCTTTTAAAGTGCAGTTGCTTGGTTGAGTAACCAGTGTTGTACTAACACTTTTTGGCTACTCTGGCTGAGAACAGTGGTACAAAGAGAAGTTGCAAAGAAAGAAATGTATTTAAAGTGGTCGTGGCTTGACAGATAGGTTTGAGTCTTCTTATGGAGATCAGGAAAACAAGCTAGCAAAGCAACTTTTATTTATTTATTTACTTACATATTTGTTTCCTACCTCGCTCAAATCCTTTGTTTAGCTATTTAATCTTCAGTACATCTAAACCAGCAATTATAACAGCTTTTTAAAATACTATGATCCTTTATCTTTCTTCTCAGTGAGCCGTGACAATCTGGTTTCATCATGCTAAAAGTTTCATTTCCTTTTCTCTCTAAAAAACTTCAAGTAATTTATGACTGAGCAATCTAATAGCTTGCATATTTCTGTAGTATGACTCTCAGATTTATAGACATTAAAAATTCTGAAATTATAACTTTCTTAGTGACTTAAGTAACCTTAACAAATATCCAGCTTGCACCATGTCTGCAAGATCAAGTGAACTTTTTAATTTATCTTTTTATTTTTAGCCCAGTGTCTATTAAAAATGAAGATGTAAGGGGGTTGGGTTTATGGAATAACACCCACCTGTGGAATACAGAGAAGACCTCAGATTGTTGTCAGTCTGTTTGATCAGTCAGGAATAATCTTCAGAGAGTATGATCCTGTACAATGTTTTTTTATCTTTTGGGTAGAAATTCTTTTTTCATGCAACTTTTTCTCCCTTTTAGAGTGACTTGTGTCCTTTCTTAGTCATTATTAGTTCCAATAAGACCACATTACTGCTTTCTAATAAACAACCCAGAAGCATTCTTATAGGAAAAAATACATTTTTCTGTAAAATCATAGAATCGTAGACTAGTTTGGGTTGGAAGGGACCTTAAAGATCATTTAGTTTCAACACCTCTGCCGTGGGCAGGGACACCTCCCATTAGATCAGGCTGCCCAAGGCCCCATCTAACCTGGCCTTGAACACCTCCAGGGATGGGGCAATGACAGCTTCTCTGAGCAACCTGTTCCAGTGCCTCATTACTCTCACACTGAAGAAGTTCTTCCTTATGTCTCATCTAAATCTTCCCTCTCCAGTTTACACACATTGCCCCTAGTGCTATCATTACAAGCTTTTGTAAACAGTCCCTTCCCAGGTTTCTTGTATGTCCCCTTCATGTACTGGAAGGTTCTATAAGATCTCCTCAGAGCCTTCACTTCTCCAAGCCAAACAATCCCAACTCTCTCAGCCTGTCCTTGTATGGGAGGTGCTCCCAGCCCCCTGATCATCTTTGTAGCCCTCCTCTGGATCTATTCCAACAGCTGCATATCCTTCTTGTGTTGAGAATTCCAGAAGTGGACACAGTACTCCAGATGAGGTTTCACAAGAGAGGAACAGAGGGGTAGAATCAACTCCCTCAACCTCCTGGCCACGCTTCTTTTGATGCAGCCCAGGATACAGTTGGCCTTCTGGTCTATGAGTGCACATTGCCAGCTCATGTTGAGCTTCTCATCAACCAGCAACCCCAAGTCCTTCTCTGGAGACCCATTCTCAATCATATCTTCCCCCATCCTGTAACAAGGGGTTGCCCTGACCCAGGTGTAGGACCTTGCGCTTGGCCCTGTTAAACCTCACGAGGCTGTCAGAGGCCCACTTCTCTAGCCTGTCCAGGTCCCTCTGGATGACATCCCGTCCTTTCAGTATGGCAACTGCACCACTCAGCTTGGTGTCATCTGCACTCAATCTCGCTGTCAGTATCATTGATGAAGATTAAACAGCACAGGTCCCAGTATGGACTCCTGAGGGACACCTCTTGTCACAGATCTCCATCTGGGCTTTGAGCCATTGACTGCTACTCTTTGAATACGTTTCTTTGAATAGTTTCTTATCCACTGAACAGTCCACCGATCAAATCCATGTCTCTGCAATTTAGACAGAAGGATGTTGTGGGGGATCATGTTAGAGGCTTTACAGAAGTCCTGATAGATCACATCCATTGGTTTTCCTGTGTCCACTGCTGTGGTTACCCCATCATAGAAAGCCGCTAAGTTGGTCATACAGCATTTGCCCCTTGTGAAGCCGTACTGGCTGCCATTAATCACCTCCCTATCCTCAATGTGCTTTAGCATAACTTCTAGGAGGATCTGTTCCGTGATCTTCTGAGGCACAGAGGTGAGGCTGCCCAGGGACAGGAGTGAGGCTGATGTTGGCTTTCTATACATTGACCCGTTGAATAGTTGGTTTAAGGTTATTTACTGCTCCCTGTGTGCTTCTGTGTAGCAATAATGTTAGACATCAAGGTGCATAACTTTGTAAAGAATGAATGTATCATATAATCTTTAGGTGCATCTGAAACTTTGAAAAATAGTTACGCTTAATGAAAAAGTTCTGACTGGGCTAAATAATATTTTTATTTCTGGAAAACTAAAAATCTGAAAATGGGTTTTTTGAAGGCCCGGACAGTTTGCAAATGTTATTTTTCTAAGGGATATATTGTGCTTGTTCCCCTGGCTCAGTGAGGAAAGCAAATAATGTAAGCATTTATTGATATAGGGACCCTGCAAAGTTCTGTATTAAAAGAAAAGCCATGAAGTGTGGTTTAGGTGTTTTAAGGTTAGGGTGGATGAGCATGATTTAGGGATTGGTGGGAATGGTTGGACTCGACGATCCAGTGGGTCTCTTCCAACCTGGTTATTCTGTGTGTGATTCTGAGTGGGTCAGAGTGGGGAAGCTTAACAGAAGTCAGAAAGGAGGAGTCCAAAATACATTTCATCTATTTGTGTTAATATCAAACCACAGGGAGTGGTAAGATTCTCTTAACATAAATGTAAAATGTTGGCTGTGTGTGATGGCAGTCCTGGGTTTTTTGCTTTTGCACTTTAGCAGTGATTATATGTAAATGGTGAGCATGAGTTGAATTCAATAGCACATGTTTTACAAAGTGAGATAGCAGAGGCCTTGCTAAATTGTTTGAACATAGTATTTATTTATTTGTAGGCAAGTGAGGATGGAAGGGACAAAACTGCAATATTTATGCTATTGGGATATTCTCAGCACAAATTTAAAGCAAGATCCTCCTTTCAAAAATTATCATTGTTTTTAAAATTATCACATTTTGTACAGAATATTTAAGTTATACCACAGGCCTTTTCAGGCATCAGAGCGTTCCAAGGTTTGATCAAAAGTTTCTTGGAGCTACTGAGCCCTCAGAAGCACTGCATGGTTTCAGACAGCACAGGAAAAATATTTTTTTTTCTCTTACATTGTTTTAAAAGTATTAATAAGGTAAACTACATCACTAATTTTTTATTTTGAATGCTTGAAGTTTTACTGCCAGCTAAGATACCTGTTCTGTGACAGTAGTGCCGAGTAGCATGGCTCTTCCCCACCAGTCTGGCTTGCCCAGCAGAGCATGGCTGCTTTGGAGAGGAATTTTATGCTCAAATGCCAGTGTCTGCCAGAATGACACCGGCACAGGCATTGCTCTCTTCTGGGGCACACGCTCTAGTGTTTCAGAATACTGACAGTATTTTAAATCGTGAGCATTTAAAGGAGCTTATCTCTTAGCACCTTCCACCTAGGAGGTGATGTGGATGGTATTCTACACCTAAGTGGTTGTTTTAGTGGTCCTTAGTTAACAGAACTTGCTTGAAAAAAAATTAAGGTTTCCCTTAATTCCTAAATTTAAAACACATTTATGGTCTCATGTGCTTAACTCACTTGAGGAATAGATGGCCTTCAAAATGTCTTTAGTGTGTTATCTTGTTAGAAAAGCTATAGTATTCCTAAGAAAAGATTTTAGCATACAACAGAACGGTTCTATGACTTCTTCCAAAACATTATGATCAATGCATTCCTTTATAGTTTGTAAAGGAATCTCAGTGAACTGAAAAAGTTTGAAAATATAAAGAAAGGATCCAAACACAGAAATTCAGTAAAATGTTCTGGACTGTTTAGTTTCCCCACTTATACTGCTGGAAATATGATTACTATATTTTTGTAAGCATCAAGATGTTTGTATGATACCGTGTTCTTTAACAGAATTAGTGTTCCAAGCCTTTTACTTATCCTAGTGACTCAGACACTTTCTTGCAGAGATTCAGTCAGCATGGCTAATTTAAATTTTCTGGTTTGCACTATTAACTCTAGTGCCTGAAATAAACTGAAAAAAAAAAATAAAGCCTACAGAGTAAGCTTGTTCTTCAGATTTGACTGTTGTTGGCAAAAATAAACCTGCTTTTTAAATAGGTTTTAAAGAGGAAAATCATCTATTGTCTGCACAGTTTGTCCTTGTAGTGCCATGCAGAAGTTGTGATTAGACTTAATCTTTAGTTTAATCTCTTCTGTCCAACTTTGATGTCATTTTAGAAGAAGAAATCAAAACTACCTAAGGAAAAAAATTGAAAGTAGCCGAGTTTACATGTTTAATAAAGGCTTTATATGTGTAGTTTTGGCAAATGCTCCACTGATATAATAAATTAAAGTGGTAATAGTTACAAAAAGGATTTAGGTATTGTGTTAAGGTCTGAGATTTCCCCAGCAGCAAAAGAGTACAGTTGAAACCAGACCTTTTCCTTCTGGTGTTTGGATCACAGGGTGGCTTTGTTTTAGCACTGGATGCAAAGGGATAAATCCTAGCTGAACTTTGCTTGTCTAAAAATTATTTGTTTGGTGTTAGACATATCTTTTGGTGTAGAATGATTTGCCTTCTAGAGATACCAATCTTTTTCCATTGACTAAAGAAGACCTTAGGCAAATAATTAGAACAACTAACCTCTTGAGTTGAGGAAGTGAATTGCATAATTTATATGTAACTAGTGACGAGCATGATTTCAGCAAAGGGCACATTTTTTTGAGCACTGGCACTTCAGGTGCTAGTTAACCCCACTGGTGTGTTTCATGATTCATAAACTAGTTTACATTTCTTGAGTTAGTACGGGATGCAAAATAAACTTGAAAAATAGATTTGTGTTTGGAGCATTTTGAATATATGCTGTCTGATTTGCAATTTCATTGTTTTGGAACTTATTAGAACACCACGGTAAGCAAATTGCTTGCCACGTCTTTGCTTAATCTGAAATGAGTAGTCAATACTGCATTACATGACTGGTGTATTATATTCAATGAGAGTCAAATGAACCATTGTAAAATTGTATTTCATTAATTTTTATTATTTTAAAAAAACAGCTTTCCTTTTTCCTTTGAGTTTCTGTAAATAATTCTTCCAAGGTCACATAAAATTAAACAAACTAGTCTGACAGTGTTATTAAAACTTAAATTTTCTGATTGTAGGTATCAGAACATGTCAGTACTGTTTCAGTACAGATACCTTTTGAACTGTGGCGGTGTCTGATTTGCAACTGAACAATGCAAAATATCTCATAAAAGTAGTAGAAAAATTCCATGAGATGGTTCAAGCCACATATCTATTCGATGGGGGGAAAGAAAGGAACCACGATAATATTGTTTTGGTGATAGCCCATAAGGTTATGCTGTGTTACTCAAACAATAATGTTATGCTGAATTTGCACGGGAGGCTGCTCTCTAACAATAACATAGGAAAGATTTAGGACCTATGATTGCTATTGCAAAATATCTTTTGTAGTTCATGTGCTTTCTTTATAGCCAAAGGAAAGACATTCTAATCCCAAATTCTAACACTTTCCACACAGTTTATTAGTGCACTGTAAAATGAATAGGTACTTACAAGTGCCTAATTATCATACTACTCATCTGTGTAAAACCCTATGTGAATATTAGTAGCGTGATTCCTCAGCATAAAATGCATGATTGTAAACACTTTATAGATCTCTGTGGTGCTAACAATAGTATGATACTCTAATTATAAAACAAAACAAACCTCTTGACAAACTGTCCCACAGAAACCAGCTGGTCACAGGAAGATCTTGATCTTTGCCCCATGGCTTTTGCCCTCCTCCACAACAGATGCTGTCTTCATGGTATTAGAATCTCTCCTGGCTGTCACAAATTTTTGTCTTTATGCCTTAAAATAAGAGGGAAATGGCTGGGTTTTGTGTGTATTTATAAAGAAGATATGAAAGTTTTCTATGCTAAAAGGGGAGGAATTTGAATCAGGGTAAGGAGGTTGCATTATTTTGTGTTTTGTCCTGGAAGAAATCAGGAGTAGGAAGTTTACCACAGTTACCTAGGGCGTTTACCAATAGGTGACGTGTACCAACCAGGTATTTCAAATTTTATACTAGTGTGGTTGTAAATTACCAGGCCCTGGCTGAAGCACAGTGACATAGGGTGAATGATGAGAAGCATGGGACAGTTGTATCACATACTCAGTTTGCTTCCTCATAGTTAAAATACTGCTCTTACCCCCCAATTAAATCCGCATGCAAGATCTTGAAATTAAATTTATTGAAAATAGGATTTTATAAATTACTATATAGATGTTGGTGTTGCTTGTGCTCTTGCTTTAGCTGGATAACTGCTGCTATTGCCTCAGCATTGGCTGATAATTAGGAGTTTTTTGCATGACATGTTTTTCCACAGCCTGGGAGATGCAAGGGAACCATTACTATTGAGTTGCCAAACATTTCAAACATATCTGAGAGATGTTTGTATGTTTTACCAGAGCTGCAGGAACTACTCCTGTTGTGGTTATTAGGGAGCCAGGCACTACAAAGTAGCTTGAGGAGCAGTTGTCTTGCCCTGAAATAAATGCCTGGTACCTGGCCTGCTGAGCTTTCCTTCCTTGACTGTATTGACTGTGCTGGGAAGTCTGACACCTAAATGTAGGCACATTAATCTTTGCACTGGTTAAAGATCATTTCCCTTTCAATTGGTTGTATTGTGTATGTCCTAATTTTAATGTGGCCAATAACTGATTGTCTTCTAATAGACAAAATGTGACTATTGGAAGATGCGTCCTTCAGAGGAAATGGAATCAATTCGTACAGACTTCAGGTTTCATTAAATAAAATGAGCTCAAGAACTTCTCGGTCACTTCCACCATGATTCAAGTCACCTCAGGGGAACAATCTGAAAACAATAGTTGCATTAGGAATGTTTCTCCTAGGAAGTTTCTAAATAAGATGTTGTAAAGACACTTATAAATTACTAACTTTGTGTATTAGATGCAACGTGTGCATATTTGTATGTATTTCATTAGGAAGCTCTAAATGGCCACGAGAAAGGGGAGAGGGGGGCTTACCAAGTGCTTTGCTTGTTTATTTTAGCTCAAATAGCTTTAATACTATCTACCTGGATAAATTATAACATAGTGCACGTCATTATTAAAAACTAATTTCAAAATGGAATGGTGGCTGTTGGGTTTTTTCCTGCTCTAATTCGAACATCTTTATGATGTGGTAGAATAGTAAGGATTGAGATCCACCAAGTGCTGTACTTTTACCGTCTGACAAAATTGTTGGTGAGAATATGCGTAAGAGTTTGATACCTGTTAAACATTAGAAGACTGGAGGAACAAGATTTTAACCTAGCATCAAAGTAAGGACTGTTTTAGATTCTAAAATAAGCATGTTTAAATAGGTGACTGATATTTGTAGTTACTCTGTCTTCTTCTTGTCCTAAAATAATACATGTGAGGAAGACTTGCTAACTACATTGCTTCATAAACCAGTACTGAGAACAGATGTTACTGTTTTCTTCACAGAAGACTACTACTTTTTTCCTTACTAAAGACACTTTTCCCATCAATATTTCTCTAAGTACAATAACTTTTTAACATATAGAATCATAGAATAACCAGGTTGGAAGAGACCCACCAGATCATCGAGTCCAACCATTCCTATCAAACACTAAACCATGGCCCTTAGCACCTGACCCACCTGTGCCTTAAACACCTCCTGGGAAGGTGAATCAATCACCCCCCTGGGTAGCCTGTTCCAGTGCCCAGTGACCCCCTCCGTGAAAAATTCTTTCCTAATGTCCAGCCTAAATCTCCCCTGGCGGAACTTGAGGCCATTTCTTCTTGTCCTGTCATCTGGGAGAAGAGGCCAGCTCCCTCCTCTCTACAACCTCCCCTCAGGTAGTTATAGAGAGCAATGAGGTCTCCCCTCAGCCTCCTCTTCTCCAGGCTAAACAACCCCAGCTCTCTCAACCGCTCCTCATAAGGTCTGTTCTCCAGACCCTTCACCAGCTTCATTGCTCTTCTCTGGACTCACTCCAGAGCCACAACATCCTTCTTGTGGTGAGGGGCCCAGAACTGAACACAGGATTCAAGGAGCGGTCTCAGCAGTGCCAAGTACAGAGGGAGAATAACTTCCCTGGACCCACTGGTCACGCCGTTTCTGATACAAGCCAAGATGCCATTGGCTTTCTTGGCCACCTGGGCACACTGCTGCCTCATGTTCAGTCGGCTGTCAACCAACACCCCCAGGTTCCCCCCACTCCAGGCAGCCCTCCAGATAGACGCCCCCCCACCCCCCCCATCCCCCCCAGTCTGCAGCACTGCACAGCTCTGCCACGCTCCAAGTGCAGGACCCGGCATCTGGCCGTGTTAAACCTCATGCCATTGGTCTCTGCCCAGGAGTCCAGCCTGTTCAGGTCCCTTTGCAGAGCCTCCCAACCCTCCAGCAGATCCACACTTCCACCCAGCTTAGTGTCATCTGCAAACTTGCTAAAGGAGGACTCGATGCCTTCATCCAGGTCACTGATAAAGACATTGAACAGGACTGGACCCAGCACTGAGCTCTGGGGAACCCCACTTGTCACTGGCCTCCAGCTGGATTTAACACCATTTCCCATCACTCTCTGGGCCCGGCCATCCAACCAGTTTTCCACCCAGGAGAGTGTGCGCCTGTCCAGGCCAGAGGCTGACAGTTTCCGAAGCAGAATGCTGTGAGGAACTGTGTCAAAGGCTTTACTGAAGTCCAGAAAGATACATCCACAGCCTTTCCTTCAGTTCAGCAGCCGAGTCACTTTGTCATCGTAGGCGATCAGGTTAGTTTGGCAAGACCTGCCTTTTGTGAACCCGTGTTGACTGGGCCTGATCACCCGGTTCTCTTGCATGTGCTTCATGATCGCACTCAAGATCACCTGTTCCATGACTTTCCCTGGCACTGAGGTCAGACTGACAGGCCTGTAGTTCCCCGGATCCTCCCTGGGACCCTTCTTGTAGATGGGCACGACATCAGCCAGCCTCCAGTCCAGTGGAACTTCCCCAGTCTTCCACGACTGTTGGAAGATGTTGGAAAGGGGTTTGGCCAGCACATCCGCCAGCTCCTTCAATACCCTTGGGTGAATCCCATCCGGCCCCATAGACTTGTGGGTATCTAGTCGGGCTAGCAAGGCTCTGACCACCTCCTCTTGGATCATGGGAGCCTCATTTTGTTCCTCTAGCTCCAGGGTTTGTACACAGAGGGAACAATGTTCTTTATAATTAAAGACTGAAGCAAAGAAGGCATTAAGTACCTCAGCCTTTTCCTCATCCCCTGTCACTGTTGTTCCTTCTGCATCCAGGAGGGACTGTATGGTCTCCCTAGTCCTCCTTTTATTATTTATATATTTATAGAAAGATTTTTTGTTATCTTTCACAGACTTTGTCAATCTGATTTCTAGTTGAGCCTTAGGCCTTCTGATTTTTCCTCTACACAATCTCACTTCCCTCTGTAGTCCACCCAAGAGGCCTGTCCCCTCTTCCAGAGCCCATAAACTTTTCTCTTCTTCTTGATATCACTCAAGATTTCTCTGTTCAACCAAGCTTTTTTTTCCCCTGCCGGCTTTTTTTCCGGAACATGGGGATGGCTTTCTCCGGAGCTGCTAGGATTTCCTTTTTGAAGAGCTCCCAGCCCTCATGGGCTCCCTTGTCCTTAAGCACTGTCTCCCATGAGACTTTGCCAACCAGCCTTCTGAAGAGTTCAAAGTCTGCCCTCTGTATACGCCCACATATACGCACATGTATGTGTCTATATATATATGTATATATAGGTAAATCTTTATTCTTCATTAAATGGTTTCTCATTGCTGCTGGTAGTGGATAATCTCTTCCTCCCCTCCCAAAATTATAACCTCCCAGCTGGACAGCTGAAACCCTGCCTGTAACTGATGCAGTTGCAATGCATTGCATATATCATAAATAACTGTTTCATTTATCTGAATTTTAAACTTGCCTTTATAGTGCTTCATAATCCTGTTAAGGCTGTGAAACTTGAATTTTGTGGTTTTCAGTTTCATTATACCAGTGCTGACAGGTGCTTTTATACCATTTTTGTAAGCATATTTAATATTATGCTGACTAGTCCTAACTGCCTATGACACCTTTTGTTCTTCTGAAATTCATGCCATATCCATTTTAATGGATACATGAGATACTCCTTCAGTGCAATTTTCCTCTTAATCTTTTAGGGTGACCTTAATATAACAAATTAGCTTAAAACAGGTTATCTTTTTCTCAATAAATCAGTCTGTTATATTAGAGTAATAAGAACAGTCATGCAGACTGATTTTTAGCTTTAATTTCTGTGATTTTCTCTTTAACTAAAGCTAAAGTTTATTATTTGTTAATTGTTCACTTATATTTAACAGATATGGAGAGATTTGCGGAGTTTCCTTTCTTTCAGGTAATCTTAAAATTATGGAAGAAGGGTTGCTGGCTTCCTTGCTTGCGTAATTGCCGATCATTGACTGTATTTTCTTAGGTTTATGACCGGCTTCATACACCCAGATAAATACAGAACACACCTTTGTTCTGAAGTAATAAACTCAGCATTAAATACGGATACCTGAAGTGTTGTACATGTTACTTCCAGTTGTCTTAGTGTTACTTAATGTAGTGGCACAATTTTTGGTTGGAAAGCAGCTACGTTGTTTGTTGTAGTCTCTTGGCATCCTGAATATCTTTGAATCCTTAATCTAAGTTGCAGGTCTTTATTACAAACCTCTGCGATCATTCAGTGCCTCTCAGTGGTATGTTTTCTGTAAATCACGAGCCATCACAAGCCATCTTTGGCCCTGTTCTAATTTATGCAGTCTCTTAACCGCGCTATTCCTCTTCCATGCTTCCTGCCCTCTTCTAATCCATTTCTGTTTTGGAGGAAAAGCACACCAGCGGTGATTTTCAGCTCTAATGGATGTTTTTTCTATTGAGCTGTGATTCTGCCCTTGCCCCCACATCTTCTGTAAGAGGAATCTGAATCCTGGATGCATCATGCTTCCCATATTTATGAGTTACCTCTCTGAATCTTTTTCAGATGTTTAGCTTCATGGCTTGTAAAAATGGTTTGAGAACTGTACTACTGGGTATTATTCCATGTGTTTCTGAAACTTCAGAGCTGTTTTTCAGCCCCTTCTTCCTTCCTTCCTGTCTTTGAGGTTGTCTAGTTACCTGCTTCTCTTCCTCTCTGCACTGCCCGAAATGGGACATATGCTAGAGTTGCCACCTTAAGGTAAGAGGCCTTTTGGAAGAACTGATCCATAAATCCTACTTCTAGCGTATTATCATGTGTTAAATTGTTCCTTAAGGTCTTGAATGTATTAAAATACTTGAATATTCTGGAAGATGTGATAATCGAGCTATTCTTAGGCATATTTTAGTATATGTATGTATGTATACACACATATAGATGTTTTAGGTATATATATATACACATACATATATATAACTTTTCTCATATATATATTAGCCATCTAGCAGTATGAGGCAAATTGGACTTATTAAGGGAAGTTTTGAACAAAGGTTAAATAAAAACAGATTTTGCTTGACTTTGCTGCTGAAGGCTATATATTCTTTAAAAATCTCTTTTCCTTCTCCAGTTTCTCTCATACACAGAATCATGTGGTTTTTGCCAACCCGTGGAAGACTTCAGAAGCATTTTTTTGTTTGTTTGTTTTTTAAAAAAAAGCCAAAACATTTTCAGCCTTCATTTACTATTAAATATTCAATTTTCCCTTTCCAAAACCTAAGCAAACTACATGAAAAATTCTATTAAATCAGAATAAGACAGATTACTGCTCTTTGGAAGCCATGGTGTCACCATTCTTGTATTTCTGCACTTGTTCTTGTCTTTTACAAAGCAGAGGAGGATACAACAGGGGAAAAGGAATAATTTTTAAGCAGCAATGAGGCTGGAGAGATAAAGCATCTTTTGGGCACAAATGGACAATGAAAAAAAGCACATTCATTTTATTTGTTTCTTCTTTCCTCACGGACAACCCATGAACAATCCTTTCTGTTTTATAAAAACACTTCTTGATGCTAATACAGATATAGTCACAAGAAAATGTATGCTGCTTGAATGCTGCATTAATTATCTTTGGATTATTTATAACTGAACGTTCTTGATAAGAACTCTGGTGAACTTTGGTCTGTGTTTCTATGAAGTGTTTTTCCATTACTGGTTCTTAAAAATTCTTGCTGTTTGTGCTCTGCAAAGGCCAAACAGGCATAGAGCACTTTTAATTGTTTCTAATGGCAAAATCAGCTGACGAAGAAATATAAGTCTCAGCAGTAAAGTCTTTCAGTAATGCAACTACAAGTCCAACTTCTTTTCTAGTTGAAAATATGTTGAAATACTGTGCACCTCTGAATTTTGTCATTAAGAAGATTCTTTAAAAATTCATTTTTAAACTTATGTAGCTTTTCTATGAACTATATTAAGTCATATTATAATTTATCATTTATTTTCCTTATTACAACACTTCATTAAAATGTCAGAAGATACAGCTTCTAGGCAGAGTATTACACAAGAACTGTGCATGAGGTGCTTTTCACATATGGAAATAGCTATAGCAGTTCTGTTCTGCAGTGTGAATTAACCAAGATTGATTGCAATCTGTTTTTATTAACTCAAGGAAGAAAAGCAGTGTAGCGACATTAAGAAAATTAATTATAACTTTCTAATCTGGTAATTAATGTGCAGCTGGGCATGAGTGCAGTTAGTGCAATTCAGTGATTTGGCAGTCCTGACAAATTAACATCATCTGTTTTAAGGTAGACAACTGGGTTTTAATCTTTGCTCAAATTTTTATAATCTTTTCCATTTCAGAATGGTTTCAACAATTTTGGTGTTAGATAGATGTGAATAATAATGTGAACTGCAGTTCAATTTTATCTTTTAGGTCTGAAGTTCAGTTGTATTTTTCCAAACTCTTATATTCTTTTCCAGTGTTGTACTGAAGTTTCTAACGACGCAGTTGTATGAAACAGTGATTACTGGTAATTGACCTGCATATGTTGAATAATCTGAAGATGCTACTGAGAATTTAATGTACCCTGTAAATTGAGATGGTTCCAATTAAATAGAGTTCTTAGGATAATCACTTTCAAATCTAGTCAAGTGATATAATGATGTTACTAGAACTCTTATCGACTTAATTGTGACAAATTAATACAGCTAACTAATGCAATTACTGTAATGGTCATAGTAGTTTGTGTTTTTCATAACCTATCCATAAATGTTTTTCAGAAATACAAGGGGAAAAATAGAAATAACGTAGGTGTTTTGAATTCGCATGACAAGGTGACTTGAGTGGGGGAGTGCTCGTGCCCTTCTTGCCTTCTTTATGAGGTGTGAAAGTTACTGTGGATCACCCCATGCTCAGTGCCTCTCATCTATTAGGAAAACAAATGCTACTGAACAAAAATAAGAACTAGGTTCCTAGTGCTGGAATTGATAAGAGAAAATGCTCTTAAGCAGTCTGACTGGTTTTGCTACTATCAAATTTGATCTCCTAAATTACACCAGTTAACAAAGGATTGCAATCTTGTCAAAAAGGTTTATCTAGTGTTATTTTAAACAATGAAATGGGGAAAAGCATGAAGTATCTAAGTACATCAGACTCTGAAAACTGCCCCAGACTTTTCAGTATCCTTGCACTGTCAGTGAACAGATGATTGAAGAAAAACAAACCCCACTTTGTTTACATAAGACTTTTGGGGAGCATGCTTGTCTTCCATAAGGGTTTTTTTGGTTGTTTTTTAAGTATTCATTAGGAATGCATTAGAGGAGGTGTTCTGGGAGACCAAAAGCCAGGAGTTTTCAGCCCAGTGAATTTGTTCTTTTGGTTGTTTTGTGACACAGTTTCAACAGGAGAAAAGATGGACAGCCTTTCCCAGAGCAGCTTCTTGTCTAATACTTAAGACATTCTCCAGGAATTTAGCAGGCGTGGGTTTGAACCTTCTCAACTGGAGGAAAGTTGAACTGAGGTTTTTAATTTCTTGGACGTGTGCTTTAGCTCCTTAGGTTATTGCTTACTTTAAAAGAAAGTACTAACTATTGAGTTTAAATCAGTCTGATTTTACTAATAGATGGAAGGTGGATATGTTATGGCTTAAGGGCTTGTGAATTATTAAGATCAAGGAATCAATGTGGATGTCCTCATTAGCAGGTTAGTTCAACTCAGGAGTTGGCTTCTCAAGTGTTTGTCCCAGTCTTCCCCACTTGCCGTGCTGAAGTTAATGGTTAAGCACAACAGTGCCTAAAAGTGGCTGTTTGCTTGGCACCTTTGTACAATTCTCAGGACACGTGAGGATCACAAACCTGATCTTAGAATTCTGTACTTTAGATATCTATATCTTTTGTTTGATGCAGCTCAAGCTGAGCAGAGCCAGCCAAATCCAGGAATTTAGACAGAAATGAGATGATCTTACTATTCCATAATGACAGTAAGATATATAAAAGATGAAGAGTATGGAAGAGAGTTACTGAGGTTCCGATCAAATAAAAATCTTTCAATTTTATAGATGACCTACTAGGAAATTCAGTTGTGTTAGTGGTAGGGAGTAAGATTCAAACAGATATCATATTGAGTTTGCTTTATGAACAACTCCTGGAGACACACAAAAGAAATGAAAAAGATCCCCACCACAAAAGAAACCCCAAAACTTAGAAAGAGTGGAACTAGAAAAGTGGCAGAGGGTTGTTGGTTGATGCTAATGTCTGTGAATAATGTGTGGTGGAGTTTACCATGTTATGCTGTCTCCTAATTTATGTTTCACAGTCAGTGTCGTATCAATGGGTTTAGGTTTTTAGGATAAAAATAGGTTTTTATGGATAAAAATATGGAATAAAAAGTGTCCATTGACTACAGTAGCTTGCATTTCAAAATAAAAAAATAAGTAGCAGTGCAGTTTATTGTATTAGTCATATTCAACAGTTCATTTTGGAACAAATTAAATGAAGAAAGAATATAGCAAATGTGGTCTTTTTCCTATCTGTTTAGACACATGGTTGTGAACAATTCATGTTTTCATTCTTTTTGCCTGCTTCAAACCAATTTGTCCTTATCTTGAAGTTTTATATTGCCTTATTTTCAAATTTGCTAAGCGTTTTCTTTGCGCTCCCCAATGTAACACAATTTTCTTGAGCATTCACAGTAATAGAGCTCAGTTTGCACGTGGCAAGGTAGGAATAGTTATATGATATGCGGCTGTTTGAAGAAAGAGATATTTTGAAGTATCTTATATACTTTTTGAAGTCATTCTGTTTTGGATTAGGTACTCCAGCACTGCAAATCAGTTTGATCACTGTATAACTTTCAGATAGATTAGCTGTACTTCCATGGTGTGCTTTCATGTATTACCAGATATTACAACTGACAAAGAGCACACATTACAGAATTAGTTTGTATATATGTAGGATAGCATATAACCCTGAGTGATATTCATCCACCTGTCCTGGCAAGATGGATGGCTGCAGATCTGAGGTGGGTAGTGAAGTCTAAGACACCCTCCAAAAGGCAAATTCAGTCATACATAGGAATGCCTCTGAGCTTTTTGTACCTATCTGTTGTTTTTCCTCATAGTATTAAAAAGTGTGGAATGTTAACAACAACACTTGAATCCTTCCATTTAGTTTTGAGAGATAGATTGGCTTTTTAATGTCTTTTTCTTCTTTTTTTTTTTCTTAAAAAAACCCAAATCTTTAACTTCTTTTCTTTTTAATCTCCTGAGTGCTGGTCAGTTGCATGTACATAAAACTTTGAAAGCTTTCACATCTTTGGGTTTCTGGTACGATGGCCAGAATGATATTTATAGCAAGAAAGAAACTATTAAAAGAAGGTGCTGAATTTATTCTGTCAAGAGAAATAAGGATTGCCAAAGAACCTTTGCTGAAGTGTTTCTGGATTTTCTCTATGCCATTTTGCAACGAGTTGTTGCTGAAAACCATGTACACATTCATAATAACTATATGGCATTATGCTATCAATGTTACGGCAGGGTGAGAGTTTCAAGTGAGTGTTGCTGTCAGTAACTGCTGGTGTTAGGATGGTTATTGGATTCTGTGTAGGCTGAATGTCTGCTTCCCCCCCCTTTTTTTTTCCTAATATTGCCATATAATTTGGAATTATTATCGCAGAGAGGGAAGTGATTCTCCCCCTGTACTCTGCACTGGTGAGGTCACACCTCAAATGCTGTGTTATGTTTTGGGCCCATTACTGTAAGAAACACATTGAGTGTGTCCAGAGAAGAGGAATGAAACTGGCAAAGGGGCTGGAGAACAAGTCTTACGAGGAGTGACTGAGGGGGCTTGGGGTTTTTAGTCTGGAGGCTGAGGGGAGACATTATTGCTCTCTACAACTACCTAAAAGAAGGTTGCAGAGAGGTGGGTGTTGATCTGTTCTCCCAAGAAGTAGGTAATAGGACAAGAGGGAATGGCCTCAAGCTACAACAGGTGAAGTTTAGATTGGACATTAGGAAAAATTTCTTCATGGGAAGAGTTATCGAGCACTGGCACAGGCTGCCCAGGGAGATGGAGAGGTGTTTAAAAAGCAGATAGGTGAGATGCCTGGGGACATGATTTAGTAGTAGACAGGTACGGTTGGAGTTGATGATCTCTAAAGTCTTTTTCCAACCTAATGATTCTGTGGTTCTCTGAATTATATGAATGAACGACTCGGTGAGCAATACAATCATAGAATCATAGAATAACCAGGTTGGAAGAAACCCACCGGATGATCAAGTCCAATGATTCCTATCAAACACTAAACCATGCCCCTTAGCACCTCATCCACCCGTGCCTTAAACACCTGCAGGGAAGGTGAATCAACCACCTCGTGGCCAGCCTGTTCCAGTGCCCAATGACCCTTTCCGTGAAATTTTTTTTCCTAATGTCCAGCCAAAATCTCCCCTGGCAATGTATGATTGTGTTCTGCTCTGACTGGCCTTTAACTTGTTACTGGCTGACTTGGGTAAGCGTAGACTAGAGCAGGAATTCACAAGCACATCTTCGTGTTGCAGAAAGCAACTCCTTAGGCCAGCACACTGATGATGTAGACTGTCTTCTTTGTGTTGGGTGAGGTGTATGCATATAGCTAACACCCAAAACATGTGATGTTCTCCCGTGTGTTCACTGTAGTCATGGGAAAAAATGAGCAAATTTGCATTTACTGCTTTTTGATGAGCAGACCTTGTTCACTGTAATACATCATAGCCTAACTAGGTGGACTTGGCTTAGAAGGTATGGTATAAGTGAATGTAATTTTTAAGGATTTATCAGATTAGCAGCTTGCTCTGTATTAAAGAACTCACTGCTCATCAACAAGCAGTAATAAAATCCCAGTGTTAAATAACAGACACATGGATGTTGCTGTAGCAATCCAGATAGCAGAGGGTAGAGGTAAAATGAGGCTTGCACAATGGTGAGGTAGTTTGAAAGCTTTTGAGATGAAAATAAAGAAGCTAGTGAGCCAGCTAAGCAGTTTGTTCCATAAATTTGCCTTCATTGGTTTAAATTTCACGTTAAAATTACATTTTTATTGGTACAACACTGACATATCTTCACAAGGAAGTTAATAGGAGTGAACAATCTTTCAACAAATTAAATGAAAGGCTGCTATTTCCAGCTGACATCTGTGAAACTGCTGCTTTATTCCTTGCAGTAGTGCTTGGAGAAATAAATGACCACATATTCATTATAATCAAGTGTTAATGGTAACCATGCGCTATATATCTCATAACAGTGCTCATGTTGTGTGGTTTCTGTGTAGTATTAAAAAAATGAGGATTAGTCTGTCAAAGGCCCACTAATGTAAATGTCTTGATTCAATACATAGCCTTGTGAGGCTTGTGTTTTTTAATATATCACAGCAAATCATGGTTAGTGCAGCAAATCTGATGGACTTTCCGGTTGACCTTTCAGTTTGTCAGTTCCTTGTCATACAGCATACTTTCTATATAATGAAATCTGTTGGAGCACAGAAGATTTTAGGTGTTTCATTTTTATTTTAATTCTTTTGAAATTAATATTTTCTAACTCACATTAGAAAGTGCAGTCTTTCAGCAGTGTTTTTTCACATTATGCCATGATATTCTGCGGAGGCCATAAACAACCCGTTTTCCCTATCTTCTCCCCAGAATTAATTTTGTAACTTAATTGAGCTTTACTTGTCTATGTTTTAGTCAGCATTGTTTTAATAGCTAGTAGCTTTTGGACCTGTTTTTGAAGGCTTGAATGTGTCACTTAACAATACAATAGGCTGAATACTTAAGGTATAATAGCATCCAAGGTTGTCATAAGCAGTACAAGCTCACAAACCTGCTTTTGAGGAACTAAATTTTAGATAGTGAGTCAAACTGGCTTCTTAGAAAAAAATTTTTTTTCTGGGCTTTACTTACTTTGCTCCTTCTAAAATACACAGGGATTGTATGCGGTAAAATTTTATTACTGTTATTAAATAAACTTAATACATGAAGAATGTATGAGTCGTTTCTGTTGCTTTGTCTGATCTTTTTGGAGATTTCAGAAATTAGTTAATCACAGAAGACAAGGTAGAATTCATGTTATCAATCCGTATGCTCCAATACTGAACACTTAAACTATGCCTCAGTTATTCCAGACAGGTGTTTGTCTAGCTGTTTCTTCAAGACCTGCAACATTGATATTCCATGCTTCTTCAAGGAAGCTGATTCCAGTGCTTCTGTGTCTTCACTATTGGTAGTTTTTTGGGGTGGAAGTTATTTTCTCTGATGTCTATCCTAGAACTTAAGTTCCTCACTGTTTCGGTGAAGATTAGTCCCCTTTTACACATTCAAAGAAGGCTCTTGCTGTGCCTAATCTGTTATCCATATCTTCAGCCCTGAGACAATGCTTTCTGTGTTCCTGATAATTCTTGTTATTCTTCTTTAAGCCTTCTAAAATTTGTCCCTGTCTTTCTTGAAATGTGATTGGTGTCCAGTCTTGGATGCAGGTCAAGGAAGGCATTTCCATGGATGCGTTAACATACACCCTTCAGCACCTTCATTCCTTAGTCCACATTTAAGCCACAACATACATCCCATGGTATGCATAGTTTGCATTTCCCTTTAACTGCCTGCACATTTTGAAAACCTCCTTCCCCATGCCTTCTTCTCGCAAGCCTTTTGGAATGCTTCTGTAGCAAATTCTAAACCTGAATCATAGCTTCATGAGTTCTCCACACCTCTTTTCCATACATATATATTTTGAACCAGCAAAATACTTGTGTTCTCAGGGGCTCTGATATATGCTCAGCATCACTTAAAACATCGAACAAAGCCATGGCGTCACCATCATCTTTGTGGGTTTTTTGTGTTATTTTATACCATATCAGTATTTGGTCCTCTGATATTAGAGACTTTATGCTTCAGTATCTCTTGAGCCTCTTTAAGTAAACAAGCAGTTTAAGTTTTGCTCCTTTTCTTTTATGATAGTTTGTAATTATAAGTCTTTTTGTGTGTGAGCCAGATTGCTTTGTCATTAATCAATCAGTCATGTAGTGACTAAGCATGTCCTAGGTACTCCAGAGGATTAGAAAAAGACCTGTTGCTGTCCACACAAATTTCAGCTGTAACAGAGGTTTGCTTTTGCAGCTGTTAGCGAGAAGAAGGAAACCTGACCTTTATTTTTCCATCCTTGCATTCACCCACAAATGAAAGACAATTTGGAGTCTGGTTGCTGGCCCTTGAAGACACCCTTTGCCATCTTGCCTACCTGAAAAAGATGGGAGTGAGAAAAGGGGGAGCAATCTCCACTTTTGTGTTTACTCCAGTCGTTTTGACTTGGGCCAATGTGTTGCTGTCATACTCCCAGATTCGTATTATAGTAAGAAATAAATCATTTTGATAGAGCAGCCAGAGTCTATTTTAATAGTTTATTTTGAAACTAGTACTTTTCTGTTCAAAGTTCCTCTTGTACCCAAGAGACAATTTTGCACCTTGCCAAAAATTATTCTTTTGACTGTTGTTATCTTTCAGAAGTGTCAAGAAAACTAGCAAATATGCCATATCTGTCCAGACTATACTCTGTTCCTGACAAGGTCTTCTTTTTAGTTGGAAAAAAAAACCAAAATCAAAAATGCACTTAGAATTATAGAATCAGTAGGTTGGAAAGGACCCACCGGATCATCGAGTCCAACCATTCCTATCAAGCACTAAACCATGCCCCTCAGTGCCTCATCCACCTGTTTTTGAAACACTTCCAGGGAAGGTGACTCAACCACCTCCCTGGACAGCCTGTTCCAGTCATTTGATTTTCCATGAGAAATTTTTTCTGTTGTCAAGCCTAAACCTTCCCTGGTGGAGCTTGAGGCCATTCCCTCTCGTCCTGTCCCCTGTCACTTGGCAGAAGAGGCCAGCTCCCTCCTCTCCACAACCTCCTTTCAGGTAGTTGTAGAGAGCAATAAGGTCTTGTTGCACTAAACCCATTAAAAGCAAGGAGAGATTACAAACAATATTTAAAGTTCATTGACCAAATGTTTTGCTGGAATTTGGACATAAAACTGATTTTCTTAAATGCTTTATAAAACTGTAACATCATTGTTCTCATTGATAATCTAAAAAAGAGCAATATACTTTCCTCATGTACATTTTTCAATGTGGTTTGTGCTGATGCAGGAACATAAAGTGCACGTACTAGTTCCAGCAGGATTCCAGGTGTGTGGGTTTTTCTCTGAGCCTTTGATTGTTCTGTCAGTAATCCTTTCATGCTGATTTCACTTCATCGTTTATTATCTTATTTTTCTTGTATGGATTGAAATCCCATTATTGTTAAGAAAAGCTAATTTGACTACTTGATGCCAGCCCCTTTATTATCTGATAATCTGGTTTACAAAAATTCTCCAAGGAATATCTTAAGTATAGTCATGAGTATGAGTGCATGGATTGTGCTTATATTTTTAAGAAGTACTTTTATAAGAAATTTTGGTACTACTCATTTTTCTACTCTGCCCAGGTAGTGTAGGTCTTTCAGCCTTTTTCAGCTCTATGGATTTGTAAGGTAGTTGGACAGAAAACTCCTTTCGTTGTTCAGGATATTCACTGCTTTAAACTGTCATTGTATTGCAATTTAAAACATGAAATACTGCAAAAAGATTATGGTACAAAATTACTCGTTCTTTAAAAATACAAGTCTTGCCTAGTCTGACTTTACTGAGTTTTCAAGGTGATATTTGTCCTTTCTTTTCTTATTCCTTCTCTTTATGTTATAATCAGGTTGTCTAGGATCATAATTTTTAATGCATATCTGGGAATTAAGCTTTATTGTGCTGGGCCTTGCTGTCGGAGATAGTTGGCATCGTTGGTTTCTTGCAAATAGCTCATCTACAGGATGAGCAGCAGCTGTATGAAAGTATTTGTTGCTTGAAGTAATAATAAGTAGATTAGAGGTAAAGTTCTGGGTTTGGTTGAATGTGGCTGAATAACTGATAATAGAGACTTTACCACAGGAAAAGTGTAATGGGGATATTTTCCTGAGGTGAAAATCAGGTGCTTATTAGATTGTGTGTGGAGGGTTCCATCTGCCTACTATATAGCAGCAAATATTCCTACTTAATCATACCTTAGTGAGTGAATTTGATCACATTTTAGCATCAGTTGATTTTCCTTGACACAAACAATGAGAGACTTGATTCATTTATAAATATGTGATGAAGTCACATTTAATATTTATTAAACCATATTACATTATGTTTGGAGCACAAGCATAATATTCAGAATCAGAAACTGATAAATACCATGGATATCTTCCACTAGCTTAGTGATATGCTTGAAACTAATGTCATTTGAGAAAAATAGGAATAGCACTTTATTGTTAAATTGACTTGATTATACTGAATAAAATGTATCTTCTAAATTGTATAAAGTGGGGGAAAGGAATCTGTAAATTGCATGTAAATACTTCTTTCTTTAAAATAATTGAATTCAATCTTGGTTTGCAAATATTTAACAGGCATTGAAGGATAAATCTGTACATAAAGGAATGTGTCATGTGCTGGGAAAAAAAAAGCAATACCATCTTGTTATATCTTCAATCACTGATTTTCAGAAAGAGAACCGATTCCCAGTTCCCAAATCTGAATGGTGTTAATGGAGAGGATTTATACAGTGATACTGGTGTTTCAGTCAGGATGCAAGGATTCCTTGTATTCCTCTTGAACTGTTGTCGCAGCAGTAATTTTAATAACAATTACAAGAAGTTAATGCTTGATCAGTGCCTCTTGAAGCCATCAGGAGTTTTTTTTATTTCCTGAGAGTAAGGATCGAGCCCTTAGTGACTGGTATTGAGAAAAACAAACATTTATCTGATCACACAACAAATGGATTTATATGACATAGCAAAGTGTGGGTAAAGAGGAAGGAGAAGATTGAAGCAGACTAGAAAAAAAGGACATTTATACTTTTCTTAAAGCATTTGTCAAAGCAGATTATGTCTTTAGCAATACTAGTCTGAAAAAGACTACTTCAGTTTTTTTTTGTCTGGAAAAGCTGTCCCTTTCAGTGAACCAAAATGCCATTTCAGTGGTTTCACACAGCTGTCACAGCATCTGTGAAAGCAAATACTGAAGTGAGAAGTTTCCCTCAACAACATTGGTGTCTCTGTATTGTGCATGTTTAGATTGATGCATGTATCTGTAAATGCATATGCAAGTGTAATTTATGGTATTTGTAAGTTAATATTGTGTCAGATGAGCATCACAGCTGCAAGTTTTGTGACAAGCTGTCCGGTGTCTGAAACCATTGTTTATGCAACAGCTGTATTAAAAGGAGAAATAATTGACTGTCAATCAGAAAACCTTTGATATAGGCTCCTTGCAATGAATGGTATCTACACAGCTGCTTAAAACAGAGCTTTGCAACTTGTCAGCCAATTATTTTTCATAACGGAGCTATGCAGATAGTAATGATTTTGATTCTCACTTCAAACATTTAATGATACCACATCCAATATCCACATAATAAATGTGACTAAATGATTTGAAAGACTTTTAAACTTAAATAAATGAATCCACTTAGAATATTTTCTTGACATGAGAAGCTAATAAAAGCTTATTCAGTTCAGAGAAGTAAAAGATTAAAAACACTTTTTAAAGTTACCATTTGGTGTTAAGAAATTAATATGATCTGAATAAGCAAGAGTGATACAGATATATTTCAAATAACAGATTGATATTAGGATGATCTAGAGTTTTATAAAATTAATGTTGGGAAGTGGGAAAATGGGAATTAGTAACTGGCAAGTTTCATATAGCTTACCATCACATACTATCCATTTCTTTGAATTTTTACCTTCTCTCAAAAGTCCTTATCAGACTAAAAAGACCAAATATTTGGATTTTGCCCTGTCTAGAAGATAAGTAGTGGCTTTCCTTGAAAAAATGTCTCCCAGTCCTCTGATAAAGAAGCCACTGCTTTCAGAATATTTCAGTACACAAGTATTCTTAATTCAGTTTTGAGTGTCCTTAACCTGAACTGGAGGTGACCGTTGTTGCATGATCTTCATCACAGAAACACGTCTTGCTGCTTTCCACTTGAGGTTGTGAGGAGACAACTTAAAAGACCTCAAATGAGTGGCAGAAGACTGAAGAATACTTGGTAGCATGGAAGTCAAGAGAGTTGTGGGCCAGAAAGAAAGCAGCAAAACACAGAAACAAAAAAAAAACCACACCCCCAAACAAAACAAAAACCCACCCCCAAACAAGAATAGACACAACAAGAAGAAAAAAGAAATTGGCAAGTTCTGGGTTCAAGCACCTATTCTCCACACTGTTTCTATATTACCTAGACACCTCCAAGTGTAAACTGCTCAACACTTACTACTAGTTGTTATACAGACAAAGGAAATTAATGTTTATTTTTACTTGGACAATGCAATTGATATGACAAAAATAATTTAGCAAAGCTTGAATATCAGGTATTAGTAAAGGAATTTTGATGTGGGATAGAAACTTACTGAAGTCAGAAGTTAATGAACTCATCAGAGAGGAAGCAGGACTTATTACAAATCCTTAGCAGAACGAAAAATGGATAACATGAAAGTTGAATGTTGGAAAAAATATAAAACTGGAAGCAGAATCTTAGATATACTGAGCAAATCAGATCAAGAGTGCTGATTGCCATGGCTATAGTGGCTTAAGGTACTCTAATGTGAAATGTAGCGTTCTGAAATAGGCTTTAGACTTATAGTTAGTTCAACTTCTGGTATTAAAAAGCATAGCAGAGAGGAAGAGACAATATAAAAATGGCTTTTCCTCATGCACTCTTCCAGTATTCTGATGATGTTTCTTCCTAGTGAATCTGTTAAGAGAGTTTTCCATTGGCTTCTTGGAACCAGGAGATTTTGGTGTTTCTCTTGCTTTGTGGGTTTTTTGGTTTTTTTTCTGGAGGTGTGGGGGCTCATTGTTTGGTTTGGTCTGGTTTTGGGAGGTTTTTTTAGACTGTCTCTAACACTGACTTGTACCAGTTGCTACACTAGGGAATTTTATTCTAATGCCCTCTTCATTTACACTGTTTAACTTCTTATTGCATGGCAGAACTGTAGACTTCCATTCATGACTTTTCATTTCCTGTTATTTCCACTTTTCCTTGGGGACTTGATTAAAAGTAGTCTGTGCTGGTACTTATTATCTCTAGCCTTGCTCTGTTGTGTTGTGTTTCCTCTGGCTTTTTCAGCCCTTGGAGCAGATTAGTTAAACCTTTAGTGCATAAAGCAATAGAAAAACTTGAGTTGTTTAGTTTCTTCATTAGTCCATGATGGGAAATGTATAGGTCTGTGCTGTGCTCAGGTAACTTTTATAAAAAATGATTACAGTAACAATTACAATTTTGGTACAATTTTAGATGGTGGCACTTGAAAACTATCTTTAAACACTTGACGTGTCTCATAGTGACAATTCAGATCATGTACTGCTTGACTACTGATTGTCTCTCCCTTTCTCACACTCCTCCATGTGGGAGCATACATGTGAGCTTACTGCTCTGTTGGTTTGCTGCAGAGTGCCAGTTCCATAAGCTTTGATGCTCCTTTTGAGCACCAGTAATGTGAAAATTGTCTCGGGGCAGACATCTGTAAGGAAAGGATTGAACAAAACCTACCGGTGAAGTCCTGAAGAAATTGAATATTTTTCCACAGAGAAACGCTGCAGGAATGTGACATCAACGAAGCAGCCCAATGGTCTGAAGAGACTGGTGAGAATAAGATACTCTGATTATTTTAAGTATCAATAGACATAGTATTGCTGGATCCAGATGTTCAAAAGCCGTGTATCAGATCATGAAAGCAGTATCCCAGAGTGTCTAGTGGTGTTCAGAGCCTGTAGAGATGTTTTATTTTTTATTCTCAGCAGCTGACAGACTTGAATGTCTACAGTAAAGCAAGATCTTCCTCCGGGCAGTTTCACGGGCTTTTGCTTATTCTCTGCTGCTTTCCAGAGGCAGATGAGATTGTTGACTCTTTGTCTTGGTTCTCTGTGGTATTTTGGCCTCCACCTGCATCTTGGCTCCTCCTGCTCCCTCTGCCACTGTTCACATTGACTTCAGTGTCCACTCACTCAGCATTTCACCAGGACCCATCATTAGTCTGACATAATCATGAGCAAGCGGAGTTCGCCACAGAGGGGCTAGTCCTGTTGCCATGACAGTGAATTTGATGGTGGTGTTGAACATGTCCCTTTTTACTGAGCAAAGGGAGCTATGGACTATGACTTGGATGTGAAGCAGGCGTAACTCCTCAGCCTCCTCTGTGTGTTTATGTACACATGTCTCCAACGCCTCCTCCACCACTGACTTCAAGGAGGTGCAGACCTATCCTGGCAGAGGCCACAGTGCAGGTTGATGATACTGGAAATTTTATATCTCATGCACCTTCTCCTTCCTTCCTGCTTTTACATTAACAATGTCCTTCAGTCTCTGTTGCTGTTCTGTGCAGTTTCAGAAGGAATTTGTCCGTTGAATGGACACCTTGAAGAAGATCAGCCCACTTGATAGCATTCTGTAGGGCTGGGCTTTTGAACAATTTAGCCTTTTGCCTGCAAGTGCAGTAAAGAAATAGTGACCATTTTAGGACAGCCTTGAAGGTCACTGGGTAGGTTTCCTTACACAGGTGAATGGCAGAAATGTTGGGAGAAGGACAACTTTCATTCTTGACCCTAATAATCTCATGGAGAAAAGCAGAGGTCTTGGTTTAAGATCTGTTTCCTATTAGCATCTTTTTGGAGCTGCGCTGGTAGTTTCTCTGACAATGTACACTCAGGCAGAGTAATCTGACTTTTCCTACTCTCATTTCTAGCCTGATGATTATGTGTATGTGCCTCCAATACAAATCTCCTGTACTGGCAGAACTGAAGTGACCAGGAGGATCAGCATATAGTAATGCTGACACTGCATATGACTAGGCAAATACACAAAATTAATGTTCTCAAACTAATAGCTCTTGAGGATATACCTCTTCATTAGCCTACTTCTTACAGTAAAAAAAACAAATTGTATTCTCTCTGACATTACACCATAAAAATTTCTTTTATCCCCACCATACTGTAAAATTGAGTAACCACTGTTGTTGTTAGTCTTCATGCTGCAGTTGCTGGTGGTACTAATTCACTTTCTGCCTCCTCCTGCTAAGTCAGCATCCCTAGAAATCACCTCACCAGGTAATTGCTGGTGCCAGTCAGCCTTCAGAGAGAGTAACTCAGCTGAGAGGGAAGCTGCCAGCTGGGCAATGATTAGGCAAGGGCAATAGTTACACATTCATTGTCACAGCTGAAAAACTAACCAGCTGTTAGCATTTGCCTAAAAGATTGTACTGACAAAGAGCAATAACGCAGACATCAAAAACTACCACACAGGCTAGCTAGCTGATTTAAGTTTCTGCCATCTCCAGCTGTCAAGACATTGTGTGAGATGCTTAACTGGATTATATTAATTTTCCTTTCTCAGAAAAGGGACACTGTAGAAAAGTCAGAACTCCAGCAAGAGTCTGCCTGCCTTGGTTAATGCTGTCTAGGGGGCAGATGAGGAACCACAGAAAAGTGGAAAAAGTTAATCGTTGCTTATTGCAAGTTGGCTCAAAATACACAGTTACTGTGCAAGCCATGTCAGGGATTTCCTTGTTTGACTTTGCTCACAAGGTGCTATCCTGGAATCTCCTGCCATTAGACTTGGGTAGAAAAGTTGAGCACCACTGGTGCAGGCAAATGTGGGATTTCTGTGATATGGATCATTTGTCAGGTATGGCAAAACCAAGAAAACATTAAATATCTTAGAAATGTTAACAAATAAATAATTGATTTCAGTGCTTGTGAATCATAGAATGGTTGAACTTCTCTTGGGTTCGAAGGGACCTTTAAAGGTCATCTAGTCCAACCCAGCTGCAGTGAGTGAACACAGGCTGTTACACCAAGTTCCCATATGTTACCCTCTTGGTATATATGTGTGTGTGAAGGAAATTTCAAAAAAATAACCTTTTGAGCATGTAATTTATCAAATACAGTAGTGGAACCTTTACCAAGTGTTGCCAGTGTGCCTCATGGCTGGAGTTTTTTTTGTTTGCTTTAGAATGTATGAACCTATAATAAAACCTCATTCTTCGTCACAGCTTCTTGATAAATTACATCGAAAACTGTATTTGATTAGCATTGCTAGTTAGTTGCAATACCAAAGGAGGAAGAAGCACCAGAGGAGTTTGAAGGGGATCTCTTCTGAAAAATATCAATAGCAGATCACTCTTTAACTTCCTCAGTTTGGTCCATGGGATTGAATTTATCTTCTCTTTTAGCAAATTGTTGGCAAGGACTGTGTGTCTAATGATGAACATTCATTTCTGGGAAGAGAGGAAGCCACTCTTCATTTATTTTTGTGACACATTGCCAAATGGTTCCATTCAGGTCAAAATAAAAAAATCATTCTTATGAAAGCATTTTTAGATGTGGCAAACCTAAATAATATAGGAAGCATTAGATATTCTATGAAAATGACCTCTGAATATCACCCTTTTGGCTGCCATAGTGACTTCCTTAGCTTGGGGGATCACACTATGCAACTGTAGTATCCATTAAGTGGTTTTTTCCCATTATTGTTGGAGTGTGTTCCACAAAGTATACTTGAAACTTATTAATTGTTTGGGTTTGAGTTCATTCATTTGCCTAGGACATGCTGAAAGCAATTATATTTTATTTAGCATTTTGATGTATTTTGTGCCATCACTGGCTCTATAGCAATGTAATCTTTTAAATATATTTTATTTAAAATTAGAAATAGATACTGAGTATGTAAATAAAAACTTGACCCTTTACTAACCTCTCTTCATCTGTTCTAAGGAGACTTAGTTGACTTCATTAACTTAAAGTATTATTATGAAAGAAACAGACTGAAGGCTTTTGCAATGTGTGGAGATTTTTCTAACTGAACAGGGAAAATAACAATAAATTGACAAGTATTACATACGTGAGAGAAATTTTGGCCATAATGCATTGTGTTGACTTCTTTATTTTACTGATTCACAATATGTGGCACAGTCTGTGTGGTCTTGCCTGGCTAGGTATAGAATATCCACAGTCTTATTTTTTTTCATGTCATAGTACTTCAGAAAGATTTTCTGTATTTATTTTTGTAGTATAATATGCCAAAAGTTATCTTGCATTATTTTATAAAAATCACATGTAAACATGGCCTGTACAAAAAGGGACCATTAAAAAAAAGAGTGAGCTAGGAAAAACCTTATTCTATAATTTAAAAAACCCCGCATTACAAAACATTCATTTCCAGATCTACTTTTTGTTACATATCTTAGCCTGCAGAGAGTTAAAAATTCCATCTGATACCTGTGAAGCTAATTGAAATCTTGGGAAGATTTGAGCATCTGGCAAGGGGTAACTATAGATGAGAATGGTCTGTGAATGGAGAGACTCCACCTTTACTTTAATCTCCTCTGTGAAGTAATTTAATTCTGTTATCTCCCTGTACTGATTATCAGAGGAGCCCTGGAGAGATGCAGTTCTGTGAATACCCTTGCTGGAGTTGCACTGCTCTCGCATTTCCCCGTTATCACTCGCAGTCAGACCTGTAGCTGGTAGACACTGTCCGTGTGCGGAATCACACGGTTTGGAGCATGAGCTGTGCAGCCACGTCACATGGAGTTGTCATCTTAAGGCTAAAATGTGGAAAAGTGATTCTATGCTTTTGAAATTGTCTGAGGACCACGGGTTTCCTTTGGGGGGAAAAGCAGGGGATGATGTTTTTCTTTCACCACAAGAAAGCTAATAATTAAGACCTGCATGCTCGGGGGTTGAGACTCATGAAGCAGTAAGAAGTGTGTCCTGGGGAACTGGGAGGGAGAAAAAGGAGAAAAAAGCTGCAGGAATGTTTGTGTGGCCTTCGCATCACCCTCTTCCTTTCTCTTGAACCCCATTTGGGGAAGTCCTTCTGCCTCATGGATGTTGGGTGGAGGATGCCTCATGGATGTCTGGTGGTACAAAGTGAAGTGAGCAAGCCAAGGGCTGTGGATTGGGCTGGGTAATGTTCTGCTCATCTGGGTTTCTGGTAAAAGATGACTGAGCTCAAGCAATTTCAATCATAAATAGTACTGTCTGGGCAGATCCTTTGTTATCTCATGCACTTTGCATTAAATGTTGAAATTCTCAAGTCTTGCTCTGCCTCCAACTTCTGGAGTTCTGGTTCCTTCCAGGAAAGGGTGGAGGATAATAAACAGTCTGTGTGCAGACACTGAAACGTTTCTGCTCAGTGGTGGCAAGAATTTTGATTTGCTAAGTGTTTTGACCCTTTGTATTTGTGTAGTTTCCCTGAGGATTTGCTGTTCCTTTCAGTTGAAAATTAGCTCCTTCTTTATATATATTGAGGACATAATGTAATTTTTAAAAAATCTTGTAAATATTGTTGTGCCTCTGAATTTCAGTAATTTAAGAAAAAAATTTTAAATATTTATGTCTTCTGTTGTTACCTCTTCTGGTATGTTCTATAAGTTTCAGAAGAGATGCTGAACTCATACTTTCTGTTCCTATGTACAGAACGACCAACAGCGGTCTACTGGAAAAAACTGATTGAATTACCAGCAGCCTAGGTCAGTCAGAGTCATATTTCCTGAGAATGAATGACAGTAGAATTACAAATACTGTATTTTGGATTCTGTGGCACTGGATGTCCAGTAGCAAAATTTATAAAATAAATGAGATATATCATAAAACAGTGATGGCCTGGCTCATGTCTTGGATGGGCATACATTGCACTGAGTAAAACACTGGCTGGATGGCCAGGCATAAAGAGTTGTGGTGAATGGAGTTAAAACCAGCTGGCAGCCACTCACAAGTGGTGTTCCCCAGGGCTCAGTGATGGGGCCAGTTCTGTTTAATATCTTTATCAATGACATGGACGAGGGAATGGAGTGCACCCTCAGTAAGTTTGCAGCTGATCCTAATTTGGGTGGGCACATTGATCTGCCTGAGGATGGGCAGGCTCTGCAGAGGGACCTGGACAGGCTGAACTGGTGGGCTGAGGCCAATCGCATGAGGTTCAGTGAGGCCAAATGCTGAGTCCTGCACTTAGGTCATAACAACCCCAACCGGTGTTAGAGGATTGGAGAGGAATGGCTGGATAACAGTGTGTCCAGGTGGCCAAGAAAGCCAAACAGCATCCTGGCCTGCATCAGGAATAACATGGCTAGCAGGATTAGGGAAGTGATCTTTTCCTGTATTTGGTGCTGATGAGACTCCACCTCGAATACTGTGTTCAGTTTTGGGCCACTCAGAACAAGAAGGACATTGAGATGCGGAGCGCATCCAGAGGAGGGCAACAAAGCTGGTGAAGAGTTTAGAGCACAAGCCTTTTGAGGAGCAGCTGAGGGAGCTGGGGTCATTTAGTCTAGAGAAAAGGAGTCTGAGGGGAGACTTTATTGCTCTCCACAAATACCTAAAAATGGGTTGTAGTGAGGTGGAGATTGATCTCTTCTCCTTTTTAGCTAGTGACAAGACAAGGGGAAATGGCCTTAAGCTGCACCAGGGGAGATTTAGTTTGGATATTTGAAGAAATTTCTTTATTGAAAGGGTTATCAAGTAGTGGCACAGGCTGCCCAGGGGGCTGGTTGAGTTGCCATTCCAGGAGGTATTTAAAAGAAAGGTAGATGTCATGCTTGGGGACATGGTCTAGTGGCAGGCTTAGCAGGGCTGGATCAATGGTTGGACTTGATCTGAAAGTTTATTTTCAACCAAAACCATTCTCTGACTCTATATATGTTTTTCTGACCCAGATCCTCACTGGATTGGTCTGGAACTTGAAGTGTAAGTAGTGTGGCTTCTCCTTCCTTCCTGAAGCATGTAGAAGGAGTTTTGTTTATCATTCTGATGTCAGTACATGACTGACATGTAGTACAAGTTGTATTGAGTAGCAACATAGGAAAATTAAAAAACACAATGGCAAAGTAAGTCATATAAGGAAAGCGAGATAAAGGAATTTAGCTAATGGAAGGGGTGAGCATCTCACCTGGGGCTCCTTGGCTGTCCTCTGCCAGTGGTGCTACGTATTTATCTCTTTCTGAAGAGTGCATTTGTCAACTTACAAGGCACTTAGGGTATTAAACCATTTTGGAAGAATAACTGAGTAGAAATAAACTCAAAAAAAGTTTTCAGCGCTTTACAAATTTTGATTTGATTGAGATGAATGACCTGCACATAAGTTGGTGCAGCTCACAAACAGAGCCTTAAGACACCTTTTGAAAATCCCCCAAATACTGTTATCATTCAGATGATAGATTGCTACTGTAGTTACTTGACCTGGGTAATAGGTGCCCTTGGAAGAAAAACTGTAGGAGCTTGCAATGTTATACATAGTTTTGCTAAAACTTGGAGTAGAAATAAACCCTTTCACCCAAGCCCCAGGCTTCCAACTCAAGACTTCAGGAAAGCAGCCTGTAACTTCATAACCAAGGAGTAAATAAATACTCAGCATTGACTTTGTGGCTGAAAAGTAAATGGATACCTAGAATTGACTTTCTTAACTTTGGAGAATTTTGTGGCCTCCCAAATAATAATATTGGTGAAGAGCTTGAAAAATGTCTAGATGTGTTCTTATGCATGGGAAGAAACCAGTGTTTTACTATGCCCGGTTATCAAAATTTACTGGTTTACCGTGTCATTTAATAAATGTACTTATTGTTTATAATTGATTTTACAGAAGTCTCTTTTGATTTTACCCCATCCCTTCACTTGTTTAGGTTCTCTCTTGCTTAACAACTGTTTAAAAGTATACAATATTTAGGAAAATTTTTTTGGGAGTGGAAAAAGGCTGTTAAGCAAAAGCCAAAGTCTACTTTCTCTGGTCAAAAAGGATCAGTGTGTGTGAAACCTCTCTTGTTATGTATACAGAGAACTTTATTGAGCATCCCCCATGCTCCAGTAATTTCTCTTCAGGAGCTGACCGTCTGCATCACCATTTAAACTGGGCTGTTACCTTAAGATAAGGATAGACTTAAATGGAACCAGAAGCAATACTGTGACTGCTTCAGTTAGTATGAGGGAATTTAGCATTTCATTTCCCCCGAAGATGGAGATACGAGACAATATCAGACATCCACAGCTGGAGGTTGCGTGAAAGTTAGTTATGACACTGAATTGCAATTCTTGAGTTCTACCATTTGTTGAAACAAGGTTCTCAGTTTTGACTTAGAGCACCTGTCTGAGTCTAAAGCAACAGATATCCTCATTATTTTGCAGATTTGCCAGAAATATGTTGATGCCTTTCATTTTTTCTTCGTAACCAGCTGTCCCAACTGTAAACAATAAAAGCTACATTACATAGTACAGAGATGCAGTATAGAGGTTTCTTTCTACTTTTCTTGCATTAAGGGTAAAGAATGCAAGTTTACTGTTTTCAAATCCTCTTAAGCAAGCAGGATCTTCCACACATGGTAAAACACATAGCTGCATGCAGAAAGCCTGTTGATAGTCGTGCTTGGAAATTTTTCTGGTTAAGAAAATGCAGTACATTAAAATGTTCTGACAGGTTGTGTTGATATCAGCAGACATTGTGGTGGAGTGCAAGTATGGACTTAACTACATTTTCTGCCAAGTTTGGTTGGATGCCTTGCTGCAGCAACAGCTCAGTGTTTCCAGTTGGAGATTTATTGAGAAATTTAATAGAAAAAAATGTGGACTTTTGCCAGTTACACCATAATATGATAACTTTTAAAAATATGGAAATATTTCACTTTTTTTTTCTGATGAGCTTGATTTACTGGTAGCGCTTTATGTCACCTCTTTTAATCTGGGTAATTTGGAAACAAGCTAAAATATTGTCATCTAGAATTCAGCAGTTAGGCAGGACTTGGGCCAGTTTGTTCTAGAGATGGTGCCTGTTCTTGGGTGAATAACTAGTCTGTAGGTGTAAGCTCTTCAGTCTGTAGATACGAGGTTTCCAGACATCTTTCCTACAGTACTCACCCTGATCTTATTTTTTGTAGTATCTGATGCTTTTATCTCACCATTTGGAAAAAATTCTGACCCACAATATATTGAAGTACAGACACCTTGTGAGCCAGCTGGATTTTTCTCTTCCCTTTTGTTTTCATCAAAAGTAAAAATCACTCTAATTGTTGTAGAAGTGCTCTTAAAATGAAAAATTCAGATCCCATAGAACTTGTGTTCTGCTTCTGTTTTACAAATATCATATCAAAGTTGGATTGCATGCATCTTTGCGATACCCTGATTTCATTGTGTCATTGATTTTGGCTGCAGCTATGAAGATAAGAAACATTTTCCTCCTTTGGAGTTTTGAGCAATCATTTGCATCAGACTGTTTGCATGTGTCCCAGCCTCTTGTACCTTTATGGTCAGCCAGCTCATCTGATCTCTTTCCTTTTTCACCATCAAGTTCTCCCTCTACTCAGCACTCAGATGAGCTTTGTCACCTCAACGCTTTATGATATAGGGAAAAGAAAATCTACAGCAAACCAGTGGGGAGTATTTGACAGATACTATGATACAGACTGGGAGAATGATACAGACTGGGAGAAGCCTGGCTGGAAAGCTTCCAGGAGGAGAAGGACCTGGGAGTGTGTTGGTCGACAGCCGACTGAACATGAGCCAGCAGTGTGGCCAAGAAGGCCAATGGCATCTTGGGTTGGATCAGAAATGACGTGACCAGCAGGTCCAGGGAGATTATTCTCCCTCTGTACTCAGTGCTGGTGAGACCGCACGTTGAATCCTGTGTTCAGTTCTGGGCCCCTCACCACAAGAAGGATGTTGAGGCTCTGGAGCGAGTCCAGAGAAGAGCAACAAAGCTGGTGAAGGGGCTGGAGAACAGGCCTTATGAGGAGCAGCTGAGAAAGCTGGGGATGTTTAGCCTGGAGAAGAGGAGGCTGAGGGGAGACCTTATTGCTCTCTACAACTACCTGAAAGGAGGTTGTAGAGAGGAGGGAGCTGGGCTCTTCTCCCAAGTGACAGGGCACAGGACAAGAGAAAATGGCCTCAAGCTCCACCAGGGGAGGTTCAGGCTCGACATAAGGAAAAAATTCTTCACTGAAAGGGTCATTAGGCATTGGAACAGTCTGCCCATGGAGGTGGTTGACTCGCCTTCCCTGGAGGTCTTTAAGGTGCAGATGGATGACGTACTGAGGGGTAAGGTTTAGAGATTTGTGGGAATGGTTGGACTTGGTGATCCGGTGGGTCTCTTCCAACCTGGTGATTCTATGATTCTGTGATTCAGAAATGGGACATTCTAAGTCCACCTATCAACAGGTAATATTCTGGGTGTATTTTTGGTGGCACTTGAGTGAGTTCCAGCAGTGTCTTCAGCTCAGGGCTAGGCAGCCAAAGGTGTTGCACAGTTTAAAGCTGTGGCATTTAAGTAGAAAACAAATGTGCTCTTTATTTGAAGCTTTTACTCTGCTTTTGAAGTTTAATGACTTGTTTTTATTTTGTGTGTGGTGGAAATCTCAAAATAACATGTTAATATAGCTAGTGGGGAAATTAATGGCATCTTAATTTTAGTATGTTGGTTAAGCTTCAGTTATAGACACTTGACCTTCTGAAGAAGAAATTTTAGTACAACTGAGGACTTCCGTCATGGTGAACTAAAGATGGAGTTTCTTAGTGGTTTGCTTTGTTTTGGTTTTTTTTAATATGAGTCACGTTCTTACTCAGGAAGAATACCTGATTTTCATGGTTGTGCAGATGCTAACTGATGACTGTAGTGGCTTCTTATGTGTAAAAGTGAAATTATTTTTTTATTTATATGTGTATAGGTGTGTGTACAGCTGTTTCAACTTAAAAATAAGGAAGACATTCCAGTACATAAGTGGGTTTATACCTGACATTCATGCTAATAATATGCTTGTTTAACATGTCATTATTCACTTAGATGTTCTAGAAAGTTGACTTTCCTTTCTTTATTTTCAAGGAGTTTCTGAATATTGTGTTGGTGATTTCAAGGGAAAATTCTGTAACTTTTTCTAATGAAACTTTAGGAGACTTTTCATCCTGAATCTCAACCTGCATTAGTTTTGGATGGAGATTTAGAAATAAGTGTGCTTTTTTCTACTCCAGGCACAAACCCCAGGATTAATTTTGCTGTGAAGTATGTTTAGGTCTTAATTAAAACTGAAATTACTCATCCTGGTTAGAGGGCCTGGGCAGGCAGTACGTACATATCTTACTCTATTAAATTGTCTGGTATTAAGAAGGATATACTGCATGTAGTACTATCTGAAAGCCTATACTGTATATTCCATTGTTTTAAAAACAGTTGAACTGTAGAAGGGTTAAAATTAGAGTGTTGTGTTGGGTACAGGGGAAACAGGTGAAGTATACAAATCTTTTCTCCTAATCAGTGTTTTTGTAATGTCTTTAGACATGGTATCTTACAGTGAATCAGTTGAGTAGTATGGGTATTTAGCTATTCATGAGCTAAAAAAGTAGCTTGTTGCAAGAAGCGATTCTACAAGCCTGAGCAGAACTGGATGAAATAATTCAAGGTCCCATGGTAAAATCATTGAAGGCTGACGAAGCATCATTTCTTACACAGCTATTAAGTACATTTGAAATTAATGATCTTCTCTTGATAATAGTATATCTACTACCTGTTACAATTTATTAGCATTCCCTTGTAGATGCTCATGGTTATTTTTTTTATTTCTCTTTCCCTCAACGTAGTGGAATTGGTCGAAATTGGCCATGGGCCTCTGGCGGCAGCAGCATTTTGGCGGAATTTGGGACTTTGCATCTGGAGTTCGTACACTTGAGCCATCTGTCTGGAAACCCTGTCTTTGCTGAAAAGGTTAGACTGTTCAAAATCATGTTGTAAAAGATAAATAATGTGTTGAGAGACTATTATTTCTGGGGAGAGATCTGGATTTTTCCTTACTTGTAAGCATTTGTCATAAGAGATAGATGTTTTCTATAGGTTTCCCTAATCACCTTGGCATGTTCTTGTATTATGAAGTCAGATTTTTTCCAAAATCATTGTGACGCATCATCTTGTATATAGCACTTACCTGACTGTATAAAACACATAATTTTTGATGTGATCTAAATTAGAGTCACATTAAATGATCAGACTCTAGAGCTTGCTTCAGTACTTCATCTGAATGTGGTGAAAATAAACGTTGATATTATATTAGAGATAATATGTGATGCCTACAGAAAGCAAAGCACCTAACGTGTGATTTCAGCAAGTTTAGTCTTCAAAATACTGTATATCATCACTCCTATGAGTCAGATCAGAAAGCCCTTCCATTGCGCTAATGTTTAAGAGGTGCTTTGAACTTTTTCAGGGGATAAAAGTCCCCCCTAAACATCCTTTGTCAAAACAGTTGTTTGTGCTTACTAATTCTTCCAAAATTTGATAGAATTTTCTTCTGGGCGCTTTTTATTTACGTGAGCCATGGAAAGCAATTCTTCTTCTCTTTCCCCAGTTCCCACCTAGGCCCTTTGCTTTGCTCTGCTTTTTGCATAAATAGTCAGCAAGTGCTGTTCTTTATTGCTGTTCTTTATAATACATTGTATCATTTATCTTTTTTCCCCTAATTAAAATTCCTACTTGTTTCGGTTTTGTGTTCTTACTGTAACTCTCCCATGTTAGCTAAACCTGATATTATCTATCTAATGATATCGCTAACAGTGAGACTTCAAATGTTTAGCAGCAGATTTAAAATCAGTGGTGAAATCCAAATGAACAATGGTTGTATCAAACTTCTGAAGGACTGAACGACTTTGCTGTGATACCATTGTGAGCACTGGAATAACTTCTGTGAAACTAACTCCTACCAATTTGAATAAATTTAGTGATGAATTTAAAGACAGAGTTTCTCTAAACAAATCTGACCTGGGGGAGGGATGAGATCGAGGAGAGCAGCAACCAGGAACAGCCAGAAACAAACTTGTTAGGTAACTTAACTATATTTTGACATTTATGCTAATTTAATGTATAACATCTGTTCTCCTAAGAGACAATTGAAGTGTGATGAAAGTGTATATGTTAAAAATCCTAGCTTATGGTTCTCTTCTAAAGTGGCATCAAGCAATAGCTGCAAGATGCTGGAAATCTGTTTATGTAAAGTGCTCTTAAAACTCTGTAGAGATTTGTGATTCCACAGCCCTCAAAGGCAAGCCGTTCCAGGGCTGGTATGCATGATAAGGAAGAAGAAACACTGCAATAAGCTTTGCATGGAAGTATTCATAGAATAATTCATTAAATGAGGTTTAGAACTCATTGCAGTTTGTATTTGGGCAATGTCTGTTTGCAAAATAGTGTCAAGATGCAGAATGCAGTGTAGCACAACAAAAATCCTTCAGCAGCTTGGTGTAAGCTAATTTACCTTCTTTCTTAGCAGCTAGTTCACTTGATCTCTAGGCATTCAGAGTGTTATAGTGAAGCTGTCAGTACCTTTTTGTTGCAGTTTCTGGTCTGTGGTGTTCAAGATCTCCATTCTCCCAAGCTGCTATATTTGTTTTTTCTGTGAATGTTAAGAATCAGTATTAATTATTTCATATGCTCTGCAATGGATGGTGCTGCTTGATAACTCCAGCTGCAGAATGTAATTGTTTTCCCAGGCCTCTCATTTGTAGCAAGCTCCTTAACAGTGTTGGTGGGGATCTCGGAGCTGCATGGGTTCCTGTTGGCCAAGCTGGTTTTATGAAGCTCGGTTCCAGCAGTGCTGTCCTTTCCAGGCACAACTGCTTTGCAGTTCCCTTCTTTCTGCATTTGAACTAGGTGATAGCCTTAATAGTGAATATCATTTCTAATTTGGGTATACGAGGAATATAATGCTGAAGTAGCTGAGCTTAGTTAAGGCAACTATCCTTTATGTAATTTGGTATCATCTGAAGGGGTGAGATACTCTGTTTGGCAAGTCCTGAACTTAAAGTTTGCTTTTTTTTTGTTTCATTACTGGCGCTTGACACTGAAGCTCCAGAGTTTTTTGAGGAGCTAATTTACATGATAATATCAGCTTAGAGGACCCTTTTTAATAGTAGCATGATTGCACAGAGGTATTCACATGTACGTGTTGAGTAAGACTATTTTTTTATTTTTAGGGATATTTGCACTTTAAGACTTTTGTACCAACACTGATTTATTTTGGGGGGAAAAATGGATCAGTGCTCAGTGCTTTGTACCCTTCCAATAGGTAATGAATATTCGAAAAGTTCTAAATCGACTGGATAAACCTGAGGGCCTTTACCCGAACTATCTGAATCCCAGCAGTGGCCAATGGGGCCAGCGTAAGTAGATAATTTCTTTGCTACTAAGACCAATCTATCGATGTGCTGTTTGCAGTTGTTAACTTCTTTCAGTCACTGTTATGTGCTTTTTGTATGTATGTAAAGAATTTTTATAATATATGAAAAACCACATTGCATCAGGGGCTCTATACAGTGTAAAAAATACTATAAATATTAAAATAATAATCCTGCTTGCTGTATTTTAATGTAGTTTACTTTGATCTTTCAGTATGGCTTGAGCAAGCAGGAAAATATCTGAATATGTATTGTTTGGAAAGGAATTTATACTACAAGAGCCTTTTATTCAAAAATGTAAGATGCTCTCTAAAGTAGCTGTTTAAGGAAAAATTATCGGCTCATCTGAATCAAATATCTGTATTTTTAGAGTGGTGTGGATCCACTAAATATTAAAGATAAATAAATAGAGTCTTTCTAGTCAATACCAGTTGTGATTTCTGTTCAAGCGTATTACCAACAAGTGAGGAAGCAAACTAAATAGAATCATGTCTCAACATTAATCCCTTTGAAACTATTACTGGAGACACCAAAATTAGGGAAAGAGTATCTCATGGTTTAACCCCAGCTGGCAACTAAACGCTATGCAGCCTCTCAATCACCTCTCCCCCATCAGTGGGATGGGGAGGAGAATGGAAAAATAAGTAAAACTCTTGGGTTAAGATAGAGACAGTTTAATAGGACAGCAAATAGAATATACAAAACAAGTGATGCACAGTACAATTGCTCACCATACATTTGGTACAAATGACTACCAATGCTCAGCACACCCCAAGCAACAACTGCCCCTCAGCGTACTTCTCCATGCAACTCCTCCACCCCCCACTCCTCCTGTTCCATACTAAGCATGTTGTCATAAGGTGTGGAATATCCCTGTGGTCAGTTGGGATCAGCTGTCCTGGCTATGTTCCCTCCCAGCTTTTTGTGCACCTGCTCACCAGCAGAGCATGAGAAGCTGACAAGTCCTTGACTTACTATCAGACTCCTTAGCAACAACTAAAAATATCAGTATGTTAGCAACATTATTCTCCTACTAAATCCAAAACATGGCACTATACTAGCTGTTAGGGAGAAAATTAACTCTATCCCAGCTGAAACCAGGACAGAGTATAATAAAATGCTTGAAGTATTTGAGCTTTGTAGCACTTTCCTGATGACTGAGCCTTTTCTTGTTATACATTGCCTTCTCTGATCTCTGTAATGAGTTCAAAGCCTATGTAGTGTGCAGAGTCACGATTCTAGAGATCCTACTTCTTTTTCCACTTTCCTGTTTAGGTTCAGTCTACCACCATCCCATTCATGTGACTCGGTGTTCTCTTATTGAAAGAAAACAAGCAAGATATGCTGTCTTGGTCTGAAAAGACATGGGCAGATGAAATGGTAGATTACCAGTGTTTGAGCTGATTAGACAAGACAGAGAAAAGGACTGGAGAAGTTTTTGAAAATGGTAGTGTGTTTAGGATGCAGCTAAAGTGGAAGTGAGACTCTGGAGCCCTTATGGGACTGGCAGTGGTCTGGATAGATGAGATCATTTTCACAAAGGCAAAGAATAAGCATATTATTGAATAAAATAAGTTTGTTAATGCTTTGTGTCATTCTCTGAATTAAACAGATGTCAAAAAAGATTGTGTTGCTCCGTTGTATTGTCCTGTCAAGGAAAAGGCAGATTCACATTATGAATCACAAGTATACCCATTATTTTAGAAAGCCACCTAGTTTACTAGGCTATGAGATTTCCTTTAGGTCACCACGCTACCAGGCCTGTGGCAGGTCTGCGTGCATAACCATCGCCTCCAGTTGGCATTTTGGTATAAACTTTGACATACATTTACAGATCTGAGACATGTGTGCCCACTTATTAGCCACGTTGTTTTAAGACAGCTTTGTAAAATAGTAAAACCTCCCATTGGAGGTCTTGATCCTACAGCAATAGGTACTGAGTTTGGTTAGAAGGCCACCTCAGCCAGGTCCAGTTACCTCCTTCCCTGGAGTCACCCACAGAAACTCATCTTTTCGGTGAGCTGCAATGACAGCCAATCTTACTATAGGCTGATGCCATTAGCAGCTCTGCCCTGTTTATTTTAAAGCAGTCAAATACTTACTATGCTTTATAGTCTTTGCTGTTTTCCTATTTTTGATATGTCTTAGATACTACTCATTCACACTAAATGCCAATTTTTGTTGGTGTGCGCAGGAAAACTTACATTCTATACTAGCTTTGTTTTCCAGTTGCGTGTAGTATTGATGCAGAAATTAGCTTCCTGCACATGCAAATAATGGACACAAATGTTGATGCAGGTCAGCCTCTAGCATGCTGAAGCAGCAAAAGCAAATCTGATCTTGTTACATATCTTCCCATTCAGTTGCCTCCATTTGCAGACAGTAATTTTTTTTTCCCCCCATAGCAGCAGATCAGAATGTAAGACTTGAGAGATGATTTATTTGACATTTCTTTTCAAGGCTGATTTCAGTTGATTACAACAGGAAAAAATATCTAGACCCTTAATTTGTACAAGACAGAAGTATTATTTCTCAAACATCAAGTGGGGAGGAAGGGGAAATATCTTTGGAAGATTTCTTTTCTAGCAATGCTGTAGCTGTGAAGGACACTGCTGGATCACTGCCATTGTTCCTGTAAATTCATTTAGCCCTTGTTATTTTGACAGTAAACTGACAGTGATTTGCTGCAGCGTGCGTCAATTGGATTTGTCTACTGCAATAATGTATATAATAACAGGGCTTATTATTGATGAAACTGTGCTTGTGCTATTTAGTTTGCAAATGTCAGAGGTTTCTATGGTAATTTATTTAGGAAACCATAAAGGTCATTTAAATGCTGCTGTTCAAAGATCAGCTTTCGATCATGGAAAATGTTCTCATTTTTTTTAAGAAGCTCCTTTTCCTTTTGGATCATGAACATTTAATTAAGTAAATGGTGTATGCCTTCCAGTAATTTCATACATCTCATTCAAAAGAGAGGGCAGGGGAAAACTGTTTATAACCCAGATTTGACAGTACAGTGTTATTTGTTAGGCAAAGGGACAAGATACATTTAGAGTGGTAAATTATTTTTTCTATGTCACAGGGCAGTGGAGGAAAAAGACACTGCTAATAAAGTTTGAATAGAAAAAAATTGTATTTTTTACATTTTCATGGTTTTGCAACCTGTTCAGAAGTTGAAAGGGCACATTTCAGGAAGTGAAGATAGAGTTTAAAAATAAATTCCCTGTGTTCTTTTAAATGCCACCAACAGAGACATAACTTTGAAGCTAACATCAGAGTTAGGTGTTGGGAAATACAAGCTCTGTACCACTAACCCTTCTGCATCTCGCTTTGTGAGCCTGGATTACCCCGTGTTTTGCTTTTCTCATGCCCCATGCTCAGAATTTTGTGGTATGACTCACAAACTTGCTGCATGATACGTGTACTTATATGTGTACACTCTCCATCCTGGATGCCTTGGGTGGAATTAGTGGACCACTTCTGCACTGTAAAATTGATTGTCATGAATGAGTAGTCATGGTAAAGCACTTAGAAATCCTTTCACTGAAGACTCAACAAATGCCAAATCCCTTCATGTTACCAGGAAGCACCAACTTAAAAATGCAGACCTCTAGCTAGTGTTCTTGGTTTGGTGGATCTCAGAGAAAAACTTCATACACACACATACACACACACACACACACACGCACACTACAAATGCAGGTATAGATTTGTAGTATTTTATAAGTTTAAGGGGTTCTATGCTGAAATCATATGATAGCCCACTAAGATTTTGCCAGGAGTCTTGTAGGCTCTTGGACAGTGAGTGCTACCATGTGCAAACAGCTGCAAGCATCAGCAACTTTCATGTCACTAGTGCAAGTGATACCAACCAGTCTGACTCCTGTGGCAATAGTGTTTGCAGGGTCACATCCTAAATGTGTGCAGTTGAATCAGCACAGCATCTGTAGTACCAGATCATTTCACACAGTAAGCATAGCACAGAATAAAGCAGTGTGATAGCAATAGACATTCATAGATAAGGTAAAGTTTTGGGGTTTTTTTCCCTTTTAGGACCAATGCTGAGTTCTTAAAGCAGCCAGATGTTCGAAAGTGTAATATTATTTTTAAACACGCAGCTCGGCATTTTGAAATACCATAAAATAACCTGAAGTTCAACTCTGCAGTAAGGAGCTAAAATAGTTTCAGCAGTTTTTATGAAGTGACTTTAATAAAGCATTAATGAATAAAAGAACAAATCATAAAATAGTTTGGGTTGGAAGGGACCTTAAACATCATCTAGTTCCAACCCCCCTGCCATGAGCAGGGACACCTCCCACCAGCCCAGGCTGCCCAAGGTCCCATCCAACCTGGCCTTGAACACCTCTAGGGATGGGGCAACCACAGCTTCTCATGGTGAAGAAATTCTTCCTAATGTCTAGTCTAAATCTGCCCCTCTCCAGTTTATACCTGTAACAAATGAAAACAATGCCTGCATGTTAAGACCGGTAAGTCTTTATCAAATTACAGAGATCTTTCTACTTTTTTCCCCTGTTTTTAGGATAAAAAAGAACTTGGATTAACACACTTTTGTATAGGATGGACTACATTAATTAGATGTTACACATATAAATTCTTGTTTCTCTTCCATAAACTCTGTGGCACATTATGGATATTAAATAGCTATGGTTCCTTACCTTGATGACGAAGTTAGCAATTAAAGAAATAATCCTCTGTATGTACCAGTCAAGTTTTTCCTGAGGTTCCAGACTTAAATTTGTTGAAGGCTGTTGTAGGAACATTAAATGCACTGTTCCAAATTGTATTTGTATTTTAATGCCCAGAATGAAGATGAAATTGCTGCTGAATCTCTTTCTCCCCTTTCTAGATCATGTCTCCATTGGAGGGCTTGGGGATAGTTTTTATGAATATTTGCTCAAGGCATGGCTGATGTCAGACAAGACAGATGAAGAAGGGAAGAAAATGTATTATGATGCTGTCCAGGTAAATCATAATCTAATCTACAGTAATGCTAAGGAGACATGCTCTGGCAACAATGTGAGGGATTTATGCTTTTGCCATCACAGTGCAGGTTTTTTTTAAAGAATTAGTTTTTCTTTTTAAAAAAACTTTATCAAATATAAATGCTAGAGGAATACAGATACTGTGGGAGAGTCTTGAAATGTAGCTATTTTTTTTCCAACTGAAATACAGTCAGTTTTCTCTGACAGTGGAGAAGAAAAGTATAAGATATTCAACAAGAAATGTATCTACAAGTAGCTCTCAGAAGTTCAAATCTTTTTTACTTGGTTTTCCTTAAATATATTCCTTTTGTCTTTTTCCCTTATATCCAGGAAGGAGTTCCTCTCTTGGGTTTCAGCCTTGTAATTTAGCCATTAGAGAATTTGATTGTGGTCAACACAGGGAGTAATATTTTGATAGATAATTATAAGTGAAAATAGGTTTTGTTGCATAGTGACTTTTTGTTACAAGAAGCATATATTTGCCAGCTTCTGTGAAACAGCTGCTTATTCAAATTGGACACAAGGGAAAGTTTTCAAAAATCAGGATTATTCTTACTTACATTTCTCCGTACTATTTAATTTATGATCCTTCTGTCTGCAATTTGCTTTGTAACTGATGATGTTTCCTTAATATACTGTTTTGGGAGAAGTAATGGTTTTGTGACAGTGGACTGAGGCTCAGGAAGTATTAAGTTTCAATTCATATTTACTGGCTTTCTTTGCAATATTGGGCAAATGACCTATTTTTTCAGTTCTTTGCTTTCAAATATGTATAAAAAAGGATAATATCTCTTTGTTTCCCCATCCTTTCATCTCTTTTGACTGAAAGCTCTCTAGGGCTAGGACTTCTATTTCTTCTTTACTGTGTGTATGTACAGTGCCTCTGTAGACAAGGCTCCGAGATGCTAAGCAATATCTGCCTGTTCTTTTATACTTTTGGAAATGTGCTGTCCCTAGAGGAGAGGCATAAGTCTCCTTTTACTTCCCACACTGAAAAAACTGGTGGCATTTAAAAAAAATACAACTCTGGCTCACTACAACTATTTTGGGTTTTTTTGTTGTTAGAGAGAAAAGTCATATGTGATGATTTGAGAGAGGGTGTGGTCTCTGGTGGTAGTAAATTTGACAACCAAGTATCCTCTGCTAAGAAAATCCAACCTTTAATTTTGTAAGTGCAGATTTGGATGCAGTCATCCTCGTTTTCACCGCTAATGTGGCTAATGTGGAGCAAAAGGTGGATTTTAAATTAGGTTTGAGTACATCTGAGGCTGTATAACATAAGAACAGTGATACTGCCATTAGGTTGGCTCAGCTATTAGGTTGGCAGCCAAAAAGGGAGAACGAAGCGTCTGATAATACGGTATCAGTTCATCCTACCATGGAAGGCATGTTGAAGCACCTCAAAGCTGCTTCTAGTGTTCTGCTTCCACTGATTTAATAACATCGGTTTTTTCTTTTAAATACATACTTACACAGGGTAAGCGCTAGTGCATAGACACATGCAATAAGAAACATGATTTTGCTAGTACAGCTATTCTGGAAGCTGCTGCAAGTAGTATGTCTGAGAAGTGGTGCAGCTGTTGCCCTTGTGGACAGGACCAAGAGCGTCTTGCCTCCCACCCTGCCAAGGAGCACCAGAAGCACGTTGATCGCAGCTGATAAGAGAGTCCGAGAGAGCCCGGTGCCTCAATGGCCAGCACTGGGCAGCTCCTACTAAGGCTGAAGTTTCACCTTGTCCTAACTTGAGCACAGCTGGAATGAGGTACATCAGGAAGTCTCTCTTGCCTTACACCACACAAGCAGATGTGCCATTCCATGTCAGCTGCACAGCAGGATTGTGCCTGGATCACTCCTTAGCCAACCCAAACTGCTCAGCTGCTTGGCTGGGATGGAGAGCTACCTGCTATTGGCTGGTCATCACAGGGAGATGGCCAGGAGTGGCTGCACAGCGCCAGTGCAGCAGGCAGGGCCTCACACTCCAACATATTTCTATGCAGGGTGAAACAGCACAGCTTTGTTTAAGTGCGTGCCTTAGGTATACTATGATAACAGCCTCCTTGAGTGTGGAATTTGTCATCCTCAGGTCTTGGCAGGGAGAAGAAGCAGTGATGGCTGGCACAGTACGCAGCCAGCTCTTGCTGCTCTTAGCATTGAGCTGGAGGAGGAGAATTGCCTGGCCAGCAACATCACCTTCTATGACAGAGCGACTCAGCTGCTGGACGAGGGAAAGGCTGTGGATGTATCTTCCTGGACTTCAGTAAAGCCTTTGACAGTTTCTCACAGCATTCTGCTACGGAAACTGTCAGCCTCTGGCCTGGACGGGCGCACACTCTCCTGGGTGGAAAACTGGTTGGAGGGCCGGGCCCAGAGAGTGGTGCTTAATGGTGTTAAATCCAGCTGGAAGCCAGTGACAAGTGGGGTTCCCCAGGGCTCAGTCCTGGGTCCAGTCCTGTTCAATGTCTTTATCAACGACCTGGATGAAGGCATCGAGTGCTCCCTTAGCAAGTTTGCAGATGACACCAAGCTGGGTGGAAGTGTGGATCTGCTGGAGGGCAGGGAGGCTCTGGAGAGGGATCTGAACAGGCTGGACTGCTGGGCTGAGACCAGTGGCATGAGGTTTAACAAGGCCAAATGCCGGGTCCTGCACTTGGGGCACAACAACCCTGTGCAGTGCTACAGACTAGGAGAAGTCTGTCTAGAAGCTGCGTGTAGAAGGACCTGGGGGTGTTGGTTGACAGCTGACTGAACATGAGCCAGCAGTGTGCCCAGGTGGCCAAGAAGGCCAATGGCATCCTGGCCTGTATCAGAAAAGGGGTGACCAGCAGGTCCAGGGAGGTTATTCTCCCTCTGTACTCGGCACTGATGAGACCGCTCCTTGAATCCTGTGTTCAGTTCTGGGCCCCTCACCACAAGAAGGATGTTGAGGCTCTGGAGCGAGTCCAGAGAAGAGCAACGAAGCTGGTGAAGAGGCTGGAGAACAAATCTTATGAGGAGTGGCAGAGAGAGCTGGGGTTGTTTAGCCTGGAGAAGAGGAGGCTGAGGGGAGACCTCATTGCTCTCTGAAAGGAGGTTGTAGAGAGGAGGGAGCTGGCCTCTTCTGCCAAGTAACAGGGTACAGGACAAGAGGGAATGGCCTCAAGCTCCACCTGAGGAGATTTAGGCTGGACATCAGGAAAAAATTTTTCACAGAAAGGGTTATTGGGCACTGGAACAGGCTGCCCAGGGAGGTGGTTGATTCACCTGCCCTGGAGGTGTTTAAGGCACGGGTGGACGAGGTGCTGAGGGGCATGGTTTAGTGTTTGATAGGAATGGTTGGACTCGATGATCCGGCGGGTCTCTTCCAACCTGGGTATTCCATGATCCTATGATCCTGTGATCACTGAATGTGGCAATATCAATGACAATGTCTAAGCTGTGCTGTATATGACTACATTTAAAGTATTTATGACCTTAATAGTTTTTAGTAGTACTAACTCTTAAGCAGTGCAACCATCATGTCTGTCCAGAACGTCAGTGTTTGGGAGGGCTAAGTGGTCACTAAACATATGCTATGTTTTGCCATGGTGCTGGCTGGATGCTATTTCCAGTAATTTTTGAGCGATGGTCTTCATATTCTCCTTTTTCTATACCGAGATACACTTATACTAAAGCTGAAAGTGTACGTGCAGCATGCGGAGATACAGCTTGATGGAGTAATGTAGCTTGTTCAGAAAACAGCAGGGAAGTTGCAGAACTGCAGAAACTGCAGACTGCTTGGGCCTCATTGAGATGCCAGGTCCTTCACTGGAGTTACTAGCCTGTTTTGAAATCCATCCCGATATTTGCTTCATTGCTATTGATAGCTTATTTACCTAAATTAAAGCTAATTCAATTGTCTGCACAAGCTGCAGTCTTTCTTTATGACTGAGCCTACAGAGTTTGGGCATTCTGAGTCTGCTCCTGCTATTTTCTTAGATAAATTTCCCCTGATGCTTTCCGAGTCTTTTTAAGACTATGCCAAAGGGAATGGCGTGATTATTCCTAGCCGTTCAGCCCAGAACATACTCGCCAAATTCTGCAAGAGCAATGTGAAGGTTTGGTGACTAATTCAATATTTTCTGCTATCCAGAAACAACGAATGAAAATACATGGTGAGTTATAATTCACTGTAAGAAGCAGAAATTTATTTAGGTAAAGTTTTGGTCTTGTTTATTTCTTACATTGTTCTGTCACTCATATTAAAAACAAAGACTTAGTCTATTAGAGTTTTTTTGTAGCACCTATAGATTGGTTTATGGCTTAAGTTGAAAGAAATAACTAAGATGTCAAACTGGATTTTAAAACTTTTTCTGCTTGGTATGAATAAGACGTCAGTTAGGCTGATGTTATCTAAAAATCTTATTTCTAATGGGAAAAGGGACAGAGAGAGTCTCTTTTTGAATACTAGAGCAAAATATGGATATATTTCAAGGTCATCAGAGGGATTCATAAAAAAGACAAGTGCAAAAAGACAAGAGAATGTAGTTTTACATTTTAAATGCTTTTTTTTAAAAAGCAAGACACATAATGTTCTGATTCACATAATGTAGGAAGAGATTTTCTTTAACTGGTTTAAACAGGTAGAATGTAACACTTAATTACAAAACAAACCTGTTAGAGCTTTTAGTCCTGTTTTGAGGATGTAGCTTCCAGTAGAATAAACTAGCAGTCTTTGCAAGCATCCAGGACAGGAACCATCCCACTCTTTTCAGTTAACACAGCTGATCTCTGTGATGCAATTGAGTAGGTCTAGTAAGAGAATACGGTAATTTAGAGCTTGTGGGTTCAGTTAATCTAGTCTAGCAACAGTCGTGTCACAGGCAACTGCATCAAGTTCTCCCTTCTTGAATGTGTCAGCCCTCATTTTTTAAGTTGAAGGACAATTTTCCCCACTACTTCTGTTAGCAGGTTGTCTCAAACTTGATGTTTGATGGTCAAGTATCTTTTCCAAATTTTCCCATTACATTTATGTGTGGCTGTTGGTACAGATTTCCTGCAATATTCCTTCTCTCTCTCTGACACTGCCTTCACCCCCTCCTCAGTGTATTTCTAGAGAAGTGATATATCTAAAAGCTGTAAGGAGAGCAGTAACTCAGCCCAGCAGAGTTTCACAGCAAGAGGGAGGTTCCCTCACCAGCAATTCCCAAGCAGCTCAGTTCAGTGCAGTACACTGTGGTCCTGTGGTGCCAGAGAGGCAAAGCCATTGTGATCTGCTGTTTTACCTTTAGAAAGGGTACTTTATGCCCAAAGGAAGCTATAGGGTTTTTATTTTGGTTTGGGATATTTTTTACTATATTTAATTTGTCTGCATTGAGCAGTGAGTATTTTGCAGAGCTGTCAAGATTTCTGCCTTTCAGATAAATAAAACAAACCCATGTTGACTCCTTTATCATTAAAATGAGGGAGAGAACAAAGTGCTAGCAAAATGAAAACACGATATTGGCAGATAGGCCCTTTTCATCTCCAGACTTCCATGAGGGTCTGTTTAGCTGTGGTGACAGTCTGATGGCTGCTCTGTGCTGATTGCAGTTTCCATTAAGTTGCTTGAAGTGCTTTGCTTTGTGATCGTAGTGATCTTAAAAATTACATTACTTATTTGGACAGTGACAGAACTGCAACAACTCAGAACGGATTGCCATATCGGGTAAAGCCAAAAGTATATTAATGAATTGAATATTCAATACTTGAACAGTTTTTGGCATTGAAGGAAGTACATAAACAGGGCAGGCAGGGAGGTGCAATTAAGAGCCTGTCTTCAAAATGGAACAGTTGGTGCAGGGGACTCAGCATTCCTATTGCATACATTTGGGCAGGGGAGGGGGGTATTTTCTACAACTTAAATGCGCAAGAATGAAAAAATATGCAGTTTATTTGCATATTTTGTCAGCTGTCATGTTTAAAATATTTATCACCAAGCTGCACTGGTGTTCTGCAAGTAGCGATAGTATGGCTCTATTATGTAGGAACACAAGATTTATTACATTTAACAGATGAGAACGTCCAGAGGACTCACTGCTCCTTTTTATTCTCTTTGCTATATTTCCCCACTTGACAGGAGTTTTGAGGCTCTCTACAACTGCCTAGAGAAACCATCAAGACTGGAGACAGGCTTCTGCAGATTTTTTAATTCTTAATTATTTCCTTATGACCACACAATGTCTATATTTTGAACTATAGAAAGTACTTAATAAGAGATTAGCTTGTTAACAGGCTGTCAGGAGAAGCAGCAAGCTATAAGGTTGTTAGGACTCTTTAAGGAAGAATTTAACTAGAAAAGTCCTGTGAGATAAATGTTTTGTTTGTGACTTGGCTCTTGTCAGAGCAGTCATGTCCTTAATACTTGTGCTGGTTTTGACAGCAAAAAAAGCTTGTCAGGGCAATAAATACTGTAGAATATTCAGGAAATACATAATATAACATTTTGAGAGTGGCTTGCTTTGATTCATGGCATTCCATTAATACTGTTTTATGAATAAATCTAGCCTTCTGGTAGCAGGCAGCATTAAGAACATTTACTGCAAGAGCATTGGTGCTCTTAGAAACACAGATCTGTACAGGGAGGGAAAACAGCATAAGTAGATTTTCAGGCAAAAGTAAATTATCAGCTCTCCTCTAGAAGTTAAACATTTCTTTAGTGATCAGATGGATAAGTAGTTAAATGCTTGCCAACATTTCCATTTTTTAAATGTAGGCAGCTCTATTATAAACATTTCATTTCACATGTAAGCTTGTCTGTGTAACATGTCTTAAGTCAAAAATTAGTAAGTACCCTATTGCTTTCAAAATGTTTCTTGTATATTATATTTAAACAAATGAAAGTTCCTCTGTGTTCAGATTTCAGTTTTGATTTTTTAAAGTGCATTAAAATAAGCAGTGAGGACCTCAAGATGGCAATTTTCTTTGGCAGAAGTGTTTAAACAAATTTTAAGAAGGGCTTGAACTTTCTATTGCATTCTATTATTTCTGGCAGTGTATTTCCATGTGACTCATGCATATTGCAATACATATTTGAAACTCGTATGAAGGATATTTAGGAGAACATAATCAACCACTAAATACAAAGCTTAAGACAAAATTGTGCAATGTTTTTCTGCCATCTCCAAAATAGCAAAAATTCAAATCTTAAATTTCTTATAATAAACTTACTGGAATTTTTTATAAAGAATAAATTTGATCAATTATGAAGATTGCTGAAGGAAAGTACCTACTACATTAGGTCAGCTACACACAGAAAACATGAGCAAAACTCAAAGTCAAGAAAACTTACATACTCACACATGCAAAATTGCCATAATCCTGACCTGCCTCTTCTGTGTGCTGTCTCAAAGCAATTACATGTATTAGTGCAAGCTGTAAATGTTAAAATAATTAAGCAATTGACATTATACATCTTTGAATTATCGGGAATGTCCCATGGTAGAATTCTCTTTCATATTCACTGTTGCTTCAAATCATCAAAATACTGTTTATGAAGAAGCTTCCCGGGGGAAGATAAATATATTAGAAGTTTGGACCAAAATAATTTATAATGCTTTCTTATAAAGAAGCCTGCAGAGTTGTAATTATTCCCAAAACAAACACTATAAAACCTGGAAATTTAGAACTAGGATCATATTTTTGTAGTTCTAAATTTATTCAGCTGTGGAAATCTGTGACTTGCAACACAGTTTCATCTCCAGCTACAGTGACATCTTGAGGTGGGAAATGAAACCTGGTTTCATTTTTAAAAAAAAGTCATTTAAATTCATGAATCATAATGAAATGATTATTGTAAAATGAGAGATAAAATGCCTAAGTGCTAGAGGAGGTAGGACTGCAGTTTTACATTGCATTTTGAGGTTTTTAGTTTGTTGTCCCTGCTCCTTTACCAGAATTAACTATTTTGTGGTATACGTTCATTTTGAATTGAGCAACTTTGAGATGCAGAACATTTTTCCAGAGAAGCTCTGTGCTCTGTGAGCATTATTAACTGTCAGTATAATCCACCAAGTGAATACCCTATATTAAAAATAAGCTTGTTGATTGAATTTTTTTACTTATTTGAACAGTGAGGTTACATCAGTTTTGCATGCTCTCTGTAAGCATACCAGTTCAACATCTTAAACAATTCAAAGGGTAAATGAAGGACTTCCCAAACCCAAAATCAAGTTGGAGATTGAGGAGCGGGAGCTAGGGGGTGAAGACAATGTTATTATGTTAAGTTATTATTACAGTATTAATTGCTTCTCATTCCTAGCAATCCCCAAGTGTCGAGAGGAGCTGACGCAGTGGTATGAGAGGGTCCCAGCTCCCTGGCACACAGATTCTCCTGGTGACCCAGGACAGGCACAAAAGAAGAAAGAATGAAAATGATTGTTTATTGGTAGGGAACTGTTCTGCTTATTTTTGCAAGTGTTTGGGACCAGCAGTATAAAGTAAAGACTAAGGAACAGGCTGATAAGCAGAGAACACAAAATATATTGCCTTAAGAAAGGAAGCAGGAGAGGGAGGAAATGAGGTTGGGAAAAACTGAAGTTTCTTTTTTGTGCTGTCAGTAACAGATTACACACACAAGCAACGTGCAATCCTGTAACCTAAATGATTCATAATGTCTCATTCACTGCAGTTCTTCCAGTGTGGCAGAAAGGCAAGGGTATAATTTTAACATGCAAACTCATGAGGAAGATGCCAGGAGTAGTATAAAGGTGCACTCGAGTTACAATTCAAACTGCAATAGGGACTTTCAGTGTTTCTAATTGAGTGCTCAAGCATTTTTGTATAGAAGGAATAATCTCCCACAAGGTGGAAATAGAGTAATTTAGCTAAAGGCTTTAACCATGTGTCGTAATCAGCTTTACATGTAGTAAATTTATTTCTTTAAATATCTGGCAAATCTTGTTTATCTTTTTTATTTTCCTTTAGTTTCCCTTCCTTCTTCTCCTATTTGGTCCACTACAGTCTAGAGTCACATTGCAGAAACTGCAGCAATACATTCTGGAAAACAGTAACGTGAAATTTATATTCACTTAAAAGACAAACTGTACCAGCTCCAAACAATTATCCATCAGTGATGTGTTTTCAGCTAATCAAAGGCCACAATCCTCTAGCTTTTTTGATTATTTTCAGATACTGTACACTGGTTAATATTGACAACATCCATTACAGTAAAATGAAATAATAATCTGTGTTATGATAAATATGACACCACCTGATCTGCAAGCAGTGCAGGAAGGAATTATTCATAGGTGAGGACCAAGTTCTAATAGAGCTGCAATTCAATTAAAAGTGTCCCTTTTTTAACTGTGTAGATACTTATATCAAAATAAAAGTAAATTAATTCCAAGTATGAAATTAAGAATTAATTCTATGAAAAAGAGCATTTTACTTTGGTGGATCTTTGTCACCTTACTACCTATTCTCCTTTTATAATAACTTGTTTTATTAACTTGATTTTCCTGCCAGAACTATACCCACAGCATTGCAGGTAGCAAGTAGCATTTCCCTATGTGACTGTAACTTTACTTTTCCATCCTACTGCTCAACTTTGGAGACCCATATTATACCTTCATTGAAATTGACGGTATTTCTTCCTCATCCCAGTACTTTCTTAATATTGCATTCAAGGTTTTTCTTATATTTGAAACAATTGCTCATTTTTTTCAGCTAGTGATTTAGTTCTCTTCTGGACCTCACACTTATTTAAAAAAATAATCTTCTAGAAAGTTCAGTCCAGCCTGGTCATACAACCTCTGTGGAACTCACTGAAAATTATTTTGATGTGCTGCTCACAGAAGTACATACCATTATATTATAATAAAAATATTAAAAATGTGTTCTGGAATTTCCAGGTGACGGATGGTAGATAGTTTAAGTATAGGTTCAGAATTGATAATTGAAAGAGTACTAGGTTTTGTTTATTTTTTACGTTGAAAATATTTTATTATACTAATGCATTATACAAACTGTGCATTTTAGAAGAAGGGCCTTAATAATATTTGAAAGTAAATTCTGAAATTAAACTATAGTTAGATTGGACTTACAAGAAAAAGAATGGTTTTACCAGATCTTAAGACTGCAAGTAGTGTTATCAGTAAAAGAGTTCGAAATGTCAGTACGGCCATCAATAGTTAATGTTGGGGAATTTCTTTTATATGTTCTACTCATGCAGGTTTAAGATCGAAAGCACTTACATGCTGATTTTTTATATTAACTTTTTTTTATGTTAAGTTCCTGAAACAAATGAAACACACCTTAAAAATTCATCAGATTCTGACACTTCGATATCATGCTGGAATTATTCCAAACTTCATGCAACTCTTGTTGCTGCGAATTCATCTGCAGGCCTTTGGGGAATGTTGTTTCAGGGCGAGGAGAGTAGATAATTAATGATGAGAGAAGGGAAACTTTTATCTGATTAAAGTAGTTTGTCCATCTCAGACCAGAAATGGCCTGTGAAGCTTTTGACCATCCCCTTCGTAGGCTCCCTGGTCTTGATTGTGTGAGCTCTGCTGGTGCACCACCCTGTTCCACAAAAAAGAGCTACTGGCTCTTTGGGAAGGGACGTTTCTCTGCCTCTCATGCATTACAAAAGCTATTTGTTTGAGGTCAGTTTGTATAAATGATGTAACTTATACAAACTATTACTGCTTCATAACTTCATAGAACCTAAATGAAGCTTAGGCTTTGTGGAGACACAGTATTTATTTTCCTGTCTCCCAACATATGAGTTTGTTGATGGATTTGCAAGTTTGGCACACTTAGGGTTGTGGCTTCTGAAGGTTATTTGTATATATGGAAAGTTATTTGGATTTCATTTCTAGGTATAAATGCTCAGTTACCTAGTATGCCATTAGTAAGAGTATATACAACAGCATAGGTATTATCTAGCAGTCAGGGACCCATGATTGTACAAAGTATGACAAGGCAATTTGAGAGTCTGTAATATATACCTAGTAAAAAATAGCTTTAAAAAAGATGCTTACATAATAAAAATAACTTTAAATGGGCTTATGTACTAGTTCTTAATAAGATACATTTATAAATCTAAAACTATGTGCTTTACTAAATATGAATAATTAATTTGGAAATATATTTTTATTTTGTAACATCCTTAGCATCAATTTGTTAGTTTCTCAACACCAGTTTTTAGATTAATATTAAAATTTCCCAAGTAGAAGTAATCTTTTATCAGCCTGAACTTTAATCTTGAGCCAAAAGAGGCAGAAAAAACCTCTGAAAGACTAATTGATATTGCAAAGTCAATTTTTATACCTCAAGAATCAACTCCAGATAGTTACTGTGGTTCTGAAGGTGCATGATTACTGTTGTTTCTGTCAGGTACAGCAATACTTCATTCTGTCTTTGGTTAATTCTTCACGGAAAAAAAATCGCATTATAGGTAAATATAGTAATCAATCTATTTTAAAATTTGCTTAAATTTTAAATAAACTCTGACTCAAAAGCTAAGTGACCAGTAGAGTGACCAACTATTGTTGCAGTTGCTGATTTGGTGAGAAGGAGACATCATGCTGAAACTTTGAAGGAAATGTCATTAAATGAAAAGTTTTTAATTTCTGAGCTTAGTTTTACATAGCTTATTTTTTAGGATGGCTGAGTAGACCGAAAACTATGATTTTAACAACAAGGCATCCTATTATAAAATATAAACCATCTAATAAAAATGCGAACAGCTCTCTGAGGGATTCTGGAAGGTGTCCAATTATTTCTGTCTTCTCAAAAATTTTGCCTGTTTATGCATTAATACATTTTGTAGGTTCCTAGAACTCAATTTTTCAATCATAAATTCAAATATTTTATACTGAAATGAGCACAAAGGATGTGTTTTAAAGAACATTATTTAAAAAAAAATTCTAGGTATTCCACTACTAGTTTCCCAGCCTGACAGAAAAGTGTTTTTTATAGGTGCTTGGAATACACAGCCACCAATTAGCGCGACACCAGTGGCATCTGTGGTTTAGAGGTTTGTGGAAAGCGTTTTCCCACCTTTCTCCTTTCATGTTTAATTTCTCTTTTTGTAGGTTAAATTATGCAGGATTTGTTTAAAGCACAGGAATCTTCATTAATTACTGCTGCCTTAAAATTTAGGCATGCTTTTCTGTAGGTACCTAGTAATAAAAGCATACAATCAAGGAGAAAACAAAGGGATGGAGAAGTTTTCTGTGCCAATAATGGGTCTGAGGGTGGGCAGAAAACATCCTTACTAAGTGCTTTGCACTATTATTAGTGGAAAACAAAGTGTAGTTTTCAATGTGATGTTCTTGGCAAAAAACCCTACTTAGTGAGTACCAATTGTACAGATATTCTGCTGATGCTTCTAGTTTAGAGAAGATTTTTCGTGCTTATAAAAACAGCCTTTACAGATGTTTAAATGGGAAGAAAGAGCTACAATCAATGCCGTCTCTTTAAAACTATTTTTTTTAAACTGCCTTTTTTATTAATAGTTCTCTGTACTGATATTTTATTCATGTTTTTTCTCTTGTATAATGCATGTTGAGTACTGTTTCTGGATCTTATGATTTCAGTAGAATAAACTTAGAGCTGAATATATGATAGTAGTAGTTGTCGCCTCTCCATTACCATTTAAAGAGCAATAGCTTACTTTCTATGCGTGTTTCTAATTAATTTGTTGTTCTGCATCTCCTCTATTGTTTTAATTCTGTTCTTTACACAAGGGACAGTTTCTTTCCTGAATTTCATAATCAATGACCATAAATTGCTAATGGCAACAACTCCTCTCTATTTTTTTTTTATTCGGCTTAGTTATTTTCCTAGAAATCCCAGAGAGACTGTACTCTTTGGTAACTGTGGAGGAGTCCAGTCTGGGAGGGTTCGAAACTCACTGGACTTTGGGAGTACCACATATACTCAAGGGCATAACATCATTCAGTGCACTCACTGAGTCAGGTGTTTTGAATATGAGTTATGTCTGCATGTAATTGGCACGAAATCATATCAATAACCATATCCTTTAATTCAGAATTATGATGGGAAGTGTGGAAGCTGAAGTTTTAGCTGGTTACCATTAAAAGTGAAATTGCCTGAAACTACTGAAACTAGAAATGAAAAGAAATAAAATACTTTTAAAATTGAATTGAGTTTTTTAGTTCTTTTCAATATTTAAATGAGATGTACTGCATAACTTGCTCAAAGTTGTAGCAGAATTAATCATCATTACCGAAGTATGCTAATCTATGTTGGTTTGGCTGTTCTGGGAGGTTACACTAGCTCATGTTATCCATTTTACTTGATAAGTAAAGACAGTATAGAGGAAAAACCAACCAACATGCAAGACAACTTTGTCTTTGTCCTTTATATTTTACCAAATGGTACCTTTGGTTTGAAATCATGTGCTTTTGCAGGCCATAGAGACCCACCTCATTCGCAGATCAAGCGGGGGGCTGACGTACATCGCTGAGTGGAAGGGTGGACTGCTTGAACACAAGATGGGACATCTCACTTGTTTTGCTGGAGGCATGTTTGCTCTCGGAGCAGACGGAGCACCTGAAGACAAGACGGGCCATCATATTGAACTTGGTGCTGAAATTGCTCGGACTTGCCATGAGTCCTATGATCGTACAAGTAAGTGCTGTATGGCAGAGTTCAGCTTCACAGTTTGACTTTGGGAAGGCAGACATAGGTATTTTTTACATAACACTGAATGAAACTTGCATGATGATGAGAACTCTTTGTCCTTTATGAGCAAATGCTGCTTTGCTCTAAGCTTAACTTCAAGAATGGCTGCTCTGTTCTATAAATAATTTCTGTTCACCTGAATCATATCTACTCACTCTAATAATTAACATGACAGCTTTTTTTTCACTTTGCAGATTTCTCTATAGCTGAATACAAATATCAGAGGGAGCATCAATAAAGCTCTTAATCATTTTTTACACACAAAAAAAATCTTTTATTCACAGTTCTGTTGGTACAACATTGCAAACACTAGATTTGCACAAAGGAAGTGCATTTCTGTACAGGAAATGTCTTTGGATTCTTTCATCTTCTTATAAAAATAATACTGGCATTATTTCAGGTCCCAGAGTGGTTTTTCCACTGTGGTATAGAAAAGTAAATATCCTCATCTTTTAAGCAAAATTTCACATGGTGCTAGTTATATGAAGTCTAGGATGCGAATTTTAGCGTTGCTGTTCATCCTGGAACTGCTGTTTAAGGCAGTGATGAAGAACAGCTCTCTCCTATTCTGAGTTATTTACAAAATATTTCAAAAAGGAGGTGCTGCAGTATCTTTCAGAAATTATATGCCTTTTGAGTAACCTGGCTTTATGCCACATGAAAGGATAGTTGACTTGGGTCGGTTACAGAATTTTAAACCTTTTTTCTTAATGCCTTTATTGTAGCATGTGTTTTTATATTGGCTAGGCATGAAACTGGGACCAGAAGCCTTCAGATTTGATGGTGGTGTTGAGGCCATTGCTACAAGACAAAATGAAAAATACTACATCCTACGACCAGAAGTCATAGAGACCTACATGTACATGTGGCGGCTCACTCATGACCCAAAGTACAGGCAGTGGGGATGGGAAGCTGTAGAGGTAATGTCCTATTGAACTTTTTTCTTATTAAACCTAGTATCTTGTTAAGTGAGCTGTTAAGCGATACCTGGGTATTGCTTAGCAGTCGGAGGGTAAATATTGATTTTAAATCAGTAATAGTGACTCAGATTTCTGGAGACTCATTTACTAAATAGATGAACTAAGGTCTTTTTGACAAAACCAAATACTGCTGTTATTGTATATTAGAAAAATACCTTGTGGTTTCTCCTTAAATACTTCTCAGATCAGGGTCATATTTGGATGTACTACTCAAGTTGTTGAGTATTGCTGCATATGAGTGCAAAGTGAAAAAGGAAATAAGTTTTATGAAGTGTACTTTCAACAGTAATTGTACAAAGGCAATTTTAATTAAGGTGATGAGGGCCAAGATGAAGTACTGGATGGTACCAAACATTTGAAAGATGGGTCACTTCCAAAAAGCATAGGTCATCTGGACTGAACTCCATTAATGATAACAATCTTTTCTAGATTTAAATTTCTACGTCCCACCAGCCTTTGAGTCATGTTGAGCCTAACTATTTGTGTTTGTATAGTACAACCCTTCTTAGAGGACAGCCAGTCTACAGTGCAGAAACTGGTTTGCCAGATCCATTGTTTCCCTTATTTCAGTGGTTAATCACTCTTACTGTTAAGAAATTAGAGCCTTTGGATTTACCATGTTTATTCTCCAGCTGCAGGTACTTATTGCACTTTTAGAGTTCTTTTGAGTCAACATTGATGTTGCCCTTGCTAAATGATCTGCCTTTCGCTCTTTGGAATTTCTAATCAGACCGAGATCTTACAGGAGACAAATGATGCTGAAGAACATTATTTTTGCAGCTCTGTATACTTAAAAATTTAAAAAAAAAAAAAAAACGCAAAAAGGAAACCACAACTCCATGCAATGTTTTATTCATACTTTGCACAGTTATCACTTTCCAGGATCTCAGAAATGTCCTTTTTGTCAGTTTGTCCAACACGTTCTCATGGGACCCTACTTAGAGAGCTGTTAGTGGCTTGTGATTCCATATACCTGGCTGCAATATGACATCTGCCAGTTACTTGGCTCCCTCAACCGCAAGCAAGATCTGTACTTGTATTGACTATTCACTGTGTGAGATACTGAATGTATCTCAAATGTTGTGCAAGGGTTGTTGAGTGTTGTGAAAAAAGTGTGTTTCACGTTTGGTAATGAGATATTCCTGAAGAATGAAATTTCTGGTAAAATCTGTTTTTAATAAAAGAAGAGCTACTAGCGTTAACTACGCTTCTATTGTACAGCTCCTCCTTGTTTGAATATTCATGGCAATTCCATATCTGCAGTCAACACTGCATTCAGCTAAGTAGACTGTCATTATTTAGGTCATTTTATTTGCCTCCCTTGGGTACTGGCTCTATCAGTCCTGAAACAATGTGATTTTGAGTTAATGATTCCAAAGCAATTTTTTTAAAAAAAAAAAAAAAAAAACCCAACTCTTATTTAGAATGCCGTTCCCTTACTTTTTTTCATTGCTAAAACCATCCATAGGCATACATTTTACTACTGGAATCTTCCCAGGCAGATTATAATTGGAATATTTACAATGGCTGTTTATGGAAGTCATCCCACCAGGCTTCAGCAATGCCAAGTGTTTCTTTTCCAGGAGATGTTTTTCCTGACTCATTGTTGCTGTCCACAGGGATAACATTATTATAAACAATTGAAATGTTTTCCTTGTTATTCTTTACCCTGTTGGTTCAGTTCATGTTGATTTCAAGTTTGTACACCCTTTACCTTCTTAGTGGTCCCCATGTGTTCACTGTTTAACACTGTTGTGGTTCCTCTCACCTGGCTCTAACATGGTGGATTGGAGCCCGGGTGTGGGAGAGGCAGTTGGTCCCATTCTGTACAGGCCCATCTTCCACTGTCCTAAGGTGCAGTTGCATGTTTCACAAAAACAAATCTTACAGCTTCACAGAAGTCAGTTCTAAGTTTCAAAATTTCTTCTTTTTTTTTTCTTTTACTTGATGTTTATAGCCTGTACAGCTCCACATGATACTGCATTTTTTGTTCCAGCACGTGTCATGATAGCTTCACTGTTTCATAAATCCCACTCCCTCTTGCTCAGAGAGCACATCACTCCCCCATTTTGGTCCTGGGAAAGTCCCTGACCACAGATTATGATTGATTTAATACCAACATCTGTTGCAGGCAGAGGAAGCTGAGGTTGAAACAAGAGAAAAAAAAGGGGCAACAATCAGACCACACGTTGTTGCCCAAAAAAATTGTTCTTCAGGTGTTACATGTTCATTTTCAACTCATGATGCTGGCAGCAATAAGAACTCGTTTCATTTGTTTTGCAGTGCCCTTGTAGTAGGAAAGGAGGCTGCTTTATGGGTCATGACTTCTAAACTCTCCAAGAAGTCTATTAATTCTTTCTCTAACTTTTGAAGACATGCTCATTTTTCTTTGGAAACTTGCTTTGATGCATTACTCTGAGTCAAAGAATTTTGTATGTATTTCAGCAGCTGGAGAAAATGCAGCTATGACCAACATCAATATCCACAGTTACTAAGTTAAAAAGGTTTTATCAGTTTAGCTCTTGAAAGTCTCCCTCTCTGCATTATAAATTTCTACATTTTGAATTCAAAACTCTTATTTTTCCCTTTATGATACTTTGAGACTAGCGGCCAGTTTTCACTGTGCTTGAAATATGCTTGAGGTTTTCCATTACTCTTGCATAACTGATCTTAGCCACCCTCATTTTCTGAGAACTACTAACTTAATCCGTGTTTGACTGTTTCTTCCTGCCCACCACTCCCCACTGTCAGCGTGAACATCACTGTACTCGGCAGCTGCAGGTATGGGCACAAAAGGCCACTACTGCCAGTTAAAAGAGGGTGACAACCCAGAGCCTCTTTATCATACTAATGCCATACGTGAATGTCTTATTCCTTCAGTTTAGTGAAAAGTTGCTTTGAGGGGTAAGATATTTCACATTTGTGTCAATTAGCTACAATGATGGATAATATGGAGCAAGTTAACCTCTTAGTTTCCATCGCAGCAGTTTGTTCAGTTGCCTGCATGGTATCTCCCTTCAATGAACTCCTGAAGAAGGTAAAAACTACACGTTGAAACACATAAACCTCAAACGCAATTTGGTTTTGTTTTACTTCACCCTATTTAGGATGCAGTCGTTTCCTTGAATAATAGCCTTATCCTTCAAGTTCTTCTTCTGCCGTGCCTCAGAAAACATAATCTTGTGTTTGACATTGAAAATCCAAACACAGATTCAGCATTTTGAATTCATTGCAGGTTGAAGTAGACAAGAGAAGGACTATCAGCCAGGGGAAATTACTTGTTGAAACTTAAGTATATTTGTCACTTAGTAAAAGTGTCCAGAAAAATTAAAGAACCTAAAGACACATAAGAAAAGACAAATAGGCCTGTTACATTTTAAAGGATCTCTCCTGGAGAAAAATCCCTTTTAAATATACAATAGGCAGCTTACTCTCCAGTGAAAACTATGGAGAGGCTGACACGCAAGCTAAATATATGCAGATGGCTTGCAGGGACTCCAGCAAAACCAAGGACATTTAGGATATCTACTCACAGCAAAATACAGATCTTGAACAGCCTTTAGAGCAGGTAGAGGTGATGGATACCTCAGTAATTATTAGTGACTTCTAGTCCCATCTTTTATCAGAAAACTGTTATTCTGCCCATTTGCTTTTTTTAGATATATCTTCTGCTTTTTCTTAGGTTTTTTGCTTTGTGTGGTTTCAAATGCAGCATCTTTCTCTAGGTAAAATCTACACATCATGTAAATCCCTTTAGTGATATTTGCCATAACATCAGGAATTGAGGGAGTAGTTGTTTTCCATCTCCCTGTTGAGGGGAGGCTGATAAAGCTCCAGGTATTTCTGTCTGGAAGTTGCTCCAATACCTGTCTCCACAGCAAGCACCGTGTAGTAATCCAGCATGCATTCCATCGTTTCCTTTGTGAGAATTATTTAGGGCTAAAGAGTATTTTCTGCATTTATTTTAGAATAATGAGTTGTTTTAAATATAATCATCTTTGATTCTCTTCACGCTTTTACTTACTGCATAATAGCAGAGAGTTATTATCAAACAGAATAAGAAAAACAAAGAGGCTAAGAATATTTTCGACCTTGTTAAATAGGTCAATTATAAAGAAAAAAGATGAATTAATATTTTTAAATAAAGCAGTGATAAGAGAGCTAATATTCAAATAAAGTACTGGATGCAAGGAAAGAAAAGCAGAGAAGTTTATTAAATAATACAACTGTATATACCTTCTACAGTTCCATCTCCAGGTACATGTGTTTTGCCCTTGCGTATACACCCTTCATCTGATCTTTTTTTTCTCCTTCAAAATTCGCTGATCATATAGACGATTCCTGTGTGCAGAAAAAATATTTTTACATGTAAAATAAGAAACAATCATTGGTTTTACACCTTTTAACTGAATACACAATTTCACAGTTTAGAAACTAGTAAGAGAAAACACATTCTAACGTGATGCCTTAAGCCCAGCCATATGCTAGCTTTCTGCCTCCTCCTGGGTAACAGAAAGCTTTTCAGAAAGGTATCAAAAAACCAGTACTTTCTGCAGAAAACAAATTCAGTCACGGCCATATATTAGACCTTTCCCATTGAAAAATGAAATAATTACAAAAAGAAACCAAGCAACTTACATAGAAAATGAAGAGCTGCCTTTCCTTTTCCAAAACTATTTACAGGAGGTAAGAAAAAGACTGGTCTTTATCATGGCATTCAGTTCTATCACAATTTTTAAGCACTAAAGTATGACCAGGAAAGGTTTATGGAACATGATCTCTGGTGGCTGATAGACAAGCCTGTGAGACAGAGGCAACTGTTATTCCTTTTAAAAAGAAGGAAAAGAAAATAAGTGAAAATCCATGTATCCTTCCTTCTGAAAAGTGGTTTAAATTATTAACTTTTAATAATTTCTCATTTTATTTCTCTTCCTAAGTGTAAAATTAGATATGTGTGCCCATGTCTTTTCTATTTAGAGTTTTATCTAATTTTCATCTCTTTATAAAAAAAAATAAGTGGCTTTTTTATAGTTTTATTGTCAAACCAAGTAAAATCTTTGTTAATCCCACTGGTTTTTCTCCCCACTCCTCTTCAGGCCCTGGAAAAACACTGCAGAATAGATGGTGGCTATTCTGGCATCAGAGATGTTTATCACAGTCATGAAAGCCATGATGATGTGCAGCAAAGTTTCTTCCTTTCAGAGACGCTCAAGTAAGTTAAGAAAGTTGACTTTCATCGATATGAATCAGTTTTATGTGTCGTCGTTACAGATGCATTTACCATTAGTGCCCTTGACATTCATGTGATAAAATCTGACTGAAACAGTAGAGCTTTTTCTGGGTGACAAGGAGCAAAATGGCCTTTTTATTTTCCCTGTTTATATCAATAAACTAATTGCTACGACTTCTGGAAGTTATCTTTGCTTCTGATAAAGGTACTTGATAGTCTTTGTTGAGAAATTACATCTCCTAGCTTTGATAGGATCTAATTATATATGCCAGCACTAGTGAAACAAACTGACTAGGCAGAAGGCTTATCAGGCCTGTGTTGTTTACTTCTCATTTTACAACTACAGAAAAAGGAAAAAGAAGTCAACTTGCATGGTAAGCTCCCATGGCCTGTTAAGAGGAAAAACAAAAGCTTTCATTATCTATATCCATCTCCTAAGTTTTTAAAGAAAGGAGGAAGTTTTGTCTTGGTCTCTACAATTTTTTTTCTGAAAAAGTCGCAAAGATTAGAAAAAAGCAGTCGTGCCCTTTAAAAGACAATGTAATGCTTAAGTGAATGAAATAGCATAAATCTATTTATGTACATGCTGGCATTTTTTTGAAAGTGTGCTGCCTCTCCTATATCTTTTAAATTAGCTTATTGGAATTAGACCAGGAAAAGCCTTCAGGGAAGGATGGTGATCAAGGGAAAATAAAATTTCATTTGCTGAGCAGACTTTCATCCCTAAGCAGACTTCAATAATCATGCTACTGTAGCTACCACCTTGTACCGTGATAATAAATAAAATGTTGGATTTCTTTATTGGTTATTGCTGGGTTTAATAGACCCTATCTTAGTAAATGGCTGCCCAAGCTATTGGTCTAGTCCTAGTTTTCATCTTTAAAAATCCTGTGCCAGAGGTTGTTCTTAGAAGTAAGACAGGATTGGACTACAATATTTTCATTCCTACATCTTGATGCATGTGGACTTCCAGGAAAAACTAATATTACTATGGTTTTATACTATCAAAACAATATGTAATAAAATTACCAAGGATTAAATGGAAGTGAAGTGAACTGGTATGTAACCTTGATAGCCTAAACTTCTTTGTCCTCTATCAGGATAGGAGTGTTCTTTTGTTGGTCTCCAGTTGCTATCGTCCTTGAGTCAAATCTGAGTTCACAGAATCACAGAATCACAGAATAACCAGGTTGGAAGAGACCCACTGGATCGTCGAGTCCAACCATTCCCACCAATCCCTAAATCATTCTCCTAAGCACCTCATCCACCCTCACCTTAAGCACCTCCAGGGACGGTGACTCAACCACCTCCCTGGGCAGACTGTTCCAATGCCTAACCACCCTCTCCGTGAAGAACTTTTTCCTAATCGCAAGCCTAATTGTGATGCTTATAGGTGCTTTGTGTTTGGTCAGCTGTTTCCATGGATACATTCATCTAGGGAAACCAGGCGTTTATGTTTTCCTGAAAACTATTGTAGCTTCACTTCCCTGATGCGGTCACGTTTCCTGCTTTTTTTCTTGCCAGGTACTTGTATTTGCTGTTTTCTGAAGATGATCTTCTTCCATTTGAACACTGGGTCTTCAACACAGAGGCTCATCCTCTCCCTATTCTTCACAAAGATGATGAGAATAAAGAAGAAAACCAGAAATAGATGAAGATTTTTGTTTCATTCCTTACGTCTCTTTCCAAGACTTGGGCACATGATTAGGTTTTAAATTCCTGTCTAAAATTTTTAAATCAAGTGTTTTGCAGTCTGTTTTCTGTAACAGTAAATATTTATGAATGGACCCCAACCCTTCATACCTTTTATCCAGCTGGACCAGTTCCTGGAAGAGATATAGGACCTCTCTCCAGATTTTGTTAGGCTGCAGTATCACCTTGGCCGAAAGGAGCAGAGTGTCTGTGTATTGGTTCCTTCATGCTTTTAATTTGACTGCAAAATTCTTTTCTCCTCTGTGAGGAGATGTCTGCTTTAAGCTGTAATATTTTGCCATGTTGCAAAAAGCCATATTGAATTAAGTATAAAGAGCTTTTTTTTCTCTTTTTTTTTTTTTTTTTGTTCTATATTAATTTGTGTGTCATCTAAGACAAATCTCGTGACTGTGACAGCCTCTTCTTATGCGGGTCTATCATCATTTGGTAAAGTATCTGATGTATTTCATTGTCAATGAGGTCTACATAGGAATATTTTCATCTCATGCAGACACAACTCTGAAACTGTGGTATACATTGAAGTTAGTCTAAACTTAGTTTTTATGAATTTAGCACATTAGTTAGCAGACATTAGTTTTTCAGGTTTTGATTAGACTATTGTAATAGAATAAATTGTTTCCTTCCTTTTCTAAGTGATGTTATTCTCATGTCTTTAGTCAGGCTAATATGGAGTAAAATAAGATAGTAATTTCGTATCAAGAAAGGGAGTCTTGCCTTCTTGATGTATTTAGTCCAGTAGCTTTCGTTTGGTTGGATGGTAAAAACACAAAAATTACTGGATGACCTTTTCCTGGTAGCTGAGAATTATACCTGAACAATTTGTTCAGTTTTGTGGTGCTCTCATACATTCAGAGAAGTTCAGACTTGACACCAGACTTGATAATTTATTGTCACAAAAGAATTTAATATATCTACATGAATAAAATCAGATGTTCATACTCCTTGAAGAAAATTTGTCTCCTTAAAAAAGGTAATTATTCAGAGAGGAAAATATCCAGTGTAGAACTCGAACTTTCTGAAAGCACCGAGTCTGTTTGCTCTGAGTGACAGAAATGCAGTGTGCTTAAAATTATTCCCTAGATTAGAGGCCTGGCTTACTAAGTAGGGTTACAGCTATGCCAAAAACGTTTTACTTCATAGCATCACCAAAGGGAAAAAAATTAGGCACAATTAATTCTTATTTCTACTGAAGTGTAATTTGGAGTGGTTTACATGATTATTAAGTCTACCTAGGTTTTCATTTAATGACAAGATAACTTTCATATGTTTGGAATAGGGTATAACACCTGGCTTCCCCTTCTGAGAAAGCACATTATTCACTGATTTGACTGCAGCAACACAAATACGGTTCTGAACAGTAATCTTCTTTAAAGGTATTTAGTAAGACAGCTCACGTTTCCAGCATAGCTAATCACAGTGGAGGAAGCACATTTGTTTAGACATTACAGAGTACATTTTTTCTCTGTACTGATAGATGTCTGTGATGTAGTTTTTCGTAGGTAGAAGCCAAGAGCAAAGAGAACACTTCTGCATGTAGTAGCCAGAGGCTGACCAAGAAATGTGACCCTCTGGAGTCCATAAAGACAGGAATGCTCCTCTGCTTCCCCTGCAAACAGAGAAGGTGGCATGTGCCACCTGAGCTGCCAAAGACATTTATGTAGGAGGCAAGGCAAGAGGATCTGTGGTAACGCAGCACAGGACTGGCGGAGCTGTGCATCCTACGTGAATGGGGCTGAGCCGCGCAACCCAGAGCTAGGAGAATGGATACAAATATATGTGCATCTGAGTCAAGACTTTTACTTGACTGCTTTTATTTTAAATTATTATTATTATTTTATGTTTTAAAGTATGGATTCCCTCATGTCACATTAAGAGTTTTCTGAAATTAGAATCATAGAATTGTAGAATAGTTTGGGTTGGAAGGGACCTTAAAGATCACCCAGTTCCAAGCCCCTGGCCATGGAAAGGGACGCCTCCCACTAGATCAGGCTGCCCAAGGCCCCATCCAGCCTGGCCTTGAACACCTCCTTGAACTAGCCAGGATAAAGTCTTAGCTCTCCTCTGTTGTAAGCAGAACCACTGCTGCTTTTGATACTCCAGAGTTTGTGGCGGTAGAGAGCTACAATATTTCATTTTTTCTTCAGTATTTATAAGGGAGCTCTCCCCCAGTGCCAAGTAGCACAGAGAAATTCTGTCTGAGGAGTGAGGCAAAATTTCTCTTCCCTCTGTAACCAAAAAGTAATAATTACTTTTGTCTCAGTTATCTTTATTAGGTCATCTGCTGCTGCGTATCACATGGTTGTGCATGTGCTGCTATATGCCTCATATCTGTTAAATATCTACAGTAGCTCAGACAAAAACAGCCTTTGAGAAATGTGTTTTGTAAGCCTCTTTTTACATCATTTTCTTAGTCACAGTATGTTTCCCCTAGAAGTGTCTAGTGATCTTGCCTTTACTTATCAAGCTGAAAAGAAACATTGGAGAACCAGATCGCTCTTCTCTGTGTTTCAAAAAGCAGGCTACAAACACACAACTATCGTATGCATTGGGTCCTTCGTAGCATAAATATAAGCATCATGACTGCTTCCTTGTAGCACAGATATTTAGTATGAATAGATATATATATATTTTTTTTTTTAGTTTAGGAGTTGCGATGAGTTGTGAAAGAGCACAAATTTGATGTGACTGGTATCGGTATTCAGGTTGTATGTAAAAACTGCACTATACTGTACTTTTTGTAAACTAATGTAAGTAGACGAGAAGATTGTACAATGTATAGATCTGCCAACTGTAAGAAAAAAACCCCACTTTTCATAAACTGAGAATATATTGATTTTTCTTCCTTTTTTAAAAAAAAAATAACCCCAGAACACCAAAGTTTGAAACAGTCAGTACTTACGACTGCATATTAGGTTGCTGAAATAACATGCATTTTATTTCCTATTCATGAACTAGCTGCATGGAAGTGGCTGGTGATGGTCACTGTGTTCCGAGTCCTTCATAAGAGCAAAAGAAATTGCTTGGCGGGGGTGGAGGGACATTATCTTTGCATAAACACGCTGCCTACACTTTCCATTTCTTTGTAGCATAATAATGAATTTGAAACTGCATATGTTAAATCCTAAGAGGTAGATCACTTTATATGGCACCCACATTGTGTCATGGGAAAAAAAAATGTTTTAATTGTTTGTGAGATAAGTATTGCATATGTGTTAGTTGTACACAGATTTTTGCAATGCCCAATGTTTCTATGGTGACTTCATCATACATATTATCCATTTCTATCACGCATATAAATTGGTTTTGGTTTGTACATAGCCCATCTAGTCTTTTCATCTTTGTATTAACTGAAATTATGGAATACATAATAGATCAAGATGCTTAATTTTTAAGAACTTATATTTGTAAAAATTTCTCTATTGTGAATAAAGTCTTTTAATATATCTGTTCAACTTGTTAGAGTTTTCTCCTAAGTGTGCTGCAGAAGTAACTGCAGGAATCTGCTGCGGAGTCTGGTTTGGCTGTCAAACTCATGAATTTTCATCAGCAGAGTGGTTTGATATGGCTTAGTACTCTGTGTACTCGTTAAGATACTGTTGTTAATTAATGGCAGTCAGGGTATAGAATTGCTACCAGAGAAATAAATTCCTAGAATTTTTTGTCAATAAAATTAATCCTGTTTTGGCAGAAAATGAGATAACTAGTGAAAAGCAAGTCAGAGGTGGAAGGCAGGAAGCCTAGTGAAGGTTGGTCACTCCAGTTCACATTCTGCACAAAACAAGCGGGCTCAGCTAAATGCCGTTTAGGAGCAGACACGGGAGCAGAGATGACAAGGCTGTCATAACGCCTGGCATTACATGACCGCATAATGAAAGATGTATCGTTAGTCCATGCTCCGGAGGAGAGGGCAACAGTTGTCATAGGAACTGTAACTAAACTACATTTTGTGTCAGAAAGGACCTGTCGGTGAGATCTTCCATCTAAATATCGAAATAAAAGCCACGCTTCATAGCTAACCTTATTTTCTCTGTTTAGTAGAAAGCCTCAGCCAAAGATTATTGCAAAATAAACTGCCATGATTTGACAGAACAGTTTCAGTACTATAAATTCCTGTCGGAGAACTTGCTCATTAACCCTGCTTAAGTAAGTGATTTTTGAGGGTAGGTCTTCTATCTAGAGCCTCATTTTCCAGCACAGTTGCAGCGTACAGCTCTACAATGCCATCCTTCAGGGACTAAGCAAGCAGTTCCTCTCCTCCAGAACCACACAAATGCTACTCAACAAATTAAACGTGAAGTAATGCAAAACATAGTGCAGCACACTATTCACGAGAGACATAAATATAAGCCTGAGTTAGAATTTCAATCAATTTGGTCTCTTAATTGGGTCCTTGGTGTGGTTTGTTTTCTGCAGGGAAAAGAAGGAACTAGGACCGAGTTGGTAATTAGTCAAGACTAAAAGGGTTTTGCCCTGCTGTCTGCATTGCCCTATGGCATTCCTCTATCACAAGAGTAACTCGACACTCATATATATAACAGCAGCTGCTGTGGAAACATCTTCCTCTGATCCACCTTAATCTTGGGATTAATCTATCCTGGTTGATCTCAAATGCAGGAGAAAAGATTATGGATCAAAACGCAGTCTGCCCAACCCAAGAAATGGTTGATGAGACTCAGAGTTCCTGTCTGAATACTACAAGAAGAGATAAAACACAGGGTTTTGCTCTCTCCTAGTTTTACACATTCAGACACACAGAGCAGTGCATGGAGCAAGTCACACAGCTGCAGAATCCAGTTAGAGCCCAGCAGGCTGTTGGCATCCAGCAGCACCTCAAAGGCCAGCAGTTTGACCCTCATTTCATGGGTATCTGCTCTTCTGTCTGGCTCAGCTCTCACTCACCTTGTAATTAAAATCACTAAAAACCAACCTTCCTTTTGAAAACCCCTCTCTAAAACTTTACATGCTCTCTCCGCTTTCTGTGTACGTTCTGTTGCTTACTTGTGGATGATTTTTTGCATTTCAACATATCCGCACTGACACTTTACAGGACATTAAAGACCCCTCTCGTTATTAATCATAGAATAGTTTGATTGAAGAGACCTTAAATAGTTGGAAGAGACCTTAAAGATCATCTAGTTCCACCCCCACTGCCATGGGCAGGGACACCTCCCACCAGACCAGGCTGCCCAAGGCCCCATCCAACCTGGCCTTGAACACCTCCAGGGATGGGGCAGCCACAGCTTCTCTGGGCAACCACCCTCTTCGTGTCTAATCTAAATCTGCCCCTCTCCAGTTTATACCCATTCCCCCTCATCCTATCACCACAAGCCTTTGTGAAAAGTCCCTCCCCAGCTTTCCTGTAGCCCCTTCAGGTACTGGAAGGTCGCTATAAGGTCTCCTTGGAGCCTTCTCTTCTCCAGGCTGAACAAGCCCAACTCTCTCAGCCTGTCCTTGTATGGGAGGTGTTCCAGCCCTCTGATTATCTTTGTAGGCCTTAATATTTGGTCCTTTCATTGCAATTGTGTGTTGCTTTCATACCATCAGAGCAACACAGAGGTACTATCAGTCTTAAGCACCTCCAGTTAGGAAAAAAAATAATAAAATTGTCAGTGTGGCTTCACAGAATCACAGAATAACCAGGCTGGAAGAGACCCACTTTATTATACTGTCAAATTCTGGTCATTGATTCAGCTGCCAAGGAGTATCACCCTATGACAAGGAGACTTGCTGGCACTCACAAAGCTCAGAGGGATGCTGTTATTGGCAACACACATGACAGAAGAGCCTGAAGTTATTTAGTTCAGCCATGGGGGATAGTTAAAGGATTCTGATGCTGCAGCTGGTGATCCTACACAGTAGGTTACATGATTTTTAAAAGTTCGTCAGCACACATACAAAGGAGCACACAGGCAATAATGCACTAGCTACTCCCAGACCTGTGGGAGTCAGCTCATCTCCACACTCCCAGAGGGGCACACGGTTGGGAAACCCAAGTTTCCTTTGCCAGAGGAGGTTGAGATGGAACATCGGGAAAAAATGTTCCACAGAAGGGGTCATCAGGCACTGGCAGAGGCTGCCCAGTGAGGTGGTTGAGTCACCAACCCTGGAGGTGTTTAAAAGAAAGGTAGATGAGGTGCTCAAGGACATGGTTTAGTGGCAGATAGGAATGGGTGGCCTCAATGATTTAAGAGGTCTTTTCCAACCTAATGATTCTATGATTCTAAGTGAGGGACTCGGAGGACAGTACATCCTGTCCAGGCCCCTTCCCAGGGGCTATCCCAGCAGAGCATCAGCCCTGGTGCCCAGGCATCCACCTGTCAGTAACAGGAGCAAACCCCATTTTAGGGGCTGGGGAAATGGGCATTGCCAAGGAGCATGGTGGGGAAGAGGAGTTTGGTATTGCACGAGACCTGTAGGATGTCTAGAGGGCACTTCAAAGGTGGGCAAACCAAGGATATAGGTGATTTCCTAAGGATGGGATAACAGAGGAATAAGTGGCTTGTCTGAGTGCTGAGAACACACTCCGTGTAGGTCTGTCTGTGTGCGCATGTGCCTACTGGAAATATATGTTCAGCCCTGCCACTGGCTAAACCCGGGGCGTGGGGCTGTGGCAGCCTCACTGCTGCCAAGCTGCCAGATTCCACTGCTGCGACACAACATGGTCCAGCAGCCAGGGATAAGGATGATATTTGGGGAGTGCCTGTGTGATAGGCAGGCTTATCACTAGTTAACCTCAGCTGGTTTGAAATTTATTTACTAAACTACATGGTCAAAGTTATTCAGCTTTCTTGTACTGCTGTAATATCTCACAGGTGTGATCCTGCTGCTCTTACCCAGCAGTTCAGATGTTACAATCCATCTTTTATCTCTACCTGGAGTCTACTACTAACTTCTACCTGCTAAATAGCTAATACTGCTATTTAATAACCAGCATTTTCCCTCCTAAACTACTTCCCATCTTTTTCCTTAAGGTGCCTTAGTTGGTATAAAGCACAGAAATGCTTTGTCCTACTTTTCTCAATCCAGCACTTTATATTTAACTGCTGAGGGCACCTCTGCTTCCCTCAGCTCAGAGGAGCTTGGCTCCCTCTGGCCTCTCTCAAAGGTAAAGGCTGTTCTCACAGAGGTGCATTTTCAGAGCTTGCTCTTCTGCTGCTGCTTGAATCTTATAAGCCTCTGCTGCTCTCTGCTAGCATGTTAAATCCCTTAACTTCAAAATACTCAGAATAAGCAGAGGCTCATAACCTTGCTGCCTTCATAACTGTATATTCCACTCTATGGGAAAATTTGTTTCTATGTACTGTGAAAAGCTGTATTTGTAAGCTTCATACCAGTCCCTCAATTTGAAATTTAAAATATTACAATGCTCTGTTACATAACTAAAGTGCAAAGAATGGTGTATAGGAAAAAAACATATGGAAACAGATACAGATAAGTATAGGGGGAGGGACAAATTAAGGGATGTGCAAAACAACAGCAAATGCTGTATTTACAAGAGGGGACTGTTATAATTTGACTGTCCTTTAGCTGTTCAGCCACTCTTCTTTCTATTCCATTTCATAGAATCATAGAATCATAGAATAACTAGGTTGGAAGAGACCCACCAGATCGTTGAGTCCAACCATTCCCACCAATCCCTAAATCATGCCCCTAAGCACCTCATCCACCCTCACCTTAAACACCTCCAGGGAAGGCGAGTCAACCACCTCCCTGGGCAGACCGTTCCAATGCCTAACCACCCTTTCCATGAAGAATTTTTTCCTTATCTCAAGCCTGAATCACCCCTGGTGGAGCTTGAGGCCATTCCCTCTCATCCTGTCCCCTGTCACTTGGGAGAAGAGGCCAGCTCCCTCCTCTCCACAACCTCCCTTCAGGTAGTTGTAGAGAGTAATAAGGTCTCCCCTCAGCCTCCTCTTCTCCAGGCTAAACAAGCCCAGCTCTCTCAGTCGCTCCTCATAAGATTTGTTCTCCAGCCCCTTTGTTTCTGAGTTTGAGGTAATTCCTAGATCCTCTTAGGAAAAGCTCTTGAAAAACACATAAGAAATGTGCATTCAGCTTTCCAGTGGTAACAACAAGCCACTGCAAGACTTGATCTTATTTTAAATAACAATATCCTCAACATAAAAAGGATATGGAGCCGTTGGAATGGGTCCAGAGAAGGGCCACAAAGGTGATCAGAGGGCTGGAGCACCTCCCATACAAGGACAGGCTGAGAGAGTTTGGGCTGTTCCGCCTGGAGAAGAGGAGACCTCATAGCAACCTTCCACTGCCTGAAGGGGACTACAGGAAAGCTTGTGAGGGACATTTTACAAAGGTGTGATAGGATGAGGGGGGAATAGCTATAAATTGGAGAGGGGAAGATTTAGGCTAGATATTAGGAAGAAAATCTTCACCATGAGAGCAGCGAGGCGCTGGCACAGGTTGCCCAGGGAAGCTGTGGCTGCCCCATCCCTGGGGGTGTTCAAGGCCAGGTTGGATGGAGCCTTGGGCCTCCCTGATCTAGTGGGAGGTGTCCCTGCCCACAGCAGGGTGGGTGGAACTGGATGATCTTTACCTACCAACCCAAGCCATTCTATGATTCTATGAAATACTGGGCTACATTTCTATGGTGCAAAAGTAATCAGAAAGAATGTATTCTAGAAGTATTTTCCTTGCAGTGATCCAATCATTAGTTTATATAACACCTTCTAACCCACAGCAGCATGCAGGTTGTGCGATTTGTCTCAGCCATACTCCAAGAAACCACCCAGAGCTGAGAAAAGGGTGGCAGCAGCAAATTAATCCAACACTCCATAGATACTCAGGGAGGGAGCTGACAAACATCAGCTCACGGGAGAAATCCAGGGAAAGCAAAACATAATGGCTCAAAATACCTCCAAGAAAGTCTAACATCTAGACATGTTTACTAAACTGTTCCCTGGAAGGGCAGAGGTACATCAACAGACTCAAACCAGCAGGTCAAGGATCACAGTGATCCTTGTGGATCTTTGTGGTTCAAGAACAAGACAAGTGATCCACAAATGTCTTCTGTGTCTAAGAATCACTTTGCCACCACTCCTTTGCTGCCTGCCCACGCATAACCAGTGTCACTTAGCATGGGTGCTGCCACAGTCCTGCTGCCCACCCCTTGGGCACTGCAGGGTGGCATGACAGTGGCTGCAGACCAACACCTTTGGGCATGCGACAACAGAGCTGGTGATCCATGATTGTGCCCCAAAAGCCTTTGCTCCCAGCTCCTTGCCTACAATCCAGCTGACCTCTCACTCTAATGACTCAGATTGTTAGTGCAGAATCACATGAAGTTCCACCACTTCCAAGCCTTCCCCAATGAATTCAAGGCTGTGGCACCTTCTAGGTGGTGAAAGGCTTCTACTCTGTTCAGAGTGAACTAAATCCTACTGAGACATAGCACAAGTCGTAAGGAAAAATCCTCCATTCTCTTCTGCCACGTGAAAAACTGAGGGAATGGCTAGTTAGGGGAGTAGATTTGCTAGCTGTGAAAAGTCATCGTTCTTTGCAAATGCACCTTTCAGTTACAGAAGTTTTTCTTACCATCGCTGTCATCTGCTCACCAGAAATGTCATCCAGACATCCAGAGGCTCGGGTCCTCATTTGGACAGTGAAAGATGCAGGTCCAGCGTCTGATCCAAGTTGCCAAGAGCCCAAATCCCATCCAAGGGGGTTGCTGAGCTCTCCTCCCCACCACATACACCTCCCCAGTCCAACTGAGGGTCCCCCTGACATATCAGGACAGAACCTCACAATGGGAGCAAGGCTTTTGGAACTGCTCAGCGGCCACAAAGCCAGGTATCAGTCAGAGCATCTCAGCCAAGAAATGCTACAGAGCTGAGCACTGCCAGCACCATATGGGAAGGAAGGTTAACATAACAGCTTGACTCCTCCTGCAGATAACTGGGCCAAGAATTCACAATATAATGCTAACCACCCACATGGTGTCTCGGTGTAGAAAAGCACAAGAGCAAAATTCCTAAAAGCAGGCACGGCAATTTCTCACAGCACAGCAGAGCCACAGCTCAGACAGCCCAGGAAACCAATTTCGGTGACTTAGCTCCAGTGCAACCCAAGCCAGCAAAACCCCCAAAAAGTAGAGGAGGAGGAGGAGACTTAGAAGGCTTGGAAGTGCAGAAACTTAAAAGAAAGATGTTAGAAAAAACTGAGAATCTCTGAAAAGAAGAAATGTGTTATTTCCTCTTTTTCTCATGAAGCACCTTTGTACCCTAAGTGTCATTGCAAAAGTACAGATAGATGGGAAACTAATTAAAACACACCTTCACAGTCCAGTGAGATGGTAACAGAAAAGAGGAGTTTATCATCTTATTGATCCTGCCACCCAGAGATGCAAACAAAGGGGAAAGAATAAGCCAGGACCTACATAATGAGCAATTACCAGGGAGGCCTCCTTGTGTTCTCCCAGCAAGACCAAAGCAGAGCAATGCCAGAGTGCCTCTCAATTTCTGCAAGGGCCCTCAGCTGCTACCATAACCACTTCCAACTTGAGAGCTCTAGGAAAAATTAGTTTACAAGTGAAGCCAGTTGGTTTAGCACCCACATTTAAAGCCATGAATAACTATATTAAATTACAATAAGTTGAGGCTATAGGGAAAAACAATCCTGTTTTTTAATTTGATATTTTTGCCTCATACTTATCTCTGACTGAATAACCAATGAAGTATTCTTTGGTTTTTTCTTAGATCCAAAATTGAATACATTTGTCCAGTAAAATGGTATTGTCCACATCTTACTTTAATCTAAAACCTGAACATTCCTCAATAAAAAAGAGGTGAGAGTACATGTACACTCTTTTAGTGTTTTATACTGCTGTATTTAGATACAAGCAATCCCTATAACAATTCACTTCTGCAGTAGTATTTGATAGACTGTAACATAAATCTCAGTATCCAATTCTCTTTTCTTTGTGTTCCAAAGTGAAAAAAGAGGAGGAAACAGCCTCACACTGAAATGTATTGAACATTTTCTGACTAGAGAATTAATTGGTTACTCATGGTCACAACCTCTTTGGGACACCAAATTTTGTATCTTTATATCCACACTGTCATCAAGGTGGGCTAACTGGGGAAAATTTCTTGCACTGATGAGCATTTTTCTTCCTGAAAATCACTTAGACAGCAAGAAAACCAGCTCCATTTAAGTAACTGGCAAAAATTCTGTTTATTTTAGTGAGGTCAACATTTCACACAGAGAAAACAATTTCATAGAATTTTACACAGAGATTTATGAAGCAGATACAGCCTGAGGAACCCTCAAGGAAAACAAAGCATAGGTGCTCTGTCTCCTCTTTTCTTTCTTTTTTTTTAAAAAAAATATCTTACGGATGATCAATTTTTCAACTGTGGTTATTCCAGGCAATAAACACCGTGTCTGAATTTAATCTCTCTAAGTAAACAATCCATTTTCTTACCATTCAGAGCTATGTTGTACCTAGTGAAGATGAATCGGTGACCAATTCTGTTGATGCTCGGCTTCTTTAATTAAACTGTGCATGTCTTAACATGAATAGTTTCAACACAATTTGAAGCCTTCTTTCCTCTATTACTCTCAAATGTTTTAACATATTACACCTCAAGCTCCTTATCTCTCTCTCTCCCGACACTGGCTGCTAACGTATGTATAGGCAAATCTCAAACTTCATAATTTGCATACAAAATCCTGCAGCCTCTTTCCACTTCTCAGCAAGAATTCAACAGCCAGACACAGGAGCAAGTTCCTATTTTGTAGGAATCCATTAATTTTACAAAATCTGCTGCAGAAGACTTACAAGCATGCCATAAATATTAAATATTAAAATAAAAGTACACTTCTCAAATAATAGACTATTTTGCAATGCATTATTAATAAAAAACACTTATACTCTATAATGCCATAAAGGCAGAGCAAGTTATACACATTTTCTTCCTGAAAGTTTTTACAATAGATGATAAGATAAATGTCAGTCGCTGGGCAATTATTCAAATGAGGAAAGGGCAGAGGGAGATCAGTGGTGAAAAGAATAAGGCAAAATATGTTCCTGGAACCATTGGGTTGAAATTAAGGTGGTGAAGAGACAACAACATAACTTTTACAAGCTGGAGCCACACACACAGAGCAGACCTGCTCTGTATCTGCAGGGGTACCGGCTCTGGAAACCTGCCATAAGAACTGAACATTGAAAAGAGGACGTGACTAGCTACAAACATAAAAAACCCCAAACCTGATATGACCCCACACTGCAGACTGACCTCCTAATCTCACACCACTCCAAATTTCCCCTCTCTTCCCAGTGTGTCCACAAACTCTGTGCTCCTCCACAGCACAAGTAGGTGTTGGTAGAACAAAAGGACCCAGCTGCCAGGAAGAGCTGAAAATATTTGTGCCTATATTTCCTTCCCTGGCTTATTAAAATGCAGTATATGTTACATCCATTTTTATCTTAATCTGTATTAAAAGAACAAAAAAAACAAATAAAACTTATGGGTTGATTATTTTTTCCCTGTTGTGGAGAGGCAGTCACAGGTTGTTGTCTGCTCATCAAAACAAACATCACCTAGCAGTTTTACTGGTCACCCCAGCATTCTGTGCAGCCTTAAACACCTCACAGCCTGCTTGAACGTTCATCTCACCAGATTTGCCCTTTTGCCAGGAGTAAATCTCTTAAAAAGATGCACACGGACTTTTCAAAGGTTGAGATGGAGATTTCCCTGAGCTCGTACAGTTCTCTCCTGCCTACCCAGACCCTGAGCTTTTGTACAACTTCCTTAAATCTGAATAGGTTTTTTAAATCCTGGTGGTAAATCACAGCCTGGGCTGCAAAGCGCAAGGATTAGTCCTCCCTCCCTCTAGAGCAATCACTGTAGACTTCAGCAAGTCATAGGCCAAAGCGATTTGTAGTGTTCAGTGAATATCCCCAAACTATTGTAAACAACATTATTCACAGATTTGCAGCATGATGAGCTGATTAAAAGCACAGAAGTGGAGTGCACGGTAGTATGGCCACAGCAGCATCTTTAGAGTAATTTATGGGAACGTTTTAAAGAGGCACAAGTCATCTTACCGTCTCCAGTCACCAACAACGTGTAAATAATTCATTAAGAAAGGGCAGTCTGCACACAATCACCATTGAGAGGAAACAGAAAGCCTACAAAAATGAAACCAGAAACATGATCATTATATTAATTACTGATGATGCAAGTTTTAGCATCTCCATTTCAGTCTATAATATCCCAGTTTCAAAAAAATCAAGAGCAAAGACTTATGAACCAAAATGCCAGTAGAAATAAGTCTCGTTGGTTAGTGATCTTGAGAGTCCAAAAACTCTGAAAGTGACCTAGTTAGGAAGAAAATGAATGTTTTTGGGTTTTAATCCATTCACACCACTAAGCAAACACTATTTTGTACTGTAGAACCAATGAATTTTTGATAGTCCCACTGATTTTTCTAAAGTGTACTCCTGAATACTCAAAACACAAAGGCCATGTCAGAACCAATCCAACTTACACTCAAATCTCCTCTCTCTGTCTCACCTTCAAATATGAAACACACCATAACAAAACCTGCTGTCTTTCTCCTTCACCATGGAGAAACAAACTGCTCCAAAGCCAATTCATGCAAAATCTCTAGCTCATTTCATGCATCTTTTAGCATCTACCTCATCCTTTCCAGAGCACTCTCTCTCATTTCAGGCCATCTCTAGACCCTGAGGAGAAGCCGCTAGTCAGCCCACACCATGAACAAGCTCTCACCATCCTTTAACTCAGGGACTTTCACAACATTTTCACTAGTAACAAGGGGAATTTTTTTCTTGCATAGCTTTACTCAATCTCCTTTTTGCTTTGTGTTTCTAAGAGGCAAGTCCTGGGAAAGAACTTTCCAGGCACACATCATTTCTGCAGGTAGGTACCTTAGATGGTCCTACACTTCTTCTGCTTCTCATAATGCCTAGTCCCACAAGCCCTAATCTTTTTGTCTTAATATTTTGTATCTTTAAAACCAAAGAAAATTTGCTTTTCTTTCAGGATTACCTTCCACTCTGTCCCCAGGAAAGCTGTGAAGGCTGAAATACATTTATGGAACAGATCTATCAGCTACAGGAGCAGAAAGGAGGAAAACTTACTCAAATATGGCAAAAGACCAGCTCCACACTGGAGTGCTATTTTCTGGTGCTTCACACGGGGACAACAAAACCCTCTACAAACTAGCCAAGATTTAGTTCTGTATTTACAGAAGGGTGCATGTACACAAAGTGACTCGCCCATGGTTAGAGAGCCAGGCAGTCAAAGCCTCTCAGGACAGCTGCCAATTCTCCATCCTGCTTTCCAGCCTCTAAACAATATTCCTCCTCCCACCCCCATGTAAGACATGAGCCAATTTTACTTTTATGTGACTAAATTACCTCTATTCATCTCCTGTCATGGTAAATGAGTTACTAGTGAACTCTCTCATTTCTCAAAATTTTATTCACAAAGACTTGTCTTTATAATTCCATTTACCTGTATGCAAAGAAATACATGCTGTTTATACAAGCATGAATAAATCAGGTATGATTTCCATTGCATTAAGTTGCTGGGGTTTGGGTTGTTTTTTTTTTTACTGCAGGGGAAAAGATAATCATAAGTATTGGGGGAAAAAATGAGAGATTATGGATAATACGCCTTAAATGGGAAAAGGTATTCCCAGTTTCAGGAGGCAGACTCAAAGACATGTCACCGTCAAGTAATAACCACAGCACAGGTCCCTCAGCTTGCGGGAGCTGATTTGGGATGCCTTCTGCATCCTCTCTTTGCATTTCTGTGAGGAAAGGAGGAAAAGTCACACACCATACAGATTGGTCTACAAGCAGTAGGGTGCAATCAGAAGTATAGAATAGAAGAGTGCAATAATAATATTAAATAGATGAAAAGGTGGGAAAAAATACCCAAAGGGATACCAGGAGATACTTGTTTTCATCTTTCACTGGGAGACATGGCAACATGCAAATTATCATGGCCTGAGAGTTCTCCTAGAAAACCAGTAAATTTCTAGCTATAATCCATTTCTAAACAGTCATTTCTTCTGCCCATGTTAGTTTGTCCCTCTCCAAGTGCTTTCTAATCTATCAGGCTGATTTCAATCAAATTTTTCTCCAGAGATGAAGCAGTTGAGTCCCACTAATAACTGCATGCCTAGAAGCTCTTAAAAATATGTAGTTAAGAAAATCAGAGGGTATTTAAAATAGCTACAAACTTTTGATCTTTTCAAAGGTGGTGGTGAGGGAGAAATCATTTTGGAAAACGGGGCTACTCATTTTAGGGGAAACAGGAACCTCGCAGTCAGACATCAGTGACTTGGAGCCTGGCATTGTTGGCTGCTCTCAGCAAGTGGAATACAAAGCAGGGGTCAGGTCTCTGGTTGCACTGGGTGACGTCAGCTCTGGAAGGAAGCATCTTTGAGCAAAGACTCTCCTCTTTACACCAGAAGACAGGGAACTCCTTAGCATCTGTACCTGCAGTTCAGTTGTCTTCACCTTATGGGACTGTCCAAAATGCACTGAGAATGGCTCAGGTCCTTCTAGTCTGAAGTAGAGGCAACGCCTTCCATTGAGAGTTTACAATTCAGCAAAACTAAAATTAAATTTCAGTTACTAAATAGGCATTTTACATGCCTGCAGTAATTAAGTTTTCTGTCTTTTGATTGCTTTCTGAGTTTTTTTTCTTTTCCGGTGATTTGGGAGCTATAATCATATCAGCATTTCTGTAGCCAAAAGTTAAAAAACCCCAAAACTTATAAGAACCAGGTAAATGAGATGAATATTTAACAACTGTTTCTCCTTCACTAAACAGGAATAAGCAAGGGCCTGGGAGGTGTTTGGGTTTGAGTTTATTTTAGGGCAGAGGAAGAGAAGAGCCTTGTAGTAAAAACTAAGTCTACTACAGTTCAATGGATTTTAAATTCCCAAGTTTTTAATTAAAAAGTGGATCAAAGTAACAACAAATGCCAGTTGGAAAGCCTGCATTCATCTGGAAACAGAGACCAACCAATCCAGAGCTTTCCAAACTCATCACATTCAGCAGTCCCACAAGGGGAACAGTGCAGACCTGCTCAGCCAGCTGGGCTGTCAAGTGGCTTTTATTTCCCCCGTGTGAGAGAGCAGCAAAGGTGTTGAGCAAACAGATGATGAAAAGATGGGGGGGAGGAGGGCAGAACATCAGAGGAAATGATTTCACAAGAATAATTTAATTTAGAACATAAAATTAATCCAACAAAATAGAGGAACAGATGCAAAGGGATTTGAAATTCCTTCTTGGATCATATCCCCTTAACTTTACTATACTCACAATCTGAATATGATCTTATTTATTCATTATATTGAAACCATATTAATTAAGCAATAAAATACTCCAGACAGCTTATCGCTAGAATTATTTACAGAATATGTGTACTAAAGAGGGAGGAGGAGAAATTAGTGGCTCCATCCTGAGAGGTGACTAAATACTAGAGGAAACAATTCCTAGCTTTTTATAGCATGAAGGATTCCCCTTGCTACTGGAGCATTTGCCACAAACAGTTCTTCGAAGAACTTTGCTAATTAAGATATGTATTTATAAGAGCAAATATTTGGCTATCTCAGTGCTGCTGTTGCCCCCCCCCCCCGCCCCCACCCCGAGAAGCTGAGAAAACCAAGGTAAACGAAGGAATAAGTAGATCTGAAATATTTTCCAGCTCTGACCCCACTAAGTAGGCTAAGTCAGTCATCTGCTTTAACCACAAGATGATTAGTAGAGCAATGACAAACAGATATAAATCTGGATGAATCCTCAGGGGATCCAAGCAGAAGACGTGCCATTCTTCACTCTGCCATATAACAGATGTGTGACCTTGCGCAGCTCACTACAGATCTCAAGGATGTTGTGTTTCCCTCCAAAGCAGCAGAATAGAGGTTGCATTGCTAACCTCCTCTGCCGGCTTCTACAGCCAGCCCTGTCTGTTATTACAGAGCTGTGACGTGCGGGACCTGGCTGAGTTTTGCTTGTAATTTCTATTTAGAAAGCAGGAAAGGAAGAAAGGAGTTAATCAACAAATGCTTACCTAAGTATTTGAGCCAATGGACAAAAAGCCCTCTTACTTGGCAACACTTGCATTATATTCAAGCTCAGGGAAGATGGATCTATAATCTCTTTCAGCAGGTATCACTAAAGCTAGATTCACCTTTAAAGGACATCACTCATTTCATCAGTACTTAACAAGTACATGTCAGGCTGTCACACCTGTGTCATATACTAATGGGACAGCTGCATCTGTACACCAGGTGCTTCCACTATTTTTTAATTGTTTTCCTTCGGAGAGGGATAAATCACTACCGCCTGAGCTTTTCTTCATAGTTTTAGTCTTCCTAATCCTATGTGCCAGCCATTCCTTGCTGAGCAGTGAGGAACAGTATCTAACTGATGCCCAAGCAAGTAGAGTAGAGGGAGGAAGCTGGAATGTAATGCCTCTCACGGGCATAGGCTTGAGAATCACAGAATGACCAGGTTGGAAGAGACCCACTGGATCGTCGAGTCCAACCATTCCCACCAATCCCTAAATTATGCTCCTAAGCACCTCGTCTACCCTAACCTTAAACACCTCCAGGGAAGGTGACTCAACCACCTCCCTGGGCAGACCGTTCCAATGCCTAACCACCCTCTCTGTGAAGAACTTTTTCCTAATCTCAAGCCTAAATCTCCCCTGGCGGAGCTTGAGGCCATTCCCTCTCGTTCTGTCCCCTGTCACTTGGGAGAAGAGGCCAGCTCCCTCCTCTCCACAACCTCCCTTCAGGTAGTTGTAGAGAGTAATAAGGTCTCCCCTCAGCCTCCCCTTCTCCAGGCTGAACAACCCCAGCTCTCTCAGTGGCTCCTCATAAGATTTGTTCTCCAGCACCTTTACCAGCTTTGTTGCTCTTCTCTGGACTCGCTCCAGAGCCTCAACATCCCTCTTGTGGTGAGGGGCCCAGAACTGAACACAGTACTCGAGGTGCGGTCTCACCAGTGCCGAGTACAGGGGGAGAATAACCTCCCTGGACCTGCTGGTCACGCCTTTCCTGATACAGGCCAAGATGCCATTGGCCTTCTTGGCCACCTGGGCACACTGCTGGCTCATGTTCAGTCGGTTGTCAACCAACACCCCCAGGTCCTTCTCCTCCTGGCAGCTTTCCAGCCAGGTCTCTCCTAGTCTGTACCTCTGCACAGGGTTCTTGTGCCCCAAGTGCAGGACCCGGCATTTGGCCTTGTTAAACCTCATGCCGTTGGTCTCAGCCCAGCGGTCCAGCCTGTTCAGATCCCTTTGCAGAGACTCCCGACCCTCCAACAGATCGACACTTCCACCCAGCTTGGTGTCATCTGCAAACTTGCTAAGGGAGGACTCGATGCCTTCATCCAGGTCGTTGATAAAGACATTAAACAGGACTGGACCCAGGACTGAGCCCTGGGGAACCCCACTTGTAACTGGCCTCCAGCTGGATTTAACTCCATTTCCCACCACCCTCTGGGCCCGGTCATTCAACCAGTTTTTCACCCAGGAGAGTGTGCGCCCGTCCAGGCCAGAGGCCGACAGTTTCCGAAGCAGAATGCTGTGAGAAACTGTATCAAAGGCTTTACTGAAGTCCAGGAAGATACATCCACAGCCTTTCCCTCGTCCAAGAGAGCTCACGTTTTTAATAACTTCACTGACTATGACTTTAGGAGTGAATGAAAGTAAAAAAATACATCTGCAATAAAATATACTTGCTTGTTTTAAACACTTCCCTTTTCCAAATATAAAAATTTACCTTTACCTTGGCATTGGAGATAATAAAGTATTTCTCACTGATGTCACCACTTTACCAATCTTCTTTAGTTCATTTGCAAGTGACTTAAGAGAAAAGCTTGCTTTATTTGTGTAGAAAAAAAGCACCTCATATGAGGAAGACTCAGTCATGTTGGGACCCCTACAGTATTACAGTAGTTACGAGTGGGAACTTCATCATTGCTGTAGACAAACTGTTACCTTCTACATTGTAAGGTCTAGACACATCTTTACTTTAGGAAGAGAAAACTATTTTATTGATCTCCCTCTAAAGATTAATGAAGAAGATTTCAAAGGCTTGGTAAGAAAAAAACTATTTAGCCACCAGGCCATTAGTGACAATATGCTAGGATGCTGCAATTAGCCTGTCTAGCTTTTGAGACAGCTGCTCAAAATGATCTTCCTCCTCTGAATCATTTTCAAAGATTTTGGTTTTTTCTTCAAAGTAAAATTTTAATATTGAAAACTGTATTCTAGGTTGCCTTCAAATAAATACCTTGTCCATATATACAGCAACAAAAGTAAGTCTTATAGTCAGATCACTGTACTGAAACCCAGAAAGCCTATGACTGGTCAGTCACAAAAACAAATGGCTCTAAGGAATGAATAGAAGAGTTTCTATCACGGTAGGAGATTACTGATCTAACCCAGTTACTTGGGAGGCCCAAGTCTGGAAAGCTATTTTAAATTGTGTCATTAGACAATAAAGAATTAGAATTATTCATTGTGTCTAACCTAACCTCATTACAGCCTCCTGTGGGAATAATTATTTCAAAATGTTTCTTGCTCTTCTGAACCTAAGGGCACAATTCATAAGCCTTCCCAAGCTTGTCTCAAATCACTCCTCTAAATTCTGGAGAGCTGCTCTGGCTCCCAGCACAAACTGAACCTACCTAGGAACTAATCTTATTTGCAGCAAAGAAATGCAGGTGGCTGCTCATGCATTCATGTATCTGCCCAACCCCAAACGGCGCCGTCACATCGCAGCCTGTGGCCGTGTCCCTTTCCATCACAAAGATTCATTTCCCTGGGTGAGGGTATCCCAGCTTTCAATTCAGGGAGATGTTACTGCTACCAAATTGTTGTAAACCAAACCTGCCAAAAATCAGGTGCTTTCCTTCTTTCCAGCAGAAACAGGGGTGTGTTATTCTATGGAACATGCAACTTGCTGTATGTTTTGGAGAAACACCTCGCACTCTCCACATCCAGCCTCTGGCAGACAAAGTTTTCTAAAACAATGGTTGAGGGGGGGAGGGAGGACACACAACACTTCATTTGTAGAAAATGGATCATTGCAAATACTTCTTTCAGCATCTTGTCTGATTTGTGAACATCAGAGTACACTGAATAAGAAATATGATGTCAGCAAAATAAACTACTTAGCTACATGAAGTTCTAGCAATAATGTTGGTACAGCTGCAGGAGATTAACAAATCACGGTTTAAAGGAGTAACTAGAATGGCTCTTTCAGTACTATTTCATACTTTTCATAAATACAAAGCACAGTTCCAATGAAAGTGTGTGCTGTGACTTCTATCAGCCAGGTCTTGACTTGTTTTATACCACTTTTTAATAGTGTTAATAGTGTAAATTTGCATGTTCATGGCTAACCTTTGATCTTTCAAGGATTTTTGATGACTTTATGAAAAGATGTAGAGAACTGCCATCCAAAAGGAGTTGTTTTATATACTCAGACACATTGAATGGTACAAAAAAAAAAAAGTAATTATGATGATAGAAACAACTTCTAAACAGTAACTAAAATCAGAAACAGAAGTGAGAATTAACTGGAAGAGACAACCTTCTCTCCATTCCTTTCAGTCATACTGGACTTCAGTGTAGGGGGTCTACCAAGTTTTTCTACTGTCGAAGTGCAGAAATAATTCTTCCACAAATAAAAAGCTTTAAAAGTTCCCAGAATATTAAATCTTCAGCTCAGAGATTTTCTCATGCATTGTTCTAATCTTAAATCATGACTGGTATGAAATAAGTATGAATGTTGGCCTTATTACCCTGTAAGCTACTTAGTCTTCTGGAGATGATTCAAAACTGCAATAATCTCTCCTGGGATTATCAAACAGAAAATAATTTCATCTGCACAAAAAAAGAGATTGTGATGCATTTCCTGATTAGCTAGAAGAGCACAGCAAGACAAGATTAAGTAAAGCAACTGACATAAAATCAAAATATAACATCTCATCCAAATGAACCACTGAAGAGCTAAAGAAAATTAATTAAGAAAATAGCATTTGTAAAAGTGGTCCAGTATTTGTGTGTATATTTTTCTTTTTCAAAGCAGCTCTTATTATATAACTCAAGTCATAAATAAAGGATGTTTATTTCTGTAGAGTTCCAGTAAACACCATTTGGTAGTTACGCTTTTTATCTCAGATTTACAGTGACATTCAAGCTACATCATTAATGCTTAGCACAGGTCCAAATCACATCGACATTTTATAATATAAAACTTTACTGTTTGACCTTTAACCAATGTGCCGCAGAAACTTTGGTCTGCTGCGTGAAAGCTGAGTTCTCATTCAAAACAGGGGAGACAAAGACTATTCCTGTTAATAGAGGAAATGGGCAAGGTTTCCTTTCTGTGCTCGGCTAGCTTCTTTTCAAAATGCTATTTTTTACACTCTACCAGGAAACCTTTTATTAGTGCAAAGAACTCTGGATGATCCTTCCAGAATTGTACTTATTGTTTTCCTCAAAGAACAAAGAGGGTTCATGAATACTGTTTTAGACATATGTGTATTCTTACAGCATGTTATCAACAGCCGAACACCTTAAGTTAACTTAATTGGGAATGTGAGAAAGGGATGAAGATTGTATTATTTTTCAATGGTGGATTTAGATCCAGTTTTGATTTAGAGGGCTTGGAGGTGGTGAGTTTTGGTCCAGGGGTTCGGTTTGCAAATTCTAGTTCTGCAGTCAGCACTGTAAAATTCCAACCTGTTCCAGTAGCACAATTTGTTATTTCAATATCTCCATGGGGAAAAAAAAAGAAGCATTTTAGGTCTCCTGGAAGCATATCTCCTTCTATAGTTGTGGTCCATTCCTCTCTACTACAATTTGAGTGCACCTTAGCACCTGCAAAGGGACCTGAACAGGCTGAACTGCTGGGCTGAGTCCAATGGCATGAGGTTTAACACGGCCAAATGCCAGGTCCTGCACTTGGGGCACAACAACCCTAAGCAGAGGTACAAACTAGGAGAAGCCTGGCTGGAAAGCTGCCAGGAGGAGAGGGACCTGGGGGTGTTGGTTGACAGCTGACTGAACATGAGCCAGCAGTGTGCCCAGGTGGCCAAGAAGGCCAATGGCATCTTGGCTTGTATCAGGAAAGGCGTGACCAGCAGATTCCAGGGAGGGTCTTCTCCCTCTGTACTCGGCACTGGTGAGACCGCACCTCGAGTACTGTGTTCAGTTCTGGGCCCCTCACCACAAGAAGGATGTTGAGGCTCTGGAGTGAGTCCAGGGAAGGGCAACAAAGCTGGTGAAGGGGCTGGAGAACAAATCTTATGAGGAGCGACTGAGAGAGCTGGGGTTGTTCAGCCTGGAGAAGAGGAGGCTGAGGGGAGACCTCATTGCTCTCTATAACTACCTGAGGGGAGGTTGTGGAGAGGAGGGAGCTGGTCTCTTCTCCCAAGTGACAGGGGACAGGATGAGAGGGAATGGCCTCAAGCTCCACCAGGGGAGGTGGTTGAGTCACCTTCCCTGGAGGTCTTTAAAGGACAGGTGGACATAGTGCTGAGGGGCATGGTTTAGTGTTTCATAGGAATGGTTGGACTTGATGATCTGATGGGTCTTTTCCAACCTGGTGATTCTATGATTCTAATTTGTACCAAGGGTTCTTCACTCTCTCCCAAGCTAGAGCCTCATCACCACAGTTGCCTGATTATCCTTCCTTACACTAAGATACGGTCTGTTTGTTGTTGTCAGAACAAGCAGCATATTTATAGTACTTAATAAGTAAAAGATTGGTGACTGACCTCTTAGAGGCAAGTTTTTTCTCTGCATACATACACTATACACTTGACTCATGGCTTTAAACTTCACTGCCTAAACTAGAGGCAAAAAATAGGATACAGCTTAAAACACACTAGGCAAACAGAAGCTATTCTTGCCCTGTTGTAAAGCAAACCAAAAAAATATATACATTTAATTAGAAGCAATTGTGTGTGAAATGTTCTACACCCACTCAGTGCTGCCAAAGCCTCTACAATTCGAGTGGCTGAGCTCCGACAGCGCTGTGCTGCCACCCTCTGTCCTCAGGCCTCCTAAGCATCAGCAATTAATGGGGCAGTATCAACTTCTCTTCGATCTGGAAATCCATGAAGGTTAAAACCGGTATCATATGAGCCGCTGATGAGTTATCAGGGCATAAGATCTTGTTTTTCTTCTCAAACACACTAACTAAGCCTTGCTGAGCATACTGTGCTACCCATAACACTGTGGTTATTGCAGGACCGTTTGGGAAGCTTGTGGTAAAATGTCTGGACTTGGAGGAAGTCTTAGTGATGCAGACTTGTATGTACCTTCAGCTGCACTCAGCATATCAAAAAAGGGGGGAAAATCCACAAAAAAAAGAGAAAAAGCTGACCCACATTCATGAGGACCTGACCACTGATGCCTTGGTGCTTTTGTTTAGGTTTTTAAGGTCACCAGGTCTGTCTTACTAGTCCACATTTACTCTATGATAGCCTTTAGAAACAAAATTAAACATTTTTACTTACCTATACTTCCTATACTTCAGGGTATGTGTATTCAGTATTACTCATGCTTGAAATAACTGTAGAAACATGCTTTCTCTTGCAAATCTCAAAATGTCCCAAGGGACTGCTGTTTTGCTAGGCTTGTCAGCATGAAGAGAGGTTCAGGATCTTCCCCATCACATTGGCAGGCATTGACTGGCTCAGGGTATTTTCCATGAAATTGAGAACTAGGATTATTTTGTCCACAGAATCTTTTCTTGGACTGGACTTCTTGAAGCATTTCAATTCAGCATTTGTTGCTTTGTGAGAGAGGGAGCAGTACTTAATGTAGCTGGAGAACTGGAAACCAACACAGACCCTCAGCCTTAAAGGCAGAGGAGCAATATATTAATAATCCAGCAGAATGGCAAAGCAACTTTCGCATTCCTGGTGTGTGCCTGGCTTCAGTTCTTCAAGTCAATGCCAAGCAACCCTTCGAGTCCCATGTTTAGACAGGTTCCACCAAGAAATCAATAATTATGACAGTAATTATGCCTCTGAACAGTCATTCAGTCAAATACATACATTTCTATCCTTGCTATGTAACAGCAAGCAAAAGAGCCCTGTGGCTGGTGACATGGGAGACCAGAATAGAACATAAGCAGCCCCGAAATGCCCTCAGTCTGTGAATCTCAGCTTTCCATAAGAATGGCCAATGCTGCTTTTAATGGCTTCAATTTGCTCCATAAGGAAAGCATGAAGAATAACACCTCTTCTGTGTGTTTTTGCCACAGAAAGGGAAAAATACAGACCATAATCTGCTAAAACAAGTCCAGGGAAAGCCAGGTATTTCTCAGGAGGCTGCCAAGTATTAAAAATATACATCTTTAGGGTGAGGCAAAGTCATTCCACGGCAAGTAGGTATTTCTAGAGAGCCTTGCACCATCCTGCTCGTCCTTCAGTGTTCTGCTGTTTCTGTTCGTTTTTATATCGTCTCCCCCATGGCGCTACTGTGTCTTACAATGTTTGGAAATCTTAGGTGCCCTTTTGCACTCATTAAGCTCTCAGCAGAAAGTTGCTCTAAGTGCAAAAATAAGTCAGGGTGTCAGAGTGTCTGGCAAGAATGAAAGCAGAAAGCGTGGGAGAAGTTAAGAAAAACATAAGGGCATGTGTCAGCCCCTCCTTTCCAGGGCAGGGGAGAGTTCATAAATTGACCAGGGGTCACTACACAATTGCTAATGCCAACCTCCTGTTAGCAGGCTGTTAAGCTCTGTTTGAGCAGGCAGTGGAAGAGGACAAAAAAGCTGGTATTCCGCACTTTTACAGTTACAGCTCCCAGACATGCCAAACAGAAGGATAAAAACAAAGTCACCTTACATTTAGGGAGGTCACTTTTGCTGGCGCTTGTGGCTTTGTCACAAGCTGTAAGAGGCTCAGTGAGTAGTAGGCAGTTGTATACACACATGAACACACCCACATACACTGGGAAAGGTATGATCTATATAAAGACATTCTAGCTATGCATGGACTTCTGAGGCTAAAGGGACTCTGTAGAAACTTTCATAGGTGTGAGTCCACTTGGAGACCTTGAAATCACAGTCCTAAGAAACCCTGTGAGATGTTAGTAATGCAGGTAATCACGTGCATCCCCAGTGGTACATAAAATTTACTGCAGAAGAGAACAGTTTCACTTACATCAATGACAGCCTTTTTCCTAGAGAGAAAACACTCAGCCACCCTTGTATAAAAATAGCCTCTATTCATTGACCCTAAGAAAGAAAAGAAGACAAACATTGCTTTTCTCCTCCCTTTTCTTAACAGCAGCTTCAAAACAGCTTTTAGAAGAGAACTTTCCTATCCCTCTGACCCAGAACTGCTCCTTCACTTTTCATCCTTGAAAAAATATTTGGTTTCCAAATTAAACCACAAAGCACACCACCAGCATAAAGACAGTCTCTTGACATCATACTCCTTCCCCTCTGGCTCTCAACACAAGCATGCCCGAGGCTCCCCTGTTCTCAAAAATATCTTGCTAGGGACTGACCTAAAAGAAATCCTACCTTGCAACTACCATGCCAACTCCATCATTCTATAACACTATTCAATTTTCTCCAGCTCAGTTTCATCCTTGTCAGCACCAAAGTTCCTCCAGAAATTCCAAATTGCGCCTTCCTTAGCAAAGCTTGTATTGTTGTATTGTCCATAAACATATCTAAAAAAAAAAAACCCACAAAGATACACATGCATGGAAAATTATTTGTATTTTTAGCTTCAACAACATCTGCAGCAATGAGCTCTCCATCTTCACCATACACTGTGTGGAAGACTGCTGCAATCTTCTCTGCTCTAAAGCTACTGCCTCAGCTTTATGACATGCCTCTTACTCCTTAGGAAGATGACAGAGGCACATGGTTGAGTAACAGTTCACTACAGGAGATACATATGCAATCCACAGATGCTGAAATAAAAAGGATATTGCTCTTTCTGAGCAACTTTGACATGAGAGATCTTTCATCACCATTAATTATAAGGCAAATTTAACACCCAAGTTGCCTGAATACAGTAAGGCAAATGTTTCCCTCTCTCCCAGTCTGCCGCCCCACACTTCAGCATTGTTTGAAGGGAACCTGTCAGTGGCTGTAACTTCTAAGCCTGGACTTTAATTTTCTCCTGGCAGTCAGAGTTAGCTGGCAGAGAAGGCAACAGCCTGACAGCTTTCTGTTAGTACTAAAGCACTGTCTAATACACCTGCTATCAGAGGTAATTTTACAGAGAAGCCTAGAGATAATTTTTCAATTTGCTGTCTGGTGAATCAATTGCAGCTCAGTAATCAAGACAATGGCTGTAAAATGCAATGTGTGGAGTGTATAAGTGGAGTGACGGTTTCATGCTGAAAATCTGAATCAGAGCAGAGTAATGGTATTTTCCCTCCAGCCTATGAAAGCCACAGCAGGACCTCGGAATTTAAATGTGTAGAAGCAAATTAAAATTGCTGATACTCCTGAAGAGTGTTCTTGCTTCTGAGGAAACTATTGTAGTTGGGAAATCAGTGTAGGCAGGCTTCAGTAAAAGCCATGTGCTGTGCTAAGGCATAGGTGAGATCATACCCTTCTTACAGAAGGACTGAACAAAAATTCAGAACTGGGCAATAGCTCCAATTCACAGACATCACAGCTGCTCTTGACTTAAAAGATCTTTAAATGAAATATAGCATTCTAAAGGCAGTTACATCATTGTGTCAGTCAGTCTCAAGTGAATAGTTTAGAACAACATTCTGGCTGGATTTTTCTTCTGATTTTTTAATGTATGTTTTCTTGAAGAGGGAGGAATGTAACAGAAAAAATAAATAAAGTCTAGGTCCCTGATACTATATCTCAAAATTAAACAAAGAATTTTTTTTTGTGCAGAGTCCTGTCAGGTAGAAAGGGATTCCAGTTATAAGCAAAGCAAGTCCTTCCCCTTTCCTCTGATCCCCAAGAAACAGGATTTCCTCTAAGATGATCAAAATTCTCAAAGATCATTTGTGAGGCTCCAAAGTTTGGCTGACCAGAAGAATTTCAATTTTACATAAAATTAGAAGGAAGGTTCTGTACATTGCTCTTCTGTAGATGGAGGGTCCTCCTGTATGCCATAATTTTTAATTCATTTATTGTTTATATTGTACTGGAAAAGAAACAGAATTCCAACAGGCTACACAGTGCCCATTCTATCTCAAGGAATCTTAAATGCTGAGAATTTATAATAATGCAAGAAAGGAACAGCAGCAGCAACAGGCTAGTTTGTAAGCTGCCTATAAGTTGGATCATGTACAGACCCTGTAAGAGATGGTCTCTGTCCCAAACAAGTTATAGCCTAGATGAGGAAGCTAGAAAGGGAACAGTATTGCTGAAGTCCCAACTGAAAAGAATGGTTAATTTGTTTAATTTGTCCATAGTAATGCAGGAAGGCTACAGCAAACTGAACTCTGACCAGTGCTTTACCCACAAGTCCACCCTTCTTTTTAGCTCCTGAAGGAGGTTAAATATCCAAAGGACACAGAATTTGGGTTTTTTAAAATTTTCTGCTGCTGAAATTAAGCTGAAGAACTATCTGCAATTTCTTGTGGAGTAGTGTAAAAATTAGCATAGCAGGATAGATGTAGGTAGTACTACAGCTATACATGACTTATTTTCCACATGAACATTTGCAAAAAGAAAGAGCCAAATCCACATATTTCACAGCTTTGGACAGGTGCACCATTTTTAGAGGCAATAATTTAAATTCATTGTCGGAATAAGCATACTTGCACTTTAGCCTGGTAATTCATCTGTCTGGGAAAACAGCTTTTGCATACAGAGCACTGCCTACTTTGTTATCAAATGCTTAATAGAATTGATACTGCAGGCTGTTAAAGTCCCGTTCATGAACACACAGGATCAAGAAAGATAATTTGGAGACTCTTCTGGTTTTATTAGTACATTGATTTGTAGAACAGCTACTAAAACACATCTATTCTAAGAGACCAATTACGAATACTTGATCCAAAACCACCTATTGGATTATTGTAGCTCTTTTAGTACTGGATATTCACTTCAGGTACATAAACCTGAAAATAAAAAAAGGTAGTACATCCAACTTAAACATCTTGTTGGGTTGGCTAACCATTTGTAAACAAGCACATGAGCCAGTTATCCATCCATTTGTGTAAACCCCATGCCTAAATGTCTGTGGTAAGTTATTTATAGAAAAAGCTTTCTGTGAATAAAGAAAAGTACTTCTAGGCCCACAAAAGTTGTTCCATGCATCTTCCAAGACCTCCATTTTCTCACAGCCATCATCTGCTCCATGAGAAGTGCCACTACAGGGACTTGTGTGAGAAAATAGGCATGGCAGAGTTAACCCAGGAATAATAAGTAGCACCCAAAATATCCACAACCAGAAAAAAACATAGTGAGACTATGTGGGGCAGCAATTTAGGCCCATGCATGAGACATTATGAGTCAGTTTTCATTTTCTAGTATTCCAATATTTTCTCTCCAGTCAATCTAACCTCCGCTTACTCACATACAATGCTAAAAACAAAAGTTTGTCTCTGCAGCAGGGATACAAACCCTAGTCTCTCATATCACATGTCTCCTTGCTACTCCAGTATAATGATCTCTTTTTCTCCTTTCATGTGGGCTGAGCAATATGAACTAGGCCATATAGTTTGCTTCTATAATCCAGCATTTCTGACATGTCAGATATGACAAAAAACCCCCACCCACACAACCAAAAATCCATAAATCCAGAAGACAGAGCAGTCATCTGTTGTGAGAGGTCATTGTACCTCTGCCAGGTTTCCTATACCACTGGGGAAAGCTTTGATCATTGCCAGATTTGCTGCAATGAATCCCAGCTTTCCCTTGTCATGCTAAAAGGGAGACAAGCTAGTCTTCTTTCCAAGCGTGCAGCTGGGAGTTACATATTAAATTAGGTATCTGTTTATCTTTGGCGCTTCCTGATGCCTTGCTTCTTTGACTCTATTGGTGTCCAATGATCCCTTTCTTAAGCATCTAACCACCGCACATTACTGTAAAGCGTAGGAACCTAGCTCCAGGTTGAATATTTCCTATTTTTTTTTTTCTGTCAGAAGGTCACTAATTCAATATCATCTCCTGAACATGTTTGATTATTTGAGCCAAATCCCAGTAGTCTTACTACCGTACCAACAACAATCTGACAGTTTACCAAGAATTTGTTTTCACTCTTGGAGAGTAATTAAAACCAGGCTAGTTCAAAAATTAAGCTGGAACACCACATACAGAAGATACTGTAAAAATGTATCCATGTGAAGTACAGGTGACTGACCTGTGCCGTATCCATGCAGTACTTTTAGACTTTTAGGTTGGTTACATTTTACCCTGAAGGAGTTATTAACATTTTATTGGATCACGTATTTCACTGTGTCAAATTCTAACAGAAAAATCAAAATAAAATGTTTTCCTCTCTAGCAGGTCAGGAACTATACCATTGCTTACCTGACCCGTAATTTAAACAGAACTGCAAACTGTTCTGCTCTTTAAACAGTAGTTCAGGTTATTTCCCATTTTGTGTGATCAAGGTAAGAACCTCGAAAACAAGAACTTTCAGGTACTTGATCAGCTTCTGTGAAGCAGGTTAATGGTTTTCACACTGATGATCAGGTGCACTTCTTTGCCAAGACCCCTTTCAGGTAATAACTTGAACTTTAGGGGCTCTAATAGCCTCTCTGGTTTCCACAGAACAGTTTCCACAGCTCACAGATGGAAGACTATCTCCTTCGCTGAAAGAACAGCAGGAGCAAGTTTCACTCCTTTGTAAAGATTCAGTTTTAACACAAAAAGAAATAATAGCAAACAATGTCTCAGGTAAAGATGGGTCCTAGCCAAAGAGATCTCTAAATAGAAAGACTGGCTGATGAGAAAGGGACAAATTCTAAGAACTTTTTTCACATTTTTTTAAAGAGCGGTAGGAATTGAAGATTAAAGGCACTCAGTGCTGTTCTCCTCACCCTCAGAACAACCCTACAAAGAGGGCAAGAGCATAGCACAAAGCACAACAATGAAGTAGTTGGACAAGTTTCTAGACAGCAGCACCCTGAAAGCCTCCTTCAGCTGGTTTCAAAGTTATAGTGATTATTTAGAAGGTAAAGCAGAAAACAGGACAGATGAAAAAATCACAGCAATGCACCACCTCAGCTTTGTAAATTATATGCTGAAGGAGGTTATACAGAAGAAGCAAAGTAGGGAAACTTTTTCTCTTGGTGCCCATATTATTCTGAATATGAGCACTGTTTACCTTTGAGTAATTGATGTCTGGAAAGGCAGTAGCCATTAGCCATCATTTCTCAACACACAAGGCTGAAAACTTCTGGCAGTGTGACACCAGAACTGGGATTTGCCATAACAAATGGCATTCTCAGTGTATTTGTTTATATAAATAACTCATGGGTCGGTTTTTAGGCCTCTTGTATCCAGTTTTCTGCCTTAAATCAAATAACAGAATACTGAACTTTTAAACTGATTAATATAATCTTGGCCTCAATATCCAGTAATTTCAGCCTCATCCTTCTTCTCGCCACTGAAGGCAATTTGTCAGAACTAGATGGACAAATATGAGTAAATTATAAATCCTTGTTTCTCACCTTCCGCACAAGTGCCCTAATCACCAGTACAGGGTAGGGGTGTAAAGACACAGTCCACTATCCCTGGACAAGTCACTCAATGTATCATAAAGGAAAATCAAGATTAATTGAGCCAAAAGACCATGACTCTACATTGACTGTAACCTACAGTTATAGTCTGTTGGGGGAAAGAATTCATTCTTTTAATCTTCTCCACTAATTGTTAACTTTCAGTACAGAAAATTCCTCAAAGTAAGGACCAGAACCTAGAGCATCACCCTGCAAATGAGTGACCTTATCACTATACACATTAGAAAACAGCTGAAAGAGATCGTTACTGCAGTCAGCTTGAGTTTGTCTCCTGTTTTCTAGAAGCATTTTCTGACCAGAGATATGGCTATTTCTACAAAAAAACCCACCTTAATTAGTGACAGAGCCTATTTTCTGGCCCTGGTACTAGCTGTTACAAATTAGCCACATCCTTGGTATTAAATCTCTTTCTCTTCAGAACAGTTGTGCCCCATTCAAATTGCACATTGGGAATAGTCCTTGGCCTGTGTTGGGAGAGCACTGTTTGACACACCCAAGAAGCCAGACACCATACGAATAAATTAGCATCCAGGCACTATTCAATTTACTGGTATAGGCACAATTTATTAATCACATTTATTCATTTCTCTGCCTTTCAGACACATAGCAACACACAGTGGTTCAGCAGACAAATGCTTCCGAGCTGCTGGAAGACTAAATTTCAGAAAGGTGGTCACTACAAGTTAGGTATTTCTGCCATTGAGCAACAATTCCAATATACATTGTAAAGGTTTCTTTTTTACTCATTTTTTGTATTCATGTCTCTTTTGGAGTGATTAGGAGAAATATTCCTGGCTGCTCTCATCAACATAATTACTTAGCTCTGCCATGCAGCTCTTGTTGCTTTTTTTCCTTGGTTTGTTAGCTCTTCAGAGGCTACTGATACAAGCAAAAGATAAAAGCAGAACATTACACATAAATGTGTTGGGAAAAGAGTAAAGAAGGCAGGGCAGGGTCTGAAAATAGGATTCCTCTCACCTATAACTAAATAATTAACAACCTTCACCATATGAAACCTCATAGGGCATTCAGGAGAACTATCTCAGGCAGTGCCCTCTCAACTCAATTACTATTTGCTCTTTTTAATCACTTCTTACAACTGGACTTCAACATTAATAGACAAATGTTGTATAGCAGGTCTCAGAAAGAAGGTTTATTTGGTGGAATTCACCCTCAAACCAAGAATCTAGCATGCACAATTTCAAACACAATGACTTTCCCTCTCTGTACTCTCACACTCCTCTGTCTGCAAAGAAACAGTTGACTAGGGATCACAGATCACAGGAACAACCCATGGCGTCAATATCACATAGAAGCATGAATCTTATAGCAGTGTATGAACTACTCTCATTGTCTGAGCTTGTAGTCATCATCAATTCTTACCAATACCTGTGAGGGCACATTTGGGGTTTCTAAGGTGATGTTATTTAGTTTTGATTTTGAGCCAAAAAATGACTCAAAAAAACCAGCTATGTAAAGTCCAGGTTATCTTTTAAAAGATAAAAAAAGCCATATATAAGATATAAAAAAAGGCATTCTCAATTTGCTCTGGTCTTTCATATTTCCCCTCCCCATTATCTATCATAAATTCACATAGCTAATGCTTTAGAATGAAGAAGGGTTTAATTTTGATGAAGACACAGATAATTAAAAAGAAAAAATAGGACGGTATGATCCTCTTCATAAAACAAAGCAGTCGACCTCCATATTTTTACGAGCTGTTTTGGCACTCCTGAAGCGTACCCGCACTGCAAGGTGCATCTCGTTGCAGTCACTTCCCTATTGATCTGTCTGCTGCATCTCTGGAAAGGTCAAGTGGGATGAGGGCCCTTTCCAGTGCTCTTTCAAAGCACTTCATTCCCTTCCAGAAAGGGCGAAAGCTCTCAGGTGACAAGCTAATTAATTCAGTCTTTTCAGCTGTGCAGAACTGTGACATATATAATTTATTCTGAAAGGAGAATAAATATAATTTAATGCTGTTGAAGATATCACCACATCCCTTACCAAAATCTTGTATTACAGTTTTATTCAGACAACACTTCAAAGATTTCAGAATAACACTTTGTACTTATTTGTATTCTGTGCTTGCCTCTTTCAAAGATGGCTCCAGTGCTACCACATACAAATAGTATTGTATTTATATAAGAAATATAAATTATTAAGTTTTTCACAGCAGTAGCTGCAAACTCTTAAGCAGAGCTATTGTAAACTACTATTTTAAGGACTATTACTTTAGTATTTTCCATAAAATGAGAGGTTTGACTTCTACCCATGAGACTGCTGTTTCAAAAACAGTACAGTTACATATTTCAGTCAGGTATACATTTATTTTATTTTATATCAAAGAAAGAATTCTTTGTGCTTTCAGATAGAGAACTGAGACTGTTCTTCAGGAAATGCGAATGCAAACAAGAGATGTGTACAAGAACATGAGCACTGAAGAGCAGTTAAGTTTAGAGAAACTTTCAATAAATTAAATATCTAGAATAATTTCTGATAGATGCCACATGCAGACAATTTTTTTGTTGTGTTCAAAAGTGCCTTTGCTTTCCTTAGATGCAGAAACACACAACAGGGTGCTCTATCTCCTTAGCAGGATGGGACCCTTGTAATGGCTTTAAATGGACAAGGCTGGGTCATCTGTTAAAAGAGGTCTAGTTCAGATGCAGTCTGTCCTTCACACAGAATCACAGAATAACCAGGTTGGAAGAGACCCACTGGATCGTCGAGTCCAACCATTCCCACCAATCTCTAAATCATGCTCCTAAGTACCTCATCTACCCTCACCTTAAACACCTCCAGGGACGGTGACTCAACCACCTCCCTGGGCAGACTGTTCCAATGCCTAACCACCCTCTCCGTGAAGAACTTTTTCCTAATGTCCAGCCTAAATCTCCCCTGGCGGAGCTTGAGGCCATTCCCTCTCGTCCTGTCCCCTGTCACTTGGGAGAAGAGGCCAGCACCCTCCTCTCCACAACCTCCCTTCAGGTAGTTGTAGAGAGTAATAAGGTCTCCCCTCAGCCTCCTCTTCTCCAGGCTGAACAGCCCAGTCTGCCTTCTGTCAAAACCAGCAGCCAGAGCAATTTTTCAGCTGAAGGTACCTTCCCCTTAGGCCAAGGCAGAACAAAACCATTTACAATGCAGCTTCTCACGGTAGAAAGCCATGACAGCTGTATGGACACTGGTGCAGACAGTGCTTAAGCCTAAGCCTCCTTTATAATAAGTACTTCTTACTTTTTCAGTGGCTCAAGATATTCTAGATCCCCTGGAGAAATAACAACCTTTTAATATTAATGACATTTAAGACTCAAAGTGACTTACTGTAGCTTTTCATCAAACTCCTCTGCTTATACTTCTAGAAAGACAATGTCCTTTCCAGTCTTATGTTCCAAAGTCATCAACTTTTGTCCTTGGCTGTCCCCATAGTCACATCAAATAATTTATTTTAAGAGTAGATCAAGCACTAGCCAAGGCCTAGATAATTTTTAAACTCTATTACTCCTGCTGGAAAGCTGTTTCAGAACTTGAATGCTGTGGTGGTTTGTAGCTTTCTTCAGTGTTTACTACCTTTAAACCCAGCTGCTCTAGGCTTACTATCATAACCTGTACCTTACACAGGCTTTCTTCTACCATGAATTTTACCACCTTGATGTACTTGAAATCATAAAACATTTTGGTTTTCATCTAATCATTCCAAACTAAGTCACTCCCACCCTTTCAAGAAAACAAGCTCTTAATTTCCCCAAATCCTAATGAACTTATTCAGATTTGAACTAATCTTTCCTGATAATGGATACTGCAGGTGTCTGTTGGTTATCTTAGAAATGTACCTGCATTTCCCATGGCTCTGTTAGTACTGGTGGCCTAGTCAGGTAGTAATCAGCAAACATGAGGTTACTCCCTTCAAAATCCTTATTTTCCAAAGGCTTTTATATAGCAATGCATAAAATTATTTCAATGCTGTAACTCCAGTCTTATTTGGGTTTGGTCTATCCACTAATCTTCCTGCACATAGGCAGCATTTCCCAATTTTTCTCAGCATTCTCCAACTGGAATAAGTGAAAATGTTTTTAAGAGTCACAAAAGTCCATGCTTGCAAAAAAACACAGATAGCATCCTTTTATCCATAAATTTTGCCTTGGAAAAGAATATTTCAAAGAACTGTAGAATAATTTAATTTGAAAGGAATCTCTGGACATTATTTAATCCCACCTCTCACTCAAAGCAGGGTCAACTTGAATATTAGATGGAATGCCCATATTGAACACTGCTCTGAATCTCTTCAGTGGTGGAATTTTCACATTATCTCCAGACAACTTGATCCATTGTTTGACCCTGCCCACTGTGAAAAAAAGCTCTTCAAAATATCTAATCAGAATTTCCCTTGTTGCAACTGGTGTCCTTCACCTTCCATCCCATGACTGCATACCTCTGTGAATTGTCTGGCTTTCACTAGTTTTATATTTTTTCACTAATTTATGTCTTCTTATATAATGGCTTACTCCCTAGCATTGTATGAAGGGCTCTACTGAACTACAGAGGGCTAATAAAAACACCGTGTTTCATGTACAAGTCTCCACATATTCTTACTTGGAAGCTGGTTATAAAAGTGTCTATCTTTTGACTGTCAAAATGGTCTGTAGCAACCTGACTCACGTTTTTTAGCTTTGTTTAGCACCATATGTATTATTTCCCTATTATTTTATGATAACATTTGAGCTTTTAAAATCATATAAACTTCTATTTCCAAACACTGTCACAGAAAATTTTGATTTTAGACTTATTCCTGTTCTAACTGTATCACTGTACTTAATTGTGTTACTTCACTAAAAAGTACGGCAGACTACTCTTTCTGTTCTACCCTACTAATAACGCTTGTAACTTCTAGTCCATTTCCACTTCACACTACTACTGTGTCATCCCTCATTCTTTTTTGCTGCTGTTCCTTCAAAGCAAGTAAGCTACAGCAACTTTTGGCCAACTGTCTGTCCACTTCATAGGCTGCATTAGTTATTGATGGTTTGAATTTAAAATCTCTTTTTTCTTGTTCCACTCTGCCCCTTCTTTTAACCCAGCAGGTCTTGCAACTATTGCCAAAGATAAAACACCTCCAGATACCCTCAGCTGCAAAGTCTCCATCTTCACATCAATGCACAGCTCTCAAATAGTGTGTGAATTACCACCAAACCAAGAAAACTCCTACACAGATAAATGAGTGTACCCTCTAGAAAACATAATTGCCTCTTCAGCAAGAACAAGTTTAATCTGAATGTACTTATTTACTGCTTTCTATTCCTTAGTCACCTCAGTAACCACCAGCTGTTCAGCTTTCTACAGCTTTTCTCTCATCTGGCTCTTTCCTATTTACCCTCAGCAGCTAGCTCTAAGCCATCATCAATAGTAAGTCATGCCAAGTTACTGGGTTATTCATAAAACATAGCTCCCAAAAGGGAAGTAATCATAGTATAACAAATGAGCAAATTCTTTTCACCCAAGGAAACCAGGATGGCTCCTTCCTCACCCAGGACAAGCCTCAGGCAGCACCCTGGGCTCACCATGGCTTGTTCATTGCACCCACTCACCTTGGGAAGCAGAAGGAGGCAATGACCAGCCAGGCAAGCCCAATCCACTCAGAGGCCCAAGAGGCTGCCAGGGCTGCTAGGATGTGGCTGGGCCACTCCTGAGTCTTCTGCCAACCGAGGAGATGGAGAGGAGCTGCTGGTGAGACAGGGCTGGAGGTGGCTATAGCAGTGCGAGATGCAGCCACACATGATGGACAGTACCCTCGTGGATGGCAGAAAACTGGAAGGGGCTATGGGGCAGATGTGTGAGTTATGGGTGGACTTCACAGGGAACTGGAGGGGAGTAATGAGGACATTTTGGGGAGTACAGTCTTGCAAAGCAAATATGACGTAGGTTGTTTTTGTTATCAATATTTCCATAACAAGCCAAGCTCACCTAGGTAATTGTATCAGAAATACCAAATTTTAGTACAGATATAGCAAAACAAGGAACGCTGTGGGAAAAGTAATTGGGAACAGATTGCTTTTTCAGGAGGGCACTGGAGTAGAGAAGGGAGAATGCAAGGACACAAATGCAGGAGACCAGGGAGAAGGATAATGCAGTGTGCTCATCGTGTGCCTGCTGCTGTTAGGGTGTTCCTGTAAGGCAGCCCTGCACTTGATCACCGCAGCTAGAGCAGGACAATAAACAAAACACCTGGTGCTGATCATACTGTAGGAGTCACGCCTGGTCCCATAATCTGGGATAACAACACAGGTGCCGGGTGGGCACCTCCCCTGCCTGTCCAGGGAGTACCTGGGCAGAAGGACCAAGTGTCCCTGTACCATCACATTGGTGCTCAATCCAGGCCTAAGGGCATAAACATCATCCACCACTTCACAACATTATTAGTGTAGTTCTTGTTGGTGTATCTTGGCAGAAGTATACCTATCACTGTTCCTAGGATTCACAGCAAGACTGGAAATTCCAAAGATGCTGAACTTGATGAGCATGCACTGCAGAGTCTCACATTGCATGCAGCACATGTACGGTAGGTACACGGACTCCAAGGAGTGTCAGACTGGGTGGTTGCACGCTGCACAGCTGCACGCCTGCAAAATGTTTTCAGTTATCCCATGAGAGTCAAAGCGGCTGCTTCAGCCGGTCTTAGGAGGCCTGGGCTGCTTATGGAGTCTTCTGACTTCACATGGATAGAGTTTCTAGAAATGTCAAAGAACGCAAATATGTGGCATTTGTCTATCAGCTCCTGGTTTCCCAGCCCCTGAAAATATAGGATTATTTAAAGAAAATTGATATATTTTGGTTCTCTTGCTTTCTTAACTCCCTTTGTTCACAAGCTCCATGGCAAAATGGATTGTTAATATTCCCAGGGACCATCATCAATTGCCTTGACTCTCAGTATGAAAGTTCTCACTGCCACTTAGGTTACAGGACTTCACCATTGCCTTTAAGCCCCAGCAGTCTCTAGTACTCTTTCCAGTTCTTACTTCTGTTTACTCAGACTTATATGTTTTCTCCCCAGATCGCAATGGCAGTTTTAAGATCTCCTACTAGTTTTCTCTCCTAATCTTGCAAGTTATGGAGCACGTCAGGACTTTTTAGTTCCCTTCTCCCCTCCCTTCTTTTCTTTGGTCAAGTGTTGAAAAAGTGTGAGCAAACTCACCTCTTTTTCAAATTAGCTCATAATCTTTTATTCTCTATTTCTCTCTCTTCTCATGTTCATAGTCAACTGAACCTGACCATAGAGAAAGCAAAGGGGAGTTTTGCCTGATTTCAGTGACAGTCTTTGTTGAGAGCTTTCCAGAATAAAGGCAAGCGGGGTCAAGCAGAAGCAAAGCTTGAAATTTTCTAGAGGCTGGCTATCCCAAGTTACAAATGGCACCAGACAATTTCTGACAGGCTTTATTTGTAAGCTGCCATGAAAACTTCTGATTGCAATGCTCAGGCGTACAACACGTACTACTGCTATTTTAGCTGACAACTTTTTAATTTATGTTACTCTGTTGGACAGAAAGGCTCTTCCTATAAGTCTTTTTCCTATATGAAAGAACAGTCAGCGAGCTCTCCTTAAGAGAGTAATTTTTCCCCAATCAAAAACCAGAGAACACAGCCAGAATCTGGATCTTGGATCTAAGTGAAGCTTATGGCAGATGCAATAGCTTGAACCAAGATACAAATTAAATCTTTGTGATCTCTCAGAAAGTTCATAACTCAAACTTTGTAGTACAGAACCAGACAAAGAAACATCAGCTCTAGTCACTAAGAAATGTAATATAGAATGTAAAGAATTTCCTCGTATTTTTCTTTTATTGATAGCTTGTTTCAGGGCACTCTGAAGTATAGCAGTAATTTAAGAAACAAGCAAACTAAAATTTACTTCAATATTTGTTTTGGTTATGCTCTTTACTAACGCAGTCTAGGGAAACTGGTTCACACTATCATTTTTTCAAGATATAATCTGAACATATTACCATAAAAATTTAATTTATATAAAACTTAGTTTTATATCTACAGTTTTTATGAATTCTGAATGTGCTCATCACTAGCCAAACTGCATAATCCACAATAGGAGCTATTAAAGGACACTAAGTCAAAAGCCCCAGAACAGTTTCATCAACTGAACTTTGTAATGAACTTGTCATCGAGGTATTACTGACTTTTTGGTGTGAAAATTAACACCTAAATTTAAACAATAAAAACAAGTTAAGTGACTTGCTCAAAGTCCCACAGAAATAATGGCATAGCCAAAACCTGATCTCTATGATTCTCAGATGCTGAATAAATAATCTGAGGAGTTCTGCATATCTGAGAATTGTGAAGTCCTCCCATGAACAGGAAGAGGTTAAAATAAAGGCTAACATGATTATGTCCATTTCTGTAGTGAACAGAAACACTCCCAGATCCCCTGAAATGCCTTACAACCAATTCTCAAACATACAGACAATTTATGTAATATAGATTGACAGTGGCTACAACTTCGGACCTAAATCCCAGCACAGAAACAGGTTTTTTTTACTATGTGAACTTCAGGACAGCTGTGTTAAGCAATCTGTGGAAGAAGACAAGCAGCAAAAATTAATCACTCATGTTTCATCTATGCACCATCTGCATAAGTAACAATCCATTTGTCAGAAGAAATTAAGACATTGCTTTTGTTGACTGCAAAAACAAGCTGGTGGTTCATTCAGTGATTAAACTATAGTAATTTGATGCACTTCATACTGATCACTGTTGTATTGTATTTTTATTATATTTGTTGATACTTTAAGTACTCCAAATTGGGCAAGAGAGCATAAACTATAATATGCAGAAGGCAAACTATTATTTGAATCATCATGTATGTTTCTCAGTTTCAGTGAATTGTTTATGAAACACTTCAAATCTAGGGCTAGATCCTCTGTTTCTATAAATCAGTCCTTCTCCATTGGCTCTAGTGAAAAAAGCTGTAATTTACAGTTCTTGAGGATCAGACTTGCAATTCTTGTTCCTTTTCTGTGCTTTGCAGAGATGGGAAAATCAAAAGAGATTGCCATATTAGATTCTTAAAAATACACAGGTTTTTAGCTTGTAAATGCACTGTATTAGAGGAGTTGGAACCAAGACGTGTGAAATGAGATACACTTATTTTACTAGAGTACAAGGATGGTTAAATATTATAGAAACAAATATGTTGCTTTCTTGAGCAGACAGTCAAAAGTAATTTCTTACCACAACACCTCAGTAAAGTTGCTTGACTTGATTAAATTGAAATAAATATTACAAAACTATCCAGACATACTTAGTCTTCCTACTTTCTTTCAGAGAGGAAACAAGGAGATAGTCCGATAGTCCAGTTTAGAAAATGCAGATGTTCAAACGCTCACTCCCAAAGTTCTCAAGTTCTATGTTAAGGCTGAAACGTTTCTTAAAAGTTCCTGCTCAAAGGTCAAATGGGGAAATTGTGTTATGAGCTTTTGCAGACTGGAAACTGAACAAATTGACCACTAAGACAGCTGAAGAGACGACTGCAAGGATTTACTACCTATCTGGATTGTCAATTTGCAGCTAGAAGTTGTTAAACAACTTTATATAAACACTTCTGCTCCTTCCTGCTAGAGCAGGAACTTGGTAGTCAGGACAGAATGATAATCATTAAGGCATGTTTTGTGGCTTGTCTGAGATTTGAAGCTCTTTGAAGACTGGGAAGAAAGAATCACTCATGCAAACTGGGATTAATAGATTTCAACTGCAGATGGCAGCAAACCCCCAAATATATCTGCAGTCTCACTCAGGTAATGTTTGCTCTATATATAAAGAAGAAAAAAAATGGCTTAGCAAATTAGAAATCAACAAAACTGTATTAAAAATTAGCACACGTGCTAAATTAGAGGGTGGCATAGCTCATGGAAGCAGGAGTTTTTAGAAGCATTGAAATGACAGTGAATAATGAGACATCTCCCCCAGTGAATGTGCCAATAAATTGCATAGAGTCCCATAAAAATGACAGCGAGTATGGGTTGGAGATTCTCCCTGCCTTCTGTCATGCCCTCCAGCAGTCCCTGCAGCTCGGCAGTTAGCAGGAGGAGGAAGGAAGTCTGGTAAAACAGGTCACTTACATGTCCTTATCTCATAATTCAATTCAAAATAATCAGGGGACATTGACTGAAGACACTGTTATGGAGAGAGATAACAGCCAAAACGGAGACAGCAAAATTTCCAGCCAGGAGACCAGTCTGCACACCTACACACTGACAAACACCAAACATAAAGTCTGGGTCAGGGAAAGGGGAGGTGAGGAAATTAAAAGAATAAAAACTATGAAAGGTAATTCGCATCTGCCTTTGGAGGGGAAACAGATGGCATGCCAGAGTGCGTGCACCCTAGCAAGGGATGGGCTTGTAAGGAATCACTCAGCTAGAGATGTGCTATAAGTAGCAACCAGCCGGACATGGAAAACAGAGAGGGAGGATGATCTTCTGAACATATCTAAGCCCAGCAGCTTAGTGGGTACATTAGTAAAAAGGTGACTGGATTTCCAGGAATCCTAGAACTGTTTAATTGCTTGAGACTACAGGGACAAGCTTGCTTTATGGGTTAAACATCTAGTTCCTAATTTCTATACTTTCCTGAGACAACTTACAGCAGTAGAAACACACCATTCAATCCATCATTGAAACAAGAATCAGTGAGACAATGTATTTGTCTTATATATTAACCCACAAGGGGAATTTAGGGTTCATTCTTATCCTCTCACCAAGGAGGAACCCTGGGCCCATGCATCACTGAAAGGCAGGCCAACAACTTCAATTTATCCATGTTGTTTACAGAACTTTGTTCACATTCAGACAAGCCCATATAGGTTAAAGAGATACATCTACTCTCTTCTAAAGCATTAGGTGAGTACTGGTCAAGATAATTACTAGCAAAGTTGATTGCTGTAAATGATTTGATAAAATGTTTATTATTTTTTCCATTCCCTTCTACTTCAGTTCCTATCCTTGTCTTACAAGTATATACATGTCTTTCCCTGATGTAACGGGTATTTCTATTTAAACTTCCTTTACTTGTTATTTTCTTTCTGAATGGCTGTGTGATCATAGGAGTTGTATTTTCATGCATCTTAACAGAGGTGCCGAGCTTTATCAAAAGGCATGTTGTGCATTAAAAATCCAGTTTGATTACAGAAATCATGTAACGGAGAGTATTTAATCCATCAGCTGAAAAACAGGTCTGTGGGCTGATTCTTAGTACTTATGCATGGCTTCTTGTATGTTCCTCAGTGTCAATATGTCCTGTTATCTATAAAAAGACAACAAGAGAAAAAACCCTTCAGGTCAGTGCTAAAATTGCTGCGACCCAGCAACCCTCTGATGATCAGTGTAACAGCTGACTTTTTTTTCTTCCCCAAATGAAAGGAACACATACTGGCAGAAACTCAGTAGGACTTTGGAGCTGCTGTTTCCCAAATAAGTTTTCTGCTTTTAACCACTTCATGTTGGAATCTTGCCTCAGTGGGACTCCAGCAGAGTGAGCCCAGCAGGAACTGAGAGATGAGAGCTCTGTCCGACCATGCCTGACCTCTTCCTGCAGCAAACCCAACATCACAGAGCTGCTTCTGTAACAGGAGGAGAGTGAAAGATAGGGTCACCATGTTTTTGGAAACAGTTACTGAGGTTTAGCATCCTCTTCTTTAGGAGCGATTAGAACTACAATTCAAAAAAGGTTTCCCTTGGAACTATCAGGACCCTGAAAGCACCCATAGGTCTTAGTGGCCGTGATCAGCCTTGTCTTTGGCCTCCCTCCACCTCTGTCCACTTCAGCCCAGCCCGTGGCTATCAGTCCCTGTCTGGGCTGTGCTGGAGCCATGCCAATGTCCTGCTTTTGCCTCTGGCCCTTCCTTCTGGATGCATGAGGACCTGTGCTATGGGATGCCTTGGTGGCCCCTTCAGTCACCTGCTGCAGCTTGTTTCTAGTCCTGCCTCTGGCTCTGCCTCTTGGACAAACTTCGTACTCGTGTTGCAGCCTTGTGTCTGGTCTTGTCTCCAGTCCTCTCTGCTTTACCTCTTGTCGGGAGTCTCTGGACGATCCCTGGCCCTAGCTCTTCACTTTCCATATCAGGGGCTGCCAAGGAACCCTGTCAGGGCCAACAGCTTTGCCCACTGCGGTCAGATAGACCCACCAGTGAGGGCATGGACTGCAGTGGGATCACCCATAGGAACCAGCTCGTCCTCCTCTAGGCAGTAAACAGCTCTCATTGAGCCCTGACAAGAAAAAGGCAGGAAAACTATTTATGTTTGATTGTGAAGAGCTGGCAATGTTGCTTCTTTATGAGCTCTCTGAGGAAAGGCAATGAGAACTTACTCTTAGCATTGAAGTAGCAAGACTGTTGTTGGAAGGACTTATGCTGAGTGCATAATGAGAAGCGAGAAACTCTCCAGTCTCAGTGGCGTCTTTGCAGGTAATCTAGTTTTCTATCATCACTGCTTGACATGGCACATTCCAAGCACAATCCAATCCACATATTGAATAACATCCTTAAGGCTCATTTGGGGAAAACTGATTTTATCTCCATCTTTATGTGTGGAATTGAACAAATTGATTGAACTATAGAGAAGTGACAACAGTTTGTACTCACTGGATGGTACTACATCTTCTTGAGGATCATTGACATTATCATCTCTATGTTGAACTTGCACTATCTTGTTTCCAAGCCTCTATCATTCTGCAAGTTATAGATTTGAGCTTATTCAGTAGATACCAAGGATCTTGGAAGGGAGGAAAAACACATCTAACTTTCATCAGACCTTCACAATGAACACTGGCAATCTTCAGATATGTAGCTTTGCCTCAGTCTACTATGGCAACACATTTTTTTAATATCTCTCCTCCTCTTCCTTGATATGGGTTTTAGCAGTAAGAACCTTTTTCCATGTCTCTAAATACTGCCTTCAAACTGCTAAGGGCCAATGCATGAAACAATATGGATTTTGGGTGCAGGATTCTTCCAAAGGGTATTTTTAAACTGATGCTCTTTGCGTTTTGAAAAGGAACTCTAGAATGTATTCTGCTTAGCATATCTTTCCCTATACTGAATAAGGTGAGGAGATGCAATACAAACACACATCACAACATTCTCTGGGAAAACTAAACAAAACCAGAATAAAATCTGTATTAAAACTGAGCAGTGCTGATGCAAGGCTTTTTGCTGCCCTAAGCAGATAAAAATTGCTATCCTCTTTCCTTATCAGTACTTGCTCTATTTCAAAATTTTCCACCCTGCCCTGTGCAGCTGTTACCTCTTTGGGCTCTGACAGATGTCCTCCAGCAAATCTTGCAGGGAAATCTAAGTCCTCAGATATCTACACTGTCCCCATGCCAAGGGATGCTTCTCCAGTAGCAGCAGTGAGAAAAGGGAAAGTGTATCTACACTACTACTGCCCTGAGCAATTGTCTAAGCAATTAGAGAAAAACTAAGCAGCAAATACCCTAACAAACCAGAATTAACAACAAAGGAAAAAATCATGCCTCAAAATGTATAGTATACCTGAAACAGTGTTAAAAATACAGTCTTGCTTTTATTGAGTCAGCCCTTGTTCTTTAGTCTTTGACCCTCAGTTGCCTCATTTACAGCATATACCCCCAACATGACAATTTAGGAATGCCAACCTTAGAAGTGATGAAAGGTTTCATGACACATAGACATACAGATGTCAGATCTTTGGATATGCAAAACAAGTTCCCACTAGCATATCTGCCAATTCAAAATGCAATGACATTTTTCTGTGTTGCCACAGACTTGTGAGAAAAGTTCCTTGAAAACAAAACAGCTTGTTCCTTCTGAAGCCTCCAAGGTCTTTGTTAGAGCCTCATCACAACACAAGTTAATGTTTTTAAGCACAGGTATTGCTGGCTGTGAAGCGCAGCAGAAGGGCAGCAATTAGCTGATACTCCTACATTTGTAATTTTGGTATTATTTCTATTCTAAATACAGTCTGTGAGACTTGGTAACTTAAAAGGCAATTGCACATTTTATTCTACAGTACTTACTGTAAAAATGTCATTTTAAAAGTTATTACTATTATTGCCACATCTTGCAATTTTTTTCAGAGTAACTCTATGGAAATATATAAGCATGAATTTATAAAGAAAGCAGCCTTAGGGAAAGCTGTTGTTTAGTATGTGTAAGACAGTTAATATAAAGAAATATATTCACTTAAAATTCAGTGCATCTTACATGCTTTTCCAGAAAAATGCCCAGCTCTCTTAGAGACACACACACATATCAGATCCACTTTTCAGCATTATTTTGTACCACAAATACACATGACGAGTCAGGATTTTCCCTTTCTTTTTCTTTCTGCTTTGTGCTTATATACAACTACCTTGGGTTATTGGAAGAGACTGTTATCGAACTCCTTTGGCTCAACATAAGCTGTCAACCACAACAATATCTCGTAAGAGCTGCCAACCATGGAGATGAACTGTCGCCAGTGAAAAAACCATCGCATCCACCCGAAGCGTGCTTATCAAGCTAAACACCAGGGCATGCACACATGGAGGCCTGGAAATAGGTGGACTGTTCAACATCCACCCGAATATCAAGCTGAACACCTGGGCATGACAATGCCTTCCTGGAAATAGGTGAACTGTTCAGGGAAATCGTGGACTGGGGCAATAAATGGAGGAGACTCTTGCTTCTTCGTTGCTCGGTGGGCTTGGGGTGCTCGGCTTGCTTCGTTGTTTGGTGGACTTGACCTTGTGTGTGTTGCTGTGTGTGCCCTCCCCTGGTCTTCCTGGAGTTTGGAGCATCATCGTCACTCCGTGGCTGTCTTCACCATCACCTCCACTGAGGCTGATCCAACAGGACATTGCTGGATTCGTGGTGGTGGTTATTAGGTTGCATCTCTACCATCTTCTTGCTTAGGGATTCTAACTTTTCCTTTCTTTTCCTATCGCTGTTATCAGTTGTTAAAGAAAAAAAGCTCACAAGATTGTACGGCATCTGACCCTGTTTGAGTCTTAATCTCAGCCTCTTGGTATCGTTTAAGAACTCTCCCTGATATTAGATCGGGACAGTTATATGCAATTTATTTATGTGTGTTTAGTATAAGCATGTTTATGCAAATCCATTGGTTCTTTTTAAAAAGAGGCCTTACAGTACCAGGAAGCCACATTGCTCTCAAGATAGCTTTTCAGAAAAATCTGACTTATTTAAAAATTCAGCATTTGTATGTTCAAGGCTGTCTCTATTTTTTGCCTATAGACTGAGTCAGAATTACAGCCAGGCCTGCAGCCTGTAAGAAGGTACACAAGTCATAGAACACTTTTCCTCCCAGGACAACAAAAGCTCTCTCCCTGTCACGTATCTCAATGGCTGACAATATAAACTTCTCACAGACTGGGATGATAGAGCTTGGAAATGCAGGAACACACCGGGAAGGTCAGCATTCACACTAAGTGAATGTTAACTTGTGCACAGAGTTCAGCCCTTATGCTTCTCCTGGGTTCTTTCTCAGGCTCAGTGGACACATATCAGAGGCCCACAGGCAGCGAGAAAGCACCCAGCAGGAGGAATAGAACAATTCACACATTTCAGAGCTCTTGTCTCCAGGTGCTTTTACTTCCAGACTCTTTCATCCAGCTGAGAAGATCTCTAGGTGAATAAAACACAATACCTTGAAATGCAGTTGCTTACCAGTTTAAATGAACCTAAACTGGGTGCTTAGGAGGGAGCTGGTTGAGGAGCTGTACCATTTGAAAATTATTCTTACTTAACAAGAGTATTTAGGTTTTTACTGATCTGATGCAATTTCCCGAATGCCTACAGGAAGAAGATGCAGAAACATGAAGTCAGGGAAGAGAAGACAGGACTGCAGCAGCTTGTCCTAGGTAAGCTTTGACTGCGACAAAACAGCTTTACTTCCAAGGTAATTTAAGCCAACACAAGTCAGATGCTTCAATCCCACTTGCAGCTACGACTTGTGCTCTCATACTGCTGCCTATAGTGTTCATATTGACCTTCTGATGAGTTGGATTGGAAGGATCACTTAATAGAAAATTAAATTGGAAAGAAAAATATACAGTTCTTGGCCCCTTTCACTACCCAAAGTAGCTCACAAAGGGGTAAAAACCCTGTGCCAATGAAAAGAAAGGTAAGAGTGTGCAGCTGAGGGAAAGAAAGAAGGAAATCCCATGTGATCGTATCAGCACCAGCCTAGCCTGACTTCAGTCATTGTGGAGTTGCATACCCAAGCTATGGTTAAATGAACACCTTAAGCCACCAGAAACTGGCACTGCTACCAACAGCATCAGCTCTGCCCACCATCAAGCCCCTGCCCTGGTGCTCGCACAGCCACTACGCTGCCCCCTAGTCAGTCTTATCAAAGAAATGGCTAAGAAAGCCATCTTTTCCAAGATGAATTTTCAATTTTATCAGAGAATAGTCTTCATAATTAAGTGCAAATGCAGTGCTAAGCTGTAGAATTTTTAGTACCTCTCTAATTTTGCACTACGTTTATGAAAGGAGTACTTTGGAAAGACCTCCACAGCCACAAGTCTGTGACTAGAGTAGGTAACAAAACTACATATAGAAGTGGTGCTTTACTGTCATGGGCAAAAAGTATCTTTTGAACATTTTTTAACGTCCATTTCCTAAAATTTAACAGGAACAAAAAATCGATTTGGGCTTCTACATTAGAATGCCGTATTAAAAGATACAGCTACATGGCATTTATCAAATAACGCAACTATGCATTTGCTGTAACTGTAAGCATACTGAAGGCATTTAATCCTGTTTACTTAATACTGTATACTTTATCTTCATTGTGTTACGGTCCAGTACATTTCTTGTTACTTAGCTGTATTGCCCTCAATTTAATTAGTCAAGAATATATCTAAATAACATTAACACAATCTATTTACCAGGTATTTATTTTGCGTTAGCTCTACAGGTAAACCAGCAGAAGGTTAGACAATGAACTATGAAAATAACTTGCACAAAGAGGTGACCTATATTTGTCAGAAATTTTTCATTGCTTCTTCTTTCTCTACAAATAATTTTAACATGTACTGCACTTTCCACCTATGTGACTATGTGTAGGAAATAGTCCCACATGTTATAATTTCTGCCTCAAACATGAGAAAAGATGTGTATGAAATTACCTCTTGGAATGTGCATAAATCAAAGGGTGCATGATTATACATGCTGACAACAGGATGTGCTTTTCTTGCTATCGTCATATGTAAACATTCTCCTGTATACTGTTGCAAAGTATTTTCCAATGGAACTTTTTTCCTTGCTGCCAAAGACAGCTCTGAGAAGCAGCTCTGTACACTCCAAACTTCTATACATGAACTCAGCATGGCTAGAGCTACCTGCTACCTGCAGGAATTTAAGTCACCCCAACACAGCTGACAAGTGAGCACTGTGTCAGGCATGGCACAGCCTGATGAGTCTACCCTAGAGCAGCCCCCAAGAAAGCCACAAGCTGGTGGTTAAGCAGTTGTGTGGTGAGGTGGGAGGCACAGCACAACTTTTCTTCACCCACGTCACAGACCACTCCTTTCGCAGGATATAGAACACAGAACTTCACATTACTATAGGTAGACATAAATATATAATTATAGAACTTCACCTTGAAGTTCTGTATCTCAGCTCCTCAGATTTGCAATACACTTTGCTAAAGTCACTAGGTACTACCCAAAATTCTCAGAAAATTCTTCCAAGCCTCCTAACACCCGTGGTCCATTCTTTCTGTAAGCATCTGAACTCCAAATGCATGATCAACAAATCTCTTTTTTTTAAACTGCGTACTTTATTACTTTGAATAAACAGGTAAACAGTATAAGTAATGTGTAATTTTTGAAGTCTCATAGTATTACCAAATAGAAATCAATGCTCCCTTTAACAAGAAAAAAAATCATTAAGTCTATTTCATGCCATATTTTACCATGCAATTTGGGCATCTTCACTGCATCTGTACAGTCTGAAATGCTTTTTAACTTTTTGCTTTAAAAACCTGCAAGTTAGTTATAGTCAAAATCATTATACCTATAATTGTATATCTATGTCCACTTGATGGCATTCCAGCCATTCATAAACTCAGAAAATTACAAATGTTGCTTAACACTGTAATAGAAGTTTTCCGTTTGTTTATTTATCATTCAGGCAAAATGTATACACACATTAACTTAAGCCATTGCCTCTTTTTTCCAATAGTATCAAGTTGAAGCCCTTATCCATTATTGTCTTCTCTCCATGTATCAGATGGACAATTATCAGAAGACAAAAATTATGTGCATCGTTGGGAAAGGACGTTATTTTCTATAAGAATAGCTGTAAGTGGGTGGATGGCTTTAGCCATGACTGAACAGACTAATTTGTAGAACAGTACAGTGATGAGCAATTGAAGAGCAAGTCTGGGAAGCTTCCAATTGTTTGTGCTAAAACTGTGTGGGCTGCCTCAGGCCAAGGAGAGATACAGTCTTGAATCATAAAAAATTGCTTTCTCTTCTTTTCTTCGGCCATTTCTGTCAGATTTCAGATGGACATGGTAGTTACCAGGCCTGGCATAAAAACATTTTAGAAATAGCACCCTGGAATGGACTGGTGATAATCACTGCAGGAATAAGTAAGCCATGACTAGGCAGGGGCCCTGTTTCAGTCCCTCCAGACATCACGTTTGTAAAGTGTCACCCATGCCACAACAGCCATTTGCAGGATGCTCGCACTCCTTTGTGGTTGTTAGGTAAAGCATTCAAACTCCAGTTATAAAAAATAAGAAAAAAGTTCCCCCTGAAAATCAATTACTGGTAAGTACGGATGTATCAAAGCATTCCAAGGGTCTCTGAATGCTCCGGAGGCCTCCCACAGGCTGTGGGGGCACTGGAACAAGCAGCAGGCAGAGCTGCATGGATTTCCACACAGGCCCCCTAAAGCACCTGCCATCCCTAGCGTCATTGAGAACGGATTAACGGGAAGCTCCTGAACTGCATGCAGAAACATGTTGATTTTCAGTAGCAGTTAATGAAACAGGCACCTGCCCAGGATACAGGTGACACCAAGGGACAGGATGGAATCATAGAATCACAGAATGTCCTGGGCTGGAAGGAACGCACAAGGATCATTGAGTCTAAATCCTGTCCCTGCATAGGACAACCCCAACATTCACACCATGTGTCTGAGGTCATTATCCAAATGATTTGTTTAATATTGCCAGGCTTGGTGCCATGACTACTTCCCTGGGGAGCCTCTTCCAGTGCTCTACCACCCTCTGGGTGAGGAATCTTTTCCTAATATCCAACCTAAACCTCCCCATGCACATCTTCCTGCCATTCCCTCGGGTCCTGTCATCGGTTGCCAGAGAGAAGAGATCAACACCTGCTCCTCTTCTTTCCCTTATGAGGAAGCAGTAAACTGCAATGAGTTTTCCCCTTAGACTCTGCCAGGCTGAACAAACCAAGTGACTTTAGCCACTCCTTATATGATTTCCCCTGTAAACCCTTCACAGACTGTGGTCCTCTGACACAGTACTTAAGGGGAGGCTGCAGCAGTTCAGAGTAAAGCAGGACGATCATCTCCCTTGACCGGCTAGCAATGTCGTTCTGGATGCATTCCAGGATATAGCTGGCCCTTGTGGCTTCCAGGGCACAGTGGTGCCTCACTTGCTGTTGACTAAAACCTCCAGATCCCCTTCTGCAAGACTGCTCTCCAGCCTCTCACTCCCCATGGGGTGGGATGGGATGGGATGGGATGGGATGGGATGGGATGGGATGGGATGGGATGGGATGGGATGGGATGGGATGGGATGGGATGGGATGGGATGGGATGGAAGAAGATGACATGTGTTGTCTCTCCTTCTTCCGCTCTTTCCCAGCTGCCCATCATAGGTCCTGTGGGAGGCATGCATGTGCCAGACACCTTGAACTGGGAGGCAGCTGTGGGCATCGAGGCACATGCATGCACTGGGGATGGCAAGTGCAGGCACCGCGGGAGCCCAGAAAGCCAAAGGCAGCCATGGTAACAGCAGGTGGGAAGATGGGGAGCCTTCCTGCCTCATCCTAGTGGGTAACATCCCTAGGCAGGGCTCGCCTGCACCATGGCGAGGAAGGGATGGCTGCATTTCTGCCTTGCTGCTATGCTGGGAGAGCCCAGAGCAGGCCAGGTGGGAGTGCCAAGTCCACCTGGGGTAGGAGGCTGCATGGCCGAGTGGGAGCACATCGCATGCTTTGGACTTAGAGGATGCCCTGTTTGAATGCTTTCCTGGGGAGGGCTGCACTGGGAAAGGAGACAGAGGTGGCAAATGCTACCAAGAACTGGAAGGCTTATGAAAAAGGGTTTGTTTTTTTTTAAATGGTGTTGGAGTAGTGTTTTACATAAAGAAACCATTAACATGAGTGGGATTTTATAATTCTGTGCTTCCCCTGTGTAATCAAAAATTTCTTGCTAATATATAATCTAAATCTACCTTCTTTCAACTAAAAACTATTACCACTCATCCTGTCACTGCACTCCCTGATAAAGAGCCCCTCCCTAGCTTTCCTGCACAACCCCTTTAAGTACTGGAGGGAGAGAGCCCTAAGGTTTTGCTGTGGTGCTAGGAAGTTTCCCTTAAAGTTTTATGTGGAGTCTGGATGAGAAGTTACATACTCACAAGCATCTTATGAATATAAGCACCTTAAAAATAAGGACTGAAACCCTACTGTGTAGCCTCATAAAGGAAGCCAGCATCAGAAACAGAGAAAGGTTGGGTTTGCTCATAGTAGTCACTGCCATGGATATGCATTTTAGATTAGGCAGTTTCCTATATTGCTGGCTTCAGGTACTTTGCAGTGCTGCAGTCCTGTGGGGATACCTTTAGTTGTTTCCCAGATGAAGTCAGTTCTGTAAACCAGGATGCTGTAATTTCTTCTGCAGAGAATATAAAATGTTATTCATGGGTACCATACAAAATGAGTTCATTCTGGCTAAGATCTTGCTCTGTTTGCTTCCTTTTGTCCTCTTGATGCTGATGAAGTAGATAGACCCAAGGGTTACTTCCATATCTGTCTACTTGTTAGCATAAAAAAAAGATGTAAAAGTAGCCACTGAACAGAACCAAAGCAAAGATGGTTCTTTCTGGGACTTTCCCATGAAGGCTTTATATGAAGTGCCAACTGTATTCGGCTCCTGCCTCCAAAGTCTTAGTGGACTACATGTTAATATAAAACCAGTCTAAACTGCCCATAACATTTCCTAAAATAATTCCTTCTATTGTCAGTCAAGGAAAGGAATAATTCATTCACCATGGCCCAACAATGTTCACTGAGACAGAGCAAAGACAGCCCCAGGTTACTGAAGTGACCTAGTTTCATCCTATATATTCACCAGAGAGCAGCATTATAAATTTTGTGACAAGTCAAAGAAAGACTGAAATTTTAAAGTGGTAAATAAGAAATTTTACAGCTGGAAGAGGCAGCCTAATAACTCAGTTACTTTTAAAAAATATTGTAATGTTACCTTGAAAAAACATGAGTGGTTTTTTTTTTTCACTACAAGTGTTTACAGTGGACTGGTAAACAATATTTTCTTTGCATCCCTAAATGAATGGATTCTTGCTTGTATGGAAATGAGAAACGGGAGGCTTACATGGTGCCTCAGCCAACATTATCAGAGAGATCCCAAATACTTGGTATCAGTATTTCTTTTGTGGATTTCCTCTGCTAAAACCTTCAAAGAGAGTAGAGAAAGTTTCTGTCAAGCTGTAACAAATTCTGTAGCACATCAATACAGAATTTAATAAGTTAGAAAAACACCATCTCTGATAACATTTGGGGCAACCTGAAAAATACTTTTGCCTTGGATTCTGTCTACAATGGTAACGCTTGCATCCTCCTGACCTTGTGAGCATCTGAGACATGTTCTTGGTATAACCCTGAGTGTAGCTGACTTGGTTCATGCCTGTACACAGGTGAAGCTCTGGAGAAGAGCTCCACTTTTTTAGTTTTGCCTTGTGCTTTTCTGTTACCAAGATAGAGCAGAGCAGATGACTTTCCCAGTACCTCTGTTGTGAAGAATTATTTAATCCTTGGATGTATTTTCATGATGAGAAAGGCTGTACGTTGGAAACTTTAATTTAAAGGCTTGGTTTAATCTTGTAGATCTTGGGCTGTCTAGCAAATATTATAAAGGGCTATGAAGCAAGATTTCTACAGAAAGAGGTAACTCTCATCTTATATGATGATTTTATATTAAAGTATTTCTGCTGTCCTGGTCAGGCTTCACTTTGGTATCACCCTGCACATCTGGAAGCGAAACACTTCTTTTTTATTATATAAAATTTGAAAGAAATGTGTCTGAGAAAGAATTCTTTCCATCATCTTTCCACTTCCCACACAGACAGACTTAAAGGGAAAAAAGCCTTACATGAAACTTGATTTAATTGAAAGAAATCCATCTTAGCCTCTTTGCTCTCCTCCTTCTTTTGCTCCTCAAACCCTGGCCACAGAATTACCTCTATTCTTAAATAAAGAGAAGCAAAGGTACAGAAAAATATCAATATCCTTAAAGAGCTGTTTTGTTAAATTCTTGTTTTAAAAACATCTATTGTTTCACATATCATCCTTTGCTAGGAAAAAATAATGTTTATCACTTAAAGTCATGATTCAAGTAATACGAGATTTGTTAAAGAGTGTAGGATGAATACCATCTATACCGCTGGTTCACCTAATAGCTACTTGACAAAAGTGTGGTTCAACTGGTCCTAACAAAAGCAAGGAACCAGAAGGAGGGACTCGTCACATGTCGCATAACCCTTTAATAAAACCAAAACCTAAATAATGCAAGACAGTGCTGTTGCAACTGCTTTCTTTTGAGCTAGTCAGAATGGATTTGCAAATGCATTTTTGCAGTGTGTACAGCCTGTAGAAGAGAAGGCTTAGGAGGATCTAATAGCAACATGCTAATACATGAGTTGTCAAGAAGTTAGAGCTTTGTAGTAGGGCATGGCAAAAAGATTTATGACAGTGGCCTAAACTGAAACAACAGAAATTCAAACTGGAAGTAAAGGAAAACTTTCCCAATGAGGACAGGCAGGCAGCATAGCAGCAGGCTGCCTAGAGAAGTTTCACTGCCTCCATCACTGGAGGTTTTCCAGCACTGACCAGGCAGAGCCTGGCCTCACAGCTGAGCCTGTTGGGGGCAGGAGGTCGGACTAGAAGCCCCCTGAAGTCCCTCCTAACCTAAATTATTCTGGGAATGCTTAGAACTACAAACCTGTCTGGGGGTCATTACTTTGTGTCATAACTGCTTAGCAGAAACATACTTGAAGTAAACCACCTTTTGGTTCAGTGAAGTGATTTTTAGGTGACATGGTCTATTGATTTCATGTCTAATGTTAAGATTCTACAAGAGCTATTCTGCATTGTAAGAGCTGTTAAAGAGTGGAACTGTCATCAGCCAGAAAGGGGTTTGCTCTGACATCTGGCCTTCCATGTGAAACCCTGGATTTTCCTTGCAAGTGGAATTGAGGAAGTGAAGTCCATGAAATGAGTTTTGCTTATAACAACACATGAAATTCCCTTCATTCTTAGACACATTTATTGTCTAAAAAAAGAACTACAGAAGAGTAAGTTATGTTAAAATGGATTAACACAGATGTACATCAATTATTTCTAAGTGATATGTACTTCTGCTTTTTAGCAGTCATTTTACTGGAAAACATTACAAGTATAATTTCTCAAGTGATTTGGAATATAACTTTGGATGCATTTTTTTAAAGTTGGTCCATGAATTTTAAGTTTAATTTTTTAGTATTTGTGTGAAATACGTTAGTTTTCAAGTGGAGACAGCGACACTACTGTAGAAATGTTGCAGACAAGAAAAATAGCTTACAAAGACAATAATAGTGAATTTTACAAGAAAATGATGGAAGACATTCATTAACACTGTGATTATTTTTTTCTATGCATGTGCAAGACTGAAAAGGGATGACTGACATTCTGCAGTACAGAGGCACTGCTGTAGAGGTACAGAGGCACCGTTCATAGCTGAATTGTTTGGGAACTACAAAAAATATCTCACAGAAAATTAAAAGATCCAAGAAAAGAGAGAAATCTTTGCTGCATTATATAATAGCAAGGTAGTGATACTTGGTGAACAAGTTATGTAAGATATGATAGGGATTTCTCACTTGCTAAGATGTCAAACCTTGATTAAATTAGCATCATGTAATTAGATTTCTAGATCTGTTCTTCTTCTGTACACTTGTCTTGGGATCATAACATGAAACTGATAGCAGAAAGAACTTCTAACAGCATTGTAAAAACAGTTTTCTCTAGGTGATACAGATTGAACTGAAGATTTGAAATTGTCTGTAAAAGAGAAAGATATTCAGTCTCCCTAGCAACTCTGGTATCCTGCCAGACAAAAAAATAACTATCACCTATACCCTAAGTTAGCTCTACAATATCAGAACTACTACTGATTCTTTGAAGTGCCAGGTGTCACTTAAAGAGGCTTGTTAGTGGTATTCTGTACCAGCTCTGCATCAAAAACAATGCAGATAGTTCATTTGTTCCTGTTCTAGGAGGAAGTGATGTTCTGGCTGTTTCGATCCTCTACTCCAGGACTAGTACCTGCTGAAGGCAGCTTCACCACTATGCTCACTGAGGAGGAATAAATTGCAGAAGATAAAGGTATTCAGACAGAGTATGAATTCTTCTTTTCAGCCTTGTCAAATCCATTCCAATTTTCATACTGAGTTTCTCAAATATAGATATAATTGGAGCTGCAGAGATAATAATCTCTCCTGAGTAAACATACATCTTATTTGCATATGGCTTTCTCCTCTCTCTTTATTTTTATCAAAATGGCATGACAGAAGAACATGTTTTCAACAGCACACTACATAAAATATTAAAAGTAATTTTTTATAAATGGATTTTAAAACTACTTGGTGTTTGGCATAACATTTGTTTCCTTAGCATGGATCTCCTACCTGATACTGTGAAAGACAGAAGTGTGCTACACAGCAATCTGTAGAAATTCTAAGATATAAGGGGAAAAGTGAATTTGTATTTATAAACTGGTATAAATGTATAATTAGCTGTAAACCTTATTATTAAAAAGGAAATAAATTTACTTCAGCTCCTAATGGAAGGTATTGGTAGCCCATTGATAGCATCATACTTTTTAAAACTCTCTTTTTCAGCCGTCATGCTTTCATAAGAGTAGTTGAAAATAAGTATATTGATATCTCTTTTAGTTCATTGATTTTTTTTCCCTAAGTATTTCATCTGACCAGGCCAAGCAAGTTCTCTGAGCTGCAATTTGGAATTAGACTTTTCCTTCTCCATGGGGAAGTTCAGCATGGAGGTAAATACCATGACACATTCCCATTGAAATGAATTTTTCTTTTTCCACCACTGAAGGGATGCACCTGCACACTAATTTGGACTCTTTTAGCTATTGTGTAGCTCTTCAAATAACACCAAAATATTTACAAAACAATGAACCAGAAGAATCCAATTTAACTAAATGTTTAAGGACTAACTGAAGCAATTGAGCACTAGGATCAAAAATAGATAGTAGTATAAGTTTGCTTCATTCTTTGTTGTTGAAAAGTAAAATAAATGGAAGGTAATTTACAAAGCAAACACAATGAGAAGTGCATGATAAGCCTGTAAGGCTGACTGATAATTCTGAAAAAGCTGGTTTACAATGAAAATGGAGTTTGAATGGTGGGCACTATTTCCAAATTAGACACCTTTATCCCTGAGTGATGTTAGATGAGAGTTGAGCAGTTGAATTACGTATTATCATTAAATAAATATTAATTTTTTGCATGAAGAATTAAAAGAATAATTCAATTAAAAACAGCTGCGTGTAGTTTCCATATTTTGCATATATACTACATGACACCAAACTCCTATATCCTTTCCCCAAATATGAAGCAGATCTTTTACTAGTCTTAGATGTTCCAGATTTCTCAAAAACAGGGTAAGGATTGTGCCACAGTCTTTTTACTGCAAGGGTTTTATTTTAGAATATGAGTATCGGATTCCTATATGTGTCAAGTAGGTTACAAGGTAAACTGGAAATCTGCATCTACCTGTGTATTTATATAGCGCAGCTCAATAGCATAAATTACTGTTTTATTAAAGTGGCTTTCCACCTGGGTAAGCACAAGTTAGGTTGTTTCCTATTCCTGTGATATTGCAGAGATTTATCTTTTAGGATCAAGGCTTTTTCCACTATTTCTGCAGGAGTTGATCTGAGCCTATTTTTATTACAATTCCTGCTCTGGCAGATTTGACATCTCTCCAGAGTACACAATGTATGACAGCTACATGGAGTAGAATCAGTCCCTTACTTCTCAATATCTGCTTGGCCTTGCTCTCAGTTTTGGGCGGATGCCAAATTGAGAGCTACTTGCTTCTATCATGGACCCATTTGTGCTGCAGCAGAAGCCGTGGCTCAGAAAAAAAGCTTCTGAAAGGCAAATGGGTTTGCTACGAGTTAAATTAAGTGCTAGAGATGTAAAATGTCTTTATGAGGGTTGATAAAATTTATAATATAAATATGTGAAGCTACTGTACGTCCCCAGAGAGTTTCCCAAGTTCCTCTCTAGGTAGTTATTAAGTAAGGAAGCGTGGCCTGGCATTAAAAAGCTTCTGTGGCAAATAGTGCAGAAGCCAGCTGCACAGTGTATGGGAAGACAGAGCTTTCCATAAAAGTGGAGTTTATTTAAAAAGTAGTGAACTGGTTTTAGTGAATGAAATGTTATCCTCAGTTAATATTGCACATGCACTGTACTTACAGATTTAAAATCTTATAAGCAGAAACCTGGCACTTGAAATTACAGATATACTCCCTAAAGCACTTTACAAAAAGCAGGGGATTTTTAAAGATTAACTGGACTGTCATAAACATTAGAACTACTGGATCTTCTTCAAACTTTGGTTTGAATATTAAGTTTCAAAAGCCCCGACATTTTAGATTTCAAGAGATTCCTATTGGCTTTATTGTGCTCTTTGGATTTTCAGTCTCAAGTAAATCAACACGTTCTGGTAATCTTGGCAAGTAAAAAAAACAGCTTTAAACTACAATTCAGCCCTATGGATATCGTACCTGAATGATGTTAGGAAAACCCATTGGTAACTTAGCTGTGGAGAAATACTACCCCTAAGTAAAGCAAAATCAAAAACCTTTAGCCTTCCATAAAAGGCTGATAAAACGGTTCTCTCTTGTTTAATTAAATGTTAGCTGGGAAGACTAGGAGACTGAATTAATTCTTTGTTAGAGAAAACAGAGAGTAAAAACAGGTAGTAGAAGTACATTTCTGCAGTTGACTGGTGGGGTGTGTGGCAAGACTTCCATCAGGTGAAAGCTGATCTCAAAAATATGATTTGAATAATCAAAGCTAAGAATGTACCTGCTGGACTGAGGCTGTAATCATCCAGCTTAGTCAAACTGGATATAGGCTGGGACTGAATTCTTCATGCCCTTCAGGTTTTCTACTTCTGAGACACCACATCACTTCACCACAATCTTTGACTTTAAGAACTTCTTTGTGGAGTAACTCTTGATATTCAGATGCTGGGTTTTTTTGTTACTTTCCTTGCTAAGTGTTGTACTTATTTTATTTATTTTTATCTAATTCTAATCTTACAAATGGAGAATCTTTTAATGTTCAAAATGTGGTTTTATGTGAATGTTGATAAACTCCGTTGTAACTCGCTCAGCATACAAAGAGAAATAATGATTTCAAAATTATTCTGTTAACATCTAGCGACAGCAAACTATGCTTACAAGCAAGTAAAATAGATTTTATTATAGTAATTATGGGCACTTGTAACCAAGAAGTAAAGTAAAAATGAACACTGATATAAAAAATGCAGTTGCAGTGATTATGTAATCTCTACAATGCTCAAGAGTGTTTTATATGCTATGTGTGGAAAAACATAGATCTTTACTTTGTCTCAAATGCCTGTTCTTAAACTTCATAAGCAATAATTTGTAAATTTAAAGACTATTTTGGTCATAGAAATCATTGCATCTTTTCTCTTGGTCTCAAGAACAATTTTCAATAAATCATTTACAAACGTTTCATGTTATAGTTAAAAATACTCACATTTCTGTGCTTATAAAACTAGCTCGATTATGCATCGAACAGGATACTATGCCCTTAATGAAATTATATGCATGATATACTGAAACATAAGTTTATGCTGCTTTAGTGAAGAATATATTTCAGCTTTCAAAGATACCCCATTCTCAAAATATCTTGCATTTGTCCAGAAGGAGCCCTGTCCAAAACTGATCCTTTTTAAATATGGTTGAGTCAGTTGCATTCCTGGCAACAACTGGGAACCCAACATTCTGCTGAATGCAAGCAGTGTCGCCACTGATTTGAATTTTGCGTGTAACAGGACATTTTCAGGCCTAATTCACATTACTCCAGATAGTTGATGATCCTGTAACTCTTGATTCTTCTAGTCAAACACTGATGTCTGGCAAGCAGATCTCAAAACATCATCTCTGTGAATAACGACAGTATAGTCACCAGCTAATAAGCATGGTCACCAGCTCATACAATTATAGCAGGTTATCTTACTCAGGGCAGATGAACTTTCCTCTTTTTCCCCTACCTCTGATGGTTTTAGTTACCATATCAGTTTCAGTAGACTATACTATGTAAAAGTACAAGGGATGACAGGTTAATTGAAGATCAGTAATAAACTCAAAGTGCTCTTCTTTATCCTCCCTTAACCACAATTTTTGTGGACCAATTTTATAAAATAGAACTTCCAGTCAGCAACCCGCACATGTGAATTAATCTTAAAATATTGCAGTTTTCAATGCATTTAATTTCAAAAGGAGCCTTCAACTACAAAAACTTTACAAAATTTAAAATAATTTACTTTACAAATTTTACTTTGAATATTGACACTTGTGCAGCTTTTGGGGCCTAAACACAATTTTAGCAAAAACATAAATCTACCATTGCTAATTTTCTGGAAAGATGCCAACCTATCTTTCTTCTTTCTTGAAGCAGAACCAAAATCCTGTCTATTCTCCAAATCTGTATGCTCAAATCCCCTAAAATACATTGGCAAGATGCAGCCAAATACAAATTTGAATTCATATGTGTCACGGAAGGGAGCAGTGATAACTATGTAGATCAGAAAATTCTGAACCAATGTTGGAAATTAATTAGCCACATTCAAAGTAAATCCCTTCAAGAAACAAATCTCTCCATTTCCAATACTGACATGGTGAGAAATACAGATTACAAATGTTGTCTGTGTTGCTCAGCAGAACAACCCTGAGGGCAGGATCAGAGCTACACCAGCCATCTGTTTGAACTTTCCTACTGGAGCATTTCTGTGGTTGCTTCCAAGTGTTCCCGTTGGTACTGAGGGAGAAGAAAAATCTGAGCAGGCCTGATGCTTATGGTGCCTTTACCTGCACTGTAGATAGGGTGTGCCACTCAATGCAGCTCTCAGCTATCCCATCCAGCCTCCCGCATGTAAACTCAAGAAGAAAAAATCTGCATTTCATCCATTATGCCTGTTGCAAGGTGTCATGTATTTTATAGGCATCCTGAGGTCTAAATTGGTACATATGCGGGACAACATGAATGCCAGCACAGAAAGCAGTGAACTTAACGGTCACTCAGCTCAACTTTGTACCAGCTGTCTCATAATGAACATGCATGTGATGCTAGACCAAGCCACTGAGAGCAGTGATGCTTAAAGTGGGGGCTGTTGCTACAGCTTCGTTTTCCTACTGATGCTTTCTTCCCTGAAGATGCGTAACAGATGTGATAAATATCAGTTGGCAATAACTATGGTAAACCCAAACAAATATTATCAGCCAGTCAGATCTTCCCAGGAAGGTTAGCGTTGTAAGTCTTTTTCTCAATCATAACTGTTTGGTATTGTTGACCATATATTCATATTCTGAATATTATTTTTATCAGTCAGAATTATTTCTATATTTTACCCTATAAAGCTGCTTTACCCTCCAAAAAGAAAACAAATGCATTACATTTCTGTATAACAAGTCCAGCATATTTGAACAATGTCAAGATTCAGATAAGCAAGTTCTACTCCTATACCAAAATAATCTACCACTGCTAGTAAAAGGCCACGGCAGATCTCCTTGTATTTGTCTGCTTTTTGAGTTCATCATAACACTGGCATTAAAAACAACCCAGCCTCACTCAAAGCACTCCTTGCATTTAATTCTGGTCTTAAGAGGAACATTACAGATGTTAGCAAGGTTACTTATTGCATCCCCAGAAGAAGCTCCGAAAATAGACCAAAGGTCACTGCTCCTTTCAATAGGAATTCTTTCAGAAGATAAATATGAATGTATTAATTGAAGTAAGCAGAGTGTAGTCACTGAGTTAACCAGAAAGTATTCATTTTTTACTCTGAACAATCTTCTTAATGAGTTAGTGCCAGAAGAGCGTAAGAATGTAAAAGATAACAGTCTAAGATACAGTCCTTCAAATTCAACTGCTAGTTAATAGGTCAATTTTTGTCCCATCTGGTATTTTGACCACAAGCAAACCCCAAACCTTTTTCTAACATCCTTGGATAAAAATGTCCTAGAGAGCTGCCTGCAACTTGTGTTGGAACCGAGAAATTAAATGAAGCTTTCTTTGCTTTGTAACAGAAATCTAGAAATACTGGTTTGTAACATTAAGAGCAGGAATTGGTCTGCTGTATTCCAGGCAGTGGAAAACAAGGTTGACTTACACAGGTTGTGCAGGCAGGGACTGCAGTTATTTTAACTGTCTGCCAGATTCCCCATGAGGGTTAGCATACCTGGTTTGAAAATCAAGTTCCTTGGCCTCCTATTCCTCACCATAAAGGCCAACTCTGCCCAAGAGGGCCCAAGCTTACACAGAGACCTCTCTCTTCTCTTCCTCCTGTCCATTCACTATTCCTCTGAAGTACTCGCCCCCAGCAGAGCTGCCAACTTCCCTGGTTTAGACCTAATGTTTTCAACCTGAAAAATCATGCATAATTTAAAACAGGAGAACAGCATAAAATGAGATAATTTGTTAAGAAGAAGCTTAAAGTGAGACCTAATATATTAAATCTTTGCAGGTAAGGTGAAAGACTGTAAGGACTATAATATCCTGCTTAAGGACTCTACTGGCCACGTAGAGCAAATGCATACCATTTATTAGATCAACAAAAAGAATCCTTGAAAAAAGGCTAAATGAAACTAAATTTAACACTTACATGAATTATTCAGCATAAGCTTTGGCTTTGTAACGACCAGTTGTGTTACTAATCTTCTGTCCAGAAATGTTTAGTTCTCTGTTTTGATCAGGAAAAGCATAAGAGCTGATTTTTTTATGTGTCTTTCTCAATGCTGGTAAATGCCCTCCTGTCCTGGTCAATTAGCAAGGGACTAGACTGAAATAGCACTTTACAAAGAAAAAGTTACAAATCTATAGAAATGCTAAGATTGATCTTTAACTGAGGATTCATCCAGTTTTCCCTATCTGTGCAGCTAAAGATTTCAGAAAGGTACCAGGTAATATTTTCTAAAAAAAAAAGAAAAAATGTATTTTACACTAGGTAGAGCATCTCTTACCCAGCTGTATCTCAGCAACTTCCAGAAAAGAGGTAAGTGATACGACCAACTCTTACTTAGTGTGACTCTCACCTTTAAAGGACAGTCACATGTAAGCAGTGGGACATTTTGCCAAGACATTAGTTTTCCTCTGTTCCCAGATCTCTTGTTGCTTTTTTTTACTTCATCCATAAAACAGATCTGTGTATTTTCTGAAATTTTTATTTATTTTCTTTAAAATATAAGTTCACAATCTTGCTAACCCGCAAATTAAAAAGTCATGAGATTATTTCAAAGATATTAGGGTATTTAGGTTTTTTTTTTGTTTGGTTCTTTACCTGCCCCCTGCGTATCCCTCATTATTTAATATGGAACCACAGCAAGGCAATTTTGGGTACTATTTTGTCCTTTATAGATCTGAAAATATACCTCTCTTTAGATCATTATCTACAGCTAGTAGAAGAAACCCTTGTTACTTGTACACTTTCAAAACGAAATTGTTTTGTATGATTTCTTACATAGAAATCTCAGCATCACAGATTAACCTCAGCCTGAGCAATGAGGTCTTTATGTTAAAGTAGGACACCATGGGCTTATTCAGTTACTATATTCCATCAGGTTTGTTTGGATCAGAAAATTAAAGCAGGAATGACAGATATGTTTGAGCCGTATTGTTATTGTGAATATTTGATACTATTCTTTTAAATGGTGAATTATTACTTCATGACAGTAATAAAACCTGTATATAAACTTAAGGTGTGTATATAATAAATGGTTAGTTTAGCATTCCACTAGAAATAAACAGATGTTTTCCCCATATTTTAAGTATTTAATTACTAAATACTTGCATAATTCAACCATTCGATGAAAATGAAAACTATAATTGTCATACAAACACTTTTGCTCATATACATTCACAGAAAATCAGAAAACTCACTGTTAAGAGTTGCAGCTGGAAGCTTGCAAATTAAACAGCAGAAACCTGCAGAGACAGTAGGTCAAATTTCTTGTTAACTATCCTTTCAGTAAAAGCTGCCGACTTTCTGACATCGTCAGAGTTGTCAAAAAGCATTATCGCAAAGCAAGCTTAGCCCTTGTAACACTTTCTGTCTATGAAGAATCAGAAAGGAAGTTTTGTGCCTATGGCTTGAAAATAAGGCATACAGTGACTGCACACATTTATCTTAGTCAAAGTTGCGATGAGATAAATAAAGGGGTTTTGTACACATGGAAATCTGTCATCCATAACATTCACAGCAGATTGCATGCAAATTAAATTCTTTCCCAGTAATGACATTTCATCAGTTTAGAAAACATACACACGTACCAAAACATATGACCATCAAATATGCAGATAAACAGATAGACAGTAGAATATAAAAAAGCACAGGTAGGTGTTCACATAGGTGGTGCTGTTGATTTTGCATCGGAAAAAGCAAAATTATAAAGTCACGGTATGTCTTGCACGCAGGCTGCTATATATGCATAGAAGGTACATAAAAATGCAACCTTAAAGTATTTATTCACTTATAATATTTTCAAACCTATAAAAAAATCTTCCAAATACATATACCAAGAGCACTCCTACGCAGTGCCTACACTCACATGGAGACATCAGATAGATATAAATTGGATGTCACTTATGTAAGCCTGTGGTAATAGAGACACTAAAGGCTCCACTGTACAGCTTTCGCAGCAACGATACACATCAAGAACCAGCCTCATTCCATTGCTTTTTGTGCCCTTCAGCAAACCCTGGGCACCACCTCCTCATTTGCCTCCGGATGGCCTGGGAGACCTTTGGCCCTACAGATCCTACTATACTGATGAGAACTGAAATCTCACGAAGGAAAAAAAGCACTAGAGTTTTGACTGTTCTGCTGCATAAAGTCTCCTTCCGGCAGCAACCTTAAAGAAAAAGGGGTGCATGCTACACATATAAACCGGAACAGAAAAGAGCTTAGCAATCACCATCTGAGCTCTAAAGGCATAAAATGTGTAAAGAGAAGCTCGAAAACAAAATTAAATAGTAAAACTACTATGGAAAGGGCCATGAAATATTGACAACAAATATTTAATCACTTTTAAAAATTTTAAAGCACCTAGACAGATCTTAGTATTTAGCCACTCAGTAAAAGGAGACAAAAATTAAACATATGTGACTGCTTTATCCTAGCAGATGTATGTCACTTCAAAATTCTGCAAAACAATTATTTGGGGCCAATATCAACTATGGCAAGTATGTGTACTCCTCAGAAGAAATTGCAAAAAACAAAACAGCAAGGCTTTTTGTCTCAGAAGAAAAGTTGATGAATCCAACCCAGTCTAATATGTTTGTTAAAAAAGTCTATCCAAAATATTTAAAATGTGTAGATGCTGAAGAAAGGGCCCTTTTGCACAAGAATTAAGATGATTGCTTAAGGTCACACAATCAGCCAGACACAACAATTATCTGTAACCAAGTCTTCACAATCAGTCTACTGCTTTAATTAGTAATTTGACCTTCCCAGACATGAAAAATCACAGTCTCTTCTGCCACTGAATTATTTTTTGATAAAACTGAATTAACAGTATGTGCTATTCATGGATGTCATCTATGGACACAGATTTGATACAGATGCTCCTAATATTCTTTCTTCCCTTTTATTTCATCTGTATGAATCGCTGCCTGGGTAGGCACCATCTGTCCTTTGTTCTCTGTTGCCAGAATGGGCCGCTTCAGAAGGAAAAAAAATAATAATCAGTGTCAGAATCTCCTGAACAATAAAATTCTGTGCTTAAGGCAACACAGCTACTTAAAGGCTGGGATTAAATCATGTCTTGGACTCCTCATTATTCAAAATAGCTTGGGTTTATTATTTCTTTCAATAAGAGACTTTCTCCAGAATTTCTGTAGTTCCTCCTGTCCTTTGTTGAACACCTTTCCAGGGCGTTGATGCATGGAAATTACAGACCCCGGACACTGACACAAGCATTTCTCTTGTATTTTCACAATCCGTACAAAAGTAACAACATCTAATTGTACCTTCTGGATAGCGTCCCATCCTATATATTAGAGAATCTCATTTGCCCCATGACCTCAGTTTTGTGCTGGCAGTTTGTGTTTAGTTATTTATTGTACTATATAAGCACGAATCTCTATTAGCCAGCGAGGCACACTGGTCTGTAATATGGATCTCTTATAATTTACTACTTTACCTATTTCTATCATTTGCAGTTTCTAAGTAATAGTTTTCTCTAAATCCTTGTTGAGAACAAAAAAATTACTCATGTATTTTTGTATATTTGATATTTCTTTCTTTCTTTCTTTGACACTTCTGTCTGCCTACAAAGAAAGCAGGCAAAGAAGAGATTTTTAGAGCACAAAGAATAAGCAGTGAAAAGATAAACTACTGAACAGTCAGTACCAAGAACTCTTTAAAAGATGAGTGCAAAGGCTGTTAATCAGGAAATCAAATGTGTCCAACCACATTAATACATTATATTCTCACAAGGCCAGAGCCTAGCAAAGAGATGTTAAATTGTTAAAGAGAGTGGCTGTTCAGAGGAGTTACACAGGATGGAATCAGAAGAAGAGAGCAGTCAAATCCAAGCTAAAGGATGTACTAAATTCAGCTCAGAATTCATTCTGGCAGGGGTCTTTGCTCTGTACTGACAGCTCAGGGTTGGGACACTACACTGTGCAAGGGCAGAGACACATCGGCAGACACCAGCCCAAGGCAAAGCCTCCCCTGCACCTCACCAGGCCACCCCACCACCCTGCGAGCACCTCAAGTAATTTTTTGGTCAAGCTCTTATCTGATTGACTACCTTCTGCAATTTTAAAATGCTGCTTGCCTCTATCACCGTACTACTGTGACAACATGGCACTCACTGCATCACAGACCTACAGATATCCAGAGGCCGGCCAGACCCCACCCACTTCATTAACTCACCCACTTCAAACTGTAGCATCCGTGGTTCCTTTCCAGCACTGGGGAGCTCTGTCCTTGCATGTCTACCAGCATCTGCTCCATTTTCAGGACTTTCCAAGAGGAAAAGTTTTAGGCGGTTGGTGTTCTCCCAAGTAACAAATGATCGGACAAGAAGAAATGGCCTCAAGTTGTGCCAGGGGAGGCTTAGATGGGATATTAGGAAAAAATTCTTTACTGAAAGAGTGGTAAACATGGGAATGGGCTGCCCAGGGAAGTGGTGGAGTCACCATTCCTGGAGGTGTACAAAAAACAAGTCCAGAGAAGAGCGACGAAGCTGGTAAGGGAGCTGGAGAACAGGCTTTATGAGGAATGACTGAGGGAGCTGGGGTTGTTTAGCCTGGAGGAGGCTGAGGGGAGACCTTATTGCTCTTTTCAGCTACCTGAAAGGAGGTTGTGGAGAGGAGGGAGCTGGGCTCTTCTCCCAAGTGACAGGGGACAGGATGGGAGGGAATGGCCTCAAGCTCCATCAGGGGAGGTTCAGGCTGAACATTAGGAAAAAAAAATTCACAGAAAGGGTCATTGGGCACTGGAACAGGCTACCCAGGGAGGTGGTTGATTCACCTTCCCTGGAGGTGTTTAAGGCACGGGTGGACGAGGTGCTGAGGGGCATGGTTTAGTGTTTGATAGGAATGGTTGGACTCGATGACCTGGTGGGTCTCTTCCAACCTGGTGATTCTATGATATGGCACTTTAGGACATGGTTTGGTAGGCACAGTGGTATTGTGTTGATCATAGAATCACAGAATAGTTTGGGTTGGAAGGAATCTTAAAGTTCATCTAATTCCAGCCACCCTGCTGTGGTCAGGGACACCTCCCACTAGATCAGGGCGGCCCAAGGCCCCATCCAACCTGGCCTTGAACCTCCAGGGGTGGGGCATCCACAGCTTCCCAGGGCAACCTGTGCTAGGGCCTCACCACTCTCATGGTGAAGAAATTCTTCCTTATGCCTAGTCCAACTCTGCCCCTCTCCAGATATACTCGTTCCCCGTCGTCCTATCACCACAAGCGCTTACGCACAGCCCCTCCCCAGCCTTCTCGCAGCCCCTTTCAGGCGCTAGAAGGTCGCCACTCGGTCTCCCCATCCCCGCCCCGTCCCGCCCCCGGGCGGAGCCGCGTTGGCCCGGCGGGGCGGTGGGAGTCGGCGGCGCCGCAGCGGGAGGATGGCGGCCGCGGGGCCGGGGTGGCAGCACGGGCCGCCGGGCGCCGAGCACGGCCCGGACCTGCACTTCAAAATGAGCAAGAAGATCGCGCAGCTCACCAAGGTGGGTCGGCGGCCGCCCGCTCTCCTCTCGCGGGGCGGGTCGTTGGTTTTTATTTGTACCCCTCCCGTTTCCCTTCGCTCCTCGCCGCGGCTCGCGGGGTCGGCGTGAGATGGTGCCGGGTTGCGGCGTCCGTCAGCCGGTCCTCGTCCGCCAGCCGATCTCCAGAGCCCTCCTAAACGCAGAAACTGAAGCGGTGCTGGCTCTCCCTTTGCTAGAGGGCGAGCTTCGAGGGTGCCTGGGAGCGTCCCGAACGCCTGAGGCGGGGGGGGCCGGGCGGGAGCGTCGCTGCGGGCTGTGGCGCCGGGGGAGAGAAGAGCCCGGGCCCGGGCATGGAAACGAAGCGGAGCCTCCCCGTGGAGAATACACAGGGTGGTACCCCCGGTATAGAACATACACTGTGGCCCCCCCAGTACAGAAAATACGGTGTGGTCTCCCCGTATAGAAAACACACTGGTCCCCCTATATAGAAAATAACTGTGTGGTCCCCCCAGTATTGAAGATACAATGTGGTGCCCCCACATAGGAAATAACAGCGTGGTCTCCCCAGTATAGAAAATGCAGCATGATCCCCCAGTATAGAAAATACAGTGTGCCACCACCCTGTATGAAAAATACAGCATGATGCCCCCCAATATAGAAAATAACAGTGTGGTCCTGGTTGTAGAAAAAACAGCGTGGTCTCCCTGGTATGGAAAATACAATGTGTTCCCCCCCCTCCCGTTATAGAAAATACAGCGTGGTTCCCTGGGTATAGAAAATAAGATGTAGTCCCCCCATATAGAAAATACAGTGTGGCCCTGGATGTAGGAAGTACAGTGTGGCTTCCCTGTATAGAAAACCCAGTGTGGTCCCGCAGTACAGCAAACACAGTGCCCCCAGCTATAGAAAGCCCAGCGTGGCCCCTAGTAGAGCAAATACAGTGTGGCCTGTGGTAAAGTAAATGCAGTGTGTCTTTGTTAAAGGCTGAGGTCAAACTAAAGGTGTTTTCAAAAGCACACTGGTAGGGCTGATAGGCCCTGGGTTTCAGATGTGATTGTAGCTGTGATTTGCATAGAATAACTTAATAAAAATGCTTTGCTGCGGTGATCTCTCTGGTATGATGCTCAAGCCGTAGGTGAACAGCATTGTTTAGGGAGCAAATGGCAGGTTGTTTTTGTTAGAGAGAAAGCAGGAGAAATAATCTCTCAAGAATTACACAGCTAAAGCATTTAAAGGTAATTTGAAAGCACTGTGGGAAGTGCTTGTATTCTTCAAATGTGTGCTAAAATGGATGAAGGTGACATTTCATTGAAACTAAGAATGAAGAGAGTTACGACTGCTGGCAGTCTCCCAGTGGAGACACTTCGTATTTATGCAGAGTTGATGCACCGTCGACTAGTTAAAACGCGTATTTATTGTGGAACACCTTGCACCTTAATGTATTGGAAAATTGATGACTGAGGGATATTTTGTCTTGCCTTTTGAATTCAGTGTCCAATTTCTTTATGTGTTAACATCGGTAGAACTAAAATTGTAATTTCATAAGGAGAAAAATAGAATTAAAATAAGCCTAGGAATCACTTTAGTTTTACTCCACGTGCATACAAATTATGAATTAAAATATTTTAAGATATTACTATAGACTCATGCTCCCTAGAGCTTGCAAAAATTACCTGGAGACCGTAAATGTATTTTACTTTCACCTTAAGGCCTAGCACATATGCAAAGTAATGCTTTCAAATAATAATTTTTATATGTGTGTGTCTTTTGATATATTTCCCATCCTTTCTCTAGGAATTCACCCAGCAGTTTATAGTTGAATTGAGAAACAGCATTCTACTTTTGTTGTCAAGTCATTTGTGTTCCACAAATGTGTTCCACTTCACTGGGCATGTGCCCTGTGCTCTTTGTGTTAATTACGTGTCAGACGACTTGAGTAGATGTGAGTTAATTGGATTTAAATGCATGATGTTGGAATATATTGAACTTCTGTATTGGAAAACACAAAGTGAATGAAAATAAATACTCTGGTTTTTTATAAGTTTTTATGGTCCATAGTAGAGTTCTCCTAAAATTCTAGAAATTGGGGGCATGTCTGTCCTGCCAAAGACTTCTGAGTGATGCAGATATAAACTGTGAGTTGTTTTCTGCTTGTCTATTTGAAATAACTGTAAACTATATGTTTGTATAAGGAGTTTAGAGGTGTATTTAGACTTTTGCAGAACTGGAATCTTATATTTGTTTCCCAGTGACTTGCAGATTCTGATGACATTTGAGTTTGTGTGGTTTTGTTCTGTTTTCACATTTTAAGGAGAAAACTTGGAAAATCAGCTGATCTTTATAATGACTGAAGGTGTGGAGTGAAGAACAGTATTTTTAGGTGTAAACCAGGATGTATAATAAACATACTTGTCTGGCACCTATTGCAACAATAAAATTAAGAATTTGGAGATAACAATAAAAAGTATTGTATAGCAGTGATTTCACTGAGGTAGGGTGCAAATTTTGGCAGTATTGTAGTTAGAGGACTTGGTTCCTATATTTCTGTTTTGTTTCTGTCTGACCTTTCAGAAAGGGAGGTTTAGAAGCAGTATAGAATCTCCTAGGTGAAGTGTAATGCAAACTTTCTAACCTGTTTGAGAATCTGAAGCCTAAGTTGATAGATGGCAGAAGAAATTAGTCCTAGAGAAAGTACTGCAGCTACAGGGGAAAAATATAAACAAGATACTTAATTTCTGTATGTGAGACTTAACTGCCAGAGAAGCATTAACTTCAGTTTGCAAAGTTTTCTGCAAATAAGCTGATGCAAAAAAGAGATCAGGATATTTCTATGAAACTCTTGTGACCAAATGCTGCTGTTTTAGCTTTGTCAAGTGCTTATTAACTTGTGTATAGAATTCCTCTTCAGTAATCTAGGAACTTCTTATTAAGAAAACCGTTCTTAATTGTGCTATCAAATAGTTGAATCTCTTTTATATAAAAGACATTTCTTGCAAATGTTCCAACTTTTTTCCCATTTCCAAAGGGATACGCATTATTAAGTTATCCAGTAAGCTTCTGTCTTCTGATAAGAGATGTGATTCTGTAGGGTTTTTGCCTGTCCTTGTACAGTAAATAGCGGCAGAAGAAATGCTTTCCCCACAGAAGATGCAGGTCGCTCATGAGGTAAATGTAAAATTCCAAAATTAGGTTTCCTCTATTATGTTTTTGCATTACTTAGAGAGAATCTGATGTTTCAGTCAAAAGAGTATAGGAACACAAAGGAAAAGGTTAAATTTGTTTAATAACCAGATTTAATCAGTAATTCAGAGTGAGTCAAAATAAGATACAAATCCATTTCACTAAGCACAACACTTCTGAAGTGCTTAACTATATTTTTACTGTTGGGGAGGGAGGACAAAAAAGACTTTATTTGATTTAACTTTAATGTGCTTAAGTCACAGGGGAAGGTAAAACAAGTAGTTAGAAATACAGCTTTAAAAAATGAGATGATACTCCATGTCATGTTTAAAGACTGCAGTAAATTGTAACTGAAGCAATTTTAGGTCTTCCTTTTCAGTATAAGCTCCTTATTTTTAGGCATTTTGAAAGATCTGTATACCAGTTGGGGGATAAAGTAGCATCTGACACAAAGATTAAAACCAATGAGAAATAATGATGAGGTTGCATATATCTGTTTGTGCTATTGGAGTGCTAATGCTGTGTTGAATTATGCCTGCTGCAGATGAAAATATGCACATACATATATATTTAATTAGTTTGCATAAGACAACTGGGATAGAAAACAAAAAGCAAGTTCCCTCTATGCTTACATCAGTAGGGGAAAATGGGATTAATTTTTACAATTGCCAGAATAGTACAACTTCAAGTGGTTTTGTTTATGTTTGCTTTTTGTGCAGTGTTTTGCAGCTTGAGCATTTGTGATGGAGAAATTAATATCCTAAAGGTGTCTGCAAAGTCTGTTCTGCAGGCTTTGTGACATCTACATCAGTGTTTGACTTTTATGGAATAACTACTTGATGTGCACTGAAATTATGCAATAAGAATCTTCAGCATTGATTTGGCTGCATGATATTAGTTGCACAAATTTTACATGAACTGGAAGAAGAGTTGTAAGTGCCATGCAGGTAATATGTACCCTACAGTGATTGTTCCTATCTATTTAACAGAAAGAGGACACTACAAAACAGCAGTGTTTTCCCTTGATACTTGCTTAGAGCTGGGTACTTCAGCTGTAGAAAGATTCAGAAAAACTTCAGCTAGTTCAAAGGCTAAGGCAACCAAAAGACATGATACTTTAGTAAACAAGAAACTAGAATGTAGGACTCCTGAGACCAGAGTTCTGACCTCAACTGTGCCATCAGCTTGTTGTGTAAATTTGGAAAACTGCTTTTTAAAAAAAAAAAAAAGTCTCCTTTTTCCCCCTTTCTTTCTTCCCATGATAGAGAGAACAAGTGTTAATGTAGTAGGTAGCTTAGTGAGTTGCTTGAAGATGTGGGTGGTAAATTCATTTGAAGAATAAAGAGCAAATTTAATGCTCTTTAATTCAGATGCTTATGCTTGTTGTGGGGACAATGTTGCTGCGGTGGTTAAAGGAATTCCTCAGCTGTCACAGAATGCAGTGCTATGGAAGTAAGAGCAATAGGGTTTAATTTATATTAATGATTCTTAACCAAATGTTTCCAGTGAAAATTTGTCAGGTTTTATTTGGAAGTATTCTGCCTGAGGAAACAAAACAACTAAACCTCTTGCAGAAGGCTCATTGTGCATAAGAATATAAGAAAACTTGAGAGAAGAGCCCATAAAAATAGGGAAGAAATGAGAATCTAAAAAAAACCTGTAGAACTGTTTTGATGTTAGCATGTGGTAGTTGATGCTGTTAACAGTTTTGTAAAAACTTGGATTTTAGTTTTTTAAGCAACCTTATGTCATCTTTCCAGTGTATGTTAACATTGGCAGGAGGCCAGTATTTGCTAACACTTCTAGGATTGCATGAAAAGAACTGAAAATGTGAGGCGGGTGTGATTTGCCTACATATTTGAATGTCAGAATTTTTGCATATGCTTCTGACTGGTAATGTGGGAGTAAGTGTTCTATTTTGTTATTACGTAAATATAGTTTTCAAGAACCAGAAGATGTAGAAATGTAATACTGGATATTAAATTATTTTGCATTTCTCTGGCAATACTTAGTTTTGGTTTGTATTAATTATTCCAAAGATAGCTGAAATAAGCCCTATAAAGGGAGAGACTGAAGGTAGGAACTGGAAAAGTGAGAGAATATTTCTGAAGCAGGTATCTTATGATTTTTCTTTTTTAATCATATTAGTATAGTCCCTCCATCTTTCCTTTCTAATTTTGTCCATGTGTTCTGACTGTGTCCTTTTTCTGCAGTAGTTGTGATCTTCACAAAGGATGTTCACTGAAGTTTCCTGTATCCTTGTTGGCTTAAGGACAAAATGACATGTATTTAATACCATCTGCTATAGTTCAGGAAAAGTAAGTAGAGCTTTCAGGCTCTCAGTTTTCTTAAGACCTTAAATAAAATCAGCAGTTATTGTCTATATCTGACTACTTGCTTGTTGAAGCACTTAGAATTGCTTTAAAGCAGCTGTGAATTCTAATTTAGACCTGAAGAGTTCTTTCTTACCTTCTGTGTTTTGTAGGCCAAAAATTATGGAATTTGGTAGCTTAGTTACTATGCTTTTTGTCTCTGAAAGAAGTAGTCAGGTTTCTTACAAATAAAAGTTGCTGGTCCTGATCTGAAGCCTGGGAACACTTATTTAATGCTGAGTTTGTTTTGGGTTTTTTTTTCGCAGTTAGAACTAGTTGGAAAAAGTTAGCTATTCTATTACTTTGAAGACCCCAGGGCGATGTATCCCTTGAATGGGGGTCAAATTACAGGGGTGCTATATGGACCTGATATGGGTATAATTTATAGTTCAGTGTTTTGGTGTGTGTGAATTAGGTCAATGACTTTACAGTCCTGTCATAATAGATCAAGAAGAGAGCGAGAAGTAGGACTAGAATTAAATATTTTTAATATAAAAAAAAATTGCTCAAATGAAATTCCTTTCCTCTACAGCTGTGTGGTCTTAATGGTTGACTACTATGTTAGAGTTCTTCTGAGACCATGACATCTTCATGTTCTAAAGATATATTCAGTATGCATGTGTAAATGAAAATGTGGTGTTAAAAACTGTGTGATCACACATACACGTAAGGTGCTAGTCTAAAATGTCTCTCTAATATGGTTGTGCATATATTGGCTTCTCTGAGATTGCTTTGAGTTTGGTTTTTGGTTTTAGTTTTTTTCCCCCCCACATTTTATAAGCATCCAAAAGAATAATCAAAACCAAGAGAGAGAAATTGAAGGAGAGGATTAATAATAAGATGTGGCACTTAAGGACATGGTTTACTGGTGGACTTTGCAGTGTTAGGTTTATGATTGCACTTGGTGATCTTAAGGCTCTTTTCCAACCTGTCTTTTCCAATTCTGTATGTATCCCCTTGCTCTATGCCTATTTTTATTTATTGCTATAATTAAATAATATAGAATCACAAGGAACTGGAAAACTGTTAGATATTATTGCACTCGTATGTACTGCATTTATATTGAACTTATTCAATCTGATACATCAGTAAAGGATATTTTAAAAATAACCCTTAAAGATGAGGATTTTAGTACAACGTTTGATGTTATTAATGTATTAATATCTAAAAACTAAAGAATAAAGAATGTGCAGACTGTAAATGAATCCTGGTATGACAACATCTATGAAGTTTAAAATCTGCAAGTGTTAGCTGCTTTTTACATATAATGACCTAAATACTATGAAAAAATATTCGAAATTCAGTTTGATCTTATAGGGGTTTTTTTTTGCTGATGTTGTTACAGTTTTCAGGTAAGTACTGCATTGTAAAAGAAGGCTTTTGCTATTATCATGGCATAAATAAAATCAAGAAAGTGCCAGTTCAGAGTTAAGAATGTAATATTGAAATGCTTTCCTCCAGTTGCTGAAGTTTTAATCAGGAGCGTCTTCTATGTATATTTGAAAATTAAAATCAGTGGTTGAGCTTTATGTAATTGTACAAAGTATTTATTGAATAATTTCTTTGTACACTTGTAAAGCACCATGGACAAATTACTTAGAACTACTCAGTCCTGCAAGGAGTTCTGATTTGTCAAATCTTATAAAAATATAACAGCAGAAAACGGGTGTTTTGAGGGGGTAGGTTTGTTTGGTTTGATTTTTTTTTAATATCTGCAATACCATGAAAGTGTAAATCAATTGTTTCAAAAAGATGAATGTTACCACTCCTTTAAATTGCAATCTTACTTTTTCTAATCTTAATTGTAGTGGTTCAGTACTTTCTTCAAACACAGTAAAACTGTATTCACTAACAGCATTGTTTGTATTTGGTCATTACTATTTTGTCATGCGACCTATCGGTCACACATACTTTATTTTTTGAAGTCTGGAAGTACAGTTGGATGTATACTGCATTTAATACATTGGTAGAAACGCTATTCGTCATAAGTCATTGTATTGGTACAGTAAGCTCCAGCTTTAAGTAGCATCTAACTACTGAAATTCTGTCAATATCTCATTCTCTAGACTTTGGCTTTAATAAAAAAGTCCGGTTTGTCAGTGATACTGCTATTTCCCCACCACTCCAAGTCTCCGTTGAAAACCTTACTCTCCTGGTAACTGTGTGGAGGAGGGGGACATTGCTTTAAATAACCACGAACTTTTTCTTACTGTTTACAGTCTTACTGCTAAATAAATCCAGCAAATCTCAACATAACATTATGAAATGAGATGTGTGTCTCTTGGCTGATACAAGGTTGGCAGTAGTAAGCTAGGCTTCTATGTATTCTTCTAATGACTGATGTCATACCAATAACCAAAGGCACTGTGTTCCCAAAATAACCAGAAGAAACAAACACAGTCTAAAGCTATTCACCATCTTGTCCTACTTAATGCACATTACCTGGTTCTGTTTCCTTGGTCAGGCTTTTTTTAACTGAATCTAAAAGGCTGTGAGGAAGAACAACCTTTTTGCTGAGGTTGTCACTTGGCCAGGTTCAGAACGACAGCCATTAAAAATAGCTACTGTTAAAAAGTTCATGAAGTCCTCCTCCTCTGAGATAGCCCCATTAAATGAAAACCAACCTTTTGGCTAGAAGAAATAGTATGAGGCGATTATAAGAAATACTTGCTTCCGATTTTAATTTTCATTAAATTAATCTTTCTTAAAATTTTGTTTCTAGAAACCTGAATTCTAATGTGATTAGAAAATGTTTGTGCTATAGTGCAGAGATTTTTAATTGAACGATGTTTTTTGCTCACTACATAACTGAAAGCTGTGACTTCTAGTAAAGGGTGTCTGACACTGCCTTCTCAGATCTAGTATTTTGTGGGATGGATGCTGATATGTTTGGATAGGTTGTACTAAAATGTATTTCAGTAATCTCCTATGACTGTCTTTGTCCTTTTAAAACTTGACAAATGAAAATTATCTCTATAATAAAGATTAGAGGAAAGGACTGGATTTTTCTAATTTATCTGCTTTGTGTTATTATGAGGTTCACAGTTCAAAAAATACATTTTATTTGTAGTTGGTATTAATAAATAATCAAGGGTGTGTTTACAGGCTAAAAAATTTTCGAAACACCTTGAAAATCTATGTGTGTCTGTTTTTGCAACATTACCCTGTATTGCCAACATAGTAGTGTGTACTACTTACTTTACTTATTTATAAAAAAAGAATAATTTTTGTGTTGTGCTACTAAGTGGTAGAATTTTATTTTAAATTTCTGATCCATTATTTTGGTTGGGTTCTTCACTAGCTTTACATATTCTATTATGTTATAGTTCCATTTAAGTTCCTATGCCATAAGTCAGTCTATATATTTTCCCTCTCTTTGTTTTTGAAAGTGTAAGACCGATGGTGTTAAGCTGAGGTAGAATTTGCAAAAATATATCCTAAACCAGAGACTGGACTTTGATGTGAAGATCAATTTACATGTTATTTGAGCTGATATGGGAACATTCTTTAGCCATTCTCTCTACACCCATTATTCTTGTCTTGCCTTTCTTGATTTCTATGTCCTGCTTCACACTTTATCATGTGTACCTCTTAAAACAACAGTGTAGACCATTTGGTGTATTAAGTATATTCTGCCTCACCTCCAAATACCTAATGCATGAGGTTGTAGTTCTTGTTATTTATGTTTTGACAAGCAGTGCTATATTAAGTATCCTTGCACCTTCTGCATATGTAAAGAGCCTGAAGCAAGATTAGCTTCAGTTGTTTTGTATTGTTTTCCCTAGCTATGGGTCTATGCTTGAGAATAAACTATATTCCAAATCCCTCCCCAGAATATTTTAGGACATAGCCATTTGTGTAATTCACTTTTGGCATTTTTTTCCTCTTATGGGCCTGCGTTCCCTGTTCCTGAGGGAAACTAAATTTCCTGCTTTCAGAAACCTGTTACTTCGATAAAGCTAGAAATAGAAGTAACAGATCCTCTTACTATAAAATATATATGCTTCTCTATGTGACTGCATGAAATTCTGGTATATGTGGCCCCCTCAATAAGATTTTCTTAAAGTCCTAATTGGCATACACTTTTTGACTCGAGATTTGCTACCAATTCTTGAGCCTCTTCTGTTCTTATGTACAGAAAAGGGACTCACAGAATCACAGAATTGTTTGGGTTGGAAAAGACCTTTAAGATGATGGAGTCCAACTGAAGACCCAACACTGCCAAGTCCACCACTAAACCATGCTTCCAAGTGCCACCTCTACACGTCTTTTAAATACCTCCAGGGATAATGACTTAACCACTTCCTTGGGCAGCCTATTCCGGTGCTTGACAACCCTTTTGGTGAAGTAGTATTTCCTAATATCTAGTTTAAACCTCCGTGGTGCAACTTGAGGACATTTCCCTCTTGTTCTGTGGCTTGTTACCTGGGACAAGAGATCAACTCCTGCCTCACTACAGCCTCCTGTCAGGCAGTTGTAGAGACTGATGAGGTCTCTCCTCAGCTCTCTTTTCTCCAGACTAAAAAGCCCCAGCTCCCTTGGCCACTCCTCATAAGGCTTGTGCTCCAGAGCCTTCACCAGCTTCATTGCTCTTCTCTGGACATGCTCCAGGCCCTCAGTATCTTTCTTGTAGTGGAGGGTCCAAAACCAAACACAATATTTGTGATGTGGCCTCACCAGTGCTGAGTACAGGGGAATAATCACTTCCCTAGTCTTGCTGGCTGCACTATTTCTGATACAGGCCAGGATGCTGTTGTACTTCTTGGCACACTTAGGCACGCTGCTGGTGATTCTTCTAGGTTATTACAGAAAAAACATATAACTGTACAGAAAGAAATAAGAAAATCCTCTTGCCTTGTCAGTATAACAAAACAGCAGTTTCTCAAAGAACAGAAAGCACCCTCAAGTTTCTGCACAAGAATTGAATTTAATGAAAAAACATGATACATATTTTAGTGAAGTCTTAGAGGATGTATGCTTTTCTTGGAGGACTGGTGAAGCAGAACCTTGTCTGGCGCTTTGTCTGTTGGTTGTGTTGGGATTCTGATGGGTTTTTCTTTTGCCCTTTTTTCCGCAGAGGTGGGAGGAGGAGAGCCGGTCGCTCTCCGTGGTGCTGAACGCAGGGCCGCTTGCACAGGCACTGGTGTCAAAACCAAACGAGTTTCACTTCCTGCTACACAAATTTCTACATTTCCCTAACAGCAAGATCTCTTCAGAGGCCCAGCTTATATAGACCTTACAGTAGCCTTCTAGTACATAAAGGGCAAGCTGGGGAGGGACACGGTCAAGGAGTGCAGTGACAACACAAGGAGTAACGGCTTTCAGCTGAAAGAGTGGAAATTTAGGTTACCTGTTAGGAAGAATTCTTTTATTGTGAGGGTGGTGAGGCACTGATGCACATTCCCTGGAGAAGTCGTGGATTCCCAGCCCTGGAGGCGTTCAAGACCAGATTGGATGAGGCTATGAGCAACCTGATCTAGTGGCAGGTGTCCCTACCCATGGCGGGGGAGGCAGTTTGGAACTAGATGGTCCCTTCGTTAAGGTCCTTTCCAACTCAAACCATTCTATGATTATATAACTAGAATTGCTTAGTCCTTTTATGTAGCCATTGTGGTGACCTAGAACATTGATTACACCGAACACTACAAAGAGAAGTATTTATGTGAAAATATATGCTGTGCCATTTGATAGTGACTTTCCAAAAGCCCAACAAATAGCCAAAAAAATAAAGTACTGGCATTTTTCAGGGAGTTCTGTCATTTAGCAAATTAAGAAATATTTGAGAATATTTAGATGAGCACAGATTTTTATTCATGTTTTGAAGACCAAAAGAGTGATTCAAATTTGATTAGCTAAAGTTGACTCGGAATATACAGCACAAAACTTGATGACTTCCTTCAGGGTTTATACTTGGTTTAATTCTGTTCTGCCTCCCTTGCATTCTTACAAGTATTTAAAAAATTTGGGAAAACTTTTGTCCTGTCATAGAATTTGTAAAATAAATGTATTTTATGAAGAAGAAGAAGATTCAGAAGTCCGTGCAGTCCTCAGAAGAAGAGCAAATTGTGTCTTGAAGTTATATGCTACTGTTCTATTACAAAGGTGCCTAACACGAAGCACTATCAGCATGAAGGCCCAAACTGTCGAACACACTGTTTTACTCAACTCGTTACAGCAAGAACAGTAACAGATGATGATTAGTGATCAATAACAAGGTAACAGTAACAACTTTTAAAGGCAATGCATCTAATCATTACTACAAGTGAATAAGTATAGTAATTAAGAAAGATATGTCACCAATTGGTCCATTTGTCATCATCATCCCTGGTGAGTGAGCTGAATAGGGAAGGTGCCCTACTGAACTTGCTCTTTGTGAACAGAGATGGGCTTGTGGGGAATGTGATGGTTGGAGGATACCTGATGCACAGTGATCATGAGATGATAGAATTCTCATTTCTGTGAGAAGTAAGGAGGGGAGTTAGTAGAATAGCCACCTGGGACTTCAGGAAGGCGGACTTTGGACTGTTCAGAAGGATGGTTCATACAATTCTGAGGGAGACAGTCCTGAAGGGCAGAGGAGCCCAAGGGGGCTGGGTGTTCTTTAAGATGGACATCCTGGTGGTGCAGGAGCAGGTCATCCCCAGAGGTACCAGAAAATGAGCTGTTAGGGAACAAAACCAGGTTGGCTGAGCAGGAAGATCTGGATGGATATCAGACAAAAGAGGAAAGTGTATGAGCTTTGGAAGAAGGGGCAAGCATCTTGGGAGGACTGCAGGGGTGAAGTGAGATCATGCAGAGAGAAAATCAGAAGGGCTAAAGCCTAACTAGAACATAAATTGGCCATTTTTGTGAAAGATAGTAAAAAAATCTTTATACAAGTATATCAACAACAAAAAGAGGGCCTAGGAGAATCCCCATCATTTGATGGATGCAGGGGGAACAGTAGTGACAAAGAATGAGGATAAGGCTGAGGTACTTAAAGCGTTCTTTGCCTCTTTGTCTCTTAATAGTAAGGTCAGATATTCTCTGGGTACCCAGCCTTCTGAGCCAGAAAACAGGGAGGAAGGGAAGAACAAAGCTTCCATGATCCATGAGGAAATGTTCAGAGACCTGCTTAGTCAATTAGACATTCACAAATTTATGGGGCTGGATGGGTTCCACCTGAGGGTATTAAGGGAGCTGCTGGAGGTGCTCACCAAACCCCTTTCCATGACCTACCAGCAGTCCTGGCTGACTGGGGAAGTTCCACTTGCCTGGAGGCTGGCAGAAGTTATGCCCATTTACAGGAAGGGTTGGAGGAAGGATCTGGGCAACTACAGCCCTCAGTCTGACCTCAGTGCCGGGGAGGGTCATGGAGCAGGTCATCTGGAGTGCTATCACACAGCGCACACAAGACAACCTGGTGATGAGGCACAATCAACATGGTTTATGAAAGGCAAGTCCTGCCAAACTAATCTGATCTTCTATGACCCACTAATGGATGAGAGAAAGGCTGTGGATATAGTGTACTTGGGCTTTAGTAAAGTTTTTGACACTTTTCCTCACAGCATTCTGCTTGGGAAACTGGCTGCCACTGGCATGGATGGGCACACCCTCTGTTGGTTAAAAAGGTGCCTGGATGACCAGGCCCAGAAAGTGGTGGTAAATGGAGTTAAATCGCCCTGGAGGCCAGTCACCACTGATGCTCCCCAGAGCTCAGTTCTGTTCAATATATTTATCAATGACCTGGATAAGGGACTGAATGTACCCTTACTAAGTTTGCAGGTGACACAAAGCTGGGAGGAAGTGTCGATCTGCTTGAGGAAAGGGAGGCTCTGCAACGGGACATGACCAGGCTCAATGGGTGGGCTGAGGGCAACGGGATGAGATTTAACAAGGCCAAATGCAGGGTCCTGGACTTGGGACACAACAACCCTGTGCAGTGCTACAGACCTGGGAAAGAGTGGCTGGAAAGCTGCCTGGCAGAGAAAGACCTAAGGGTGTTGGTTGACAGCTGGCTGAATATGAGCCAGCAATGTGCCCAGGTGGCCAAGAGGGCCAGTATCATCTTGGCTTGTATCAGAGTCAGACTGGGCAGCAGGACCAGAGAAGTGATTGTTCCCCTGTACTCTGCATTGGTGAGGCTGCACCTCGAATACTGTGTTCAGTTTTGGGCCCCTCGCTGCAGGAAAGATGTTGAGGTGCTGAAGTGTGTCCAGAAAAGAGCAATGAAGCTGGTGAAGGAGCTGTAGAGCAAGTCTTACGAGGAACAGCTGAGGGACCTGATGTTGTTTAGCTTGCTGAAGAGGAGGCTGAGGGGAGACCTTATCACTGAAAGGAGTTTGATTATCCAGATGATTATCTATGATTATCCAGATCCGTAGTCACTGTGGAGCACATTTTTCACACGGTGGATTTGGAGAGCTTGTCCATGGACAATTGGTAGGGCCTGTGCAATGCATCCACTTGTAGGTGAGTTGTCCAAATAATTGACACAAGGGGCTTAGCTTTTATATCGCTGAATAAACAAATTACATCACCCCAAAAACCAGAGCCTGGCCCCAGCTGCTTACCACCCCCTTTCCTCCTGGAACATGGCCAAAATCCCTGGAGGGGAGAGGAAGAAGCAGCTGGATATCTCTTCTCTTTAAGCTAAGGGGCTGTAGAGATGCAGCACTCCTGCACAGCTCCTCTCTTTTTCACATAGCATCCATACTTGTGCTGATTGGTTGGCCAGAGTGTGGATAGTTCTCTTTTCTCATCTTATATACTTGAGAAGCTACAGGTAAGGTGTCATGGCCCAATTCCACTGATAATGAAGTGCTATCTTGCACTCTTACCTATTAAGAATAGCGCAGCACAACTCCACTGATAATAGCAATGTGAAAAGTTACAGATTGAACAGTAGTCATAGCAATGCAATACAAATCATCCATAGGTCACCCATATCATTTTAGGCCCATTGATCGGGCCGTGTCGCTTCATTCGGTTCTCTGACCCATGGAGGATTCATGGATCACCTATATCATTTAGGCCTGTCAATCAGGCCCTGTCACTTCAACTACTTAGGTATTTATTTTGTCAAGTAGTCATGAACAGTGATACAAGTCTCTAAGATGACTACATTTTCCATCCTGTTTGTCCAGTTAGGTGTTTCTACTTTTTGTTTTGGGAAGCTCTGAACTTAATATCTTTCTACTGTGAGAAAATTAATTTGTTTGTATGTGGAAAATTCTTGTAGAGCAAAGATCTTTGTTATGATGTTTGTTTGTTTTGCCAAGGGCAAACAACTGTTACCTTCTCAATGCAAACTCAGTTGCTTAGCTCTGAGAACTTCCCAGTGTATTATTTTGCAGAGCCTAAATACCCACAAATAGATACAATACAAACTTATTACCTTAAATTCCATTAGGGATCTCTGTACCTGAAAAGCTCTAATCAAATGTGCAAATATTCAAGGAATAAATCTGTAAGGAAGTGCAGATCATAGACTAAAACACAACTTGGTATAGCCCTGTGGCCTGTCTTGTTTTCCTTGCAGCAATTTAAGGTCTAATTATATAGCAGATGTGTCAACTGTATTCTGGATGCATTATTAGGGGGTAAATGGGATTCTTTCTCACCAGGAGGCAGATTGAGGAATTTGTGCATCTGTCACTAAAATATCTTCTTTTTTTCTCCTTTTTTTTTAATCATCCCCCTTCCCTCCTATGCTTCTCAAGATTTGACTGTCTTAGGAAGTTGCCTAAAGCTAACTGTGCTATAGATTTGTAGTGGTGGTTTGTAGCATAACCTGATTGATAGAGATTAACGTCCCAGAACTAAAAAGGAGGTTTCATTGGGTGTTGTTACCAGTACTGCCACACTGCTCCCAGCGCAAGGGCCTTGAGTTGCAGTTGTAAAAAGCTAAACCACTAAATGCTAAACCACTCTGTAACAGTAGGAATTAGTTGATTCAGATTGTAAACGGAAGGAATACCTAAGCTGATCCTGCTCTTTAGAGAGCTGTGAAAGACTACTTCTGTAAGCCTGTCTTTTATCGCAGTGGAATTTCAAATCTCTGTGAAAATATGCATACTTGAAGTAATTTGATTAGTTTGACATCGTAATTCAAGTCACTGGTTTATTGCATGACAACTCGGGGTAAAATGCATAGCTGGTCTTTTCTTATACACTTGTGTTTGCCTTCCTAAATGGAGCGTTACCTGCTATCTGAGAGTCCCATTAGGCTGTATCAGATGTTGAAGCAGATGAGTTTCCTGGTGATTGTGCCTTCACTCAATTTATAACTTCCTTATGCTTATTTTCTAGAGACAACTAGGTTGCTTTCAAACAAACCATGTAGTACAGTAGATGGCATAGCTTCTTTTTAGGTAATTTTTGTCTGTTCTCGGGCAGCTGGGATAGTGTGGAAGCTGAACATACAAAGCAGATTGCACTTCTAAACATCTATACAATACGCGGAAGTATGGCTTACAGAGCTTCATCATTAACAGCACATTTAATTTCTTGCTTCCTGAAGTACAGTATAGTATTACCAGACATGCATCTTCTATTTAATGTAGCTTAAGAACCTTGTAAGGCAGCTGTATTGCTTTACTTGCAGATGTTCACAAAGTATTGCGAACTGAAGTTTTCTTAACACAGATGATCAGTTTCTTTGGCTTGTGTTGTTTTGTTTTTTTTTTTTTTTTTTTTTTTTTTTTGTAATGGAGTAGAAAGTAAGTCTAATTCCTGATAAGTGCAATGGGATTTATGTTTACTTAATGGTAACCAGTCCATTACTGCTTTTTCCTTCTTTTTGGAATCTTAATGTTTGGGGCTGGGGAGATATTTTCCTTCTTTGTTATGATACATTGATACCACTAATGTTCAATTTTAATAGCACTTCAATGAATTCATTGGAAACCCTGCATTAAATTCTAGTGCATTTTATATCCTGGTTCTGTGATTGAAGATTGCCCAGAATGTAAGAGGTATGTTAGGAACTTAGTGAAAACCCTCTGGCAAACTAATAAGTGTAAGTATTTATTTGATTTTTTATCTGTAAAAGGAGACATTTCTGAAATGTGCGTAGCTTGATTGGTATGCACTGAACTTTCTCATTCTAAATTTTTTTTTATCATAAATAATCTTTACACTTCCTTGGAAAAAATGTTACTTTGGAAACTGTACTGTACACAGTCTTTCTGTTCCTTGAACTGCAGGAGGAATACCATGGAAATTCTCTTTTAGTATAGTGGGGAGGTCTGCTAAAAGCAGAGAAGAAAGCTAAGTATCAAAACCTGTCCTCTTTATTAGAACCTTCCTGACTCTGTTACAGGAGGAGGAATGCATTAAATGCTACAGATACTAGTGCTTTCTGTTTTGTAAAGGTGCTGTTATTAAAAAAAACAAACCAAAGCATAAATGATATTTGCGCCCTGAATTTGAAACTAAACTTTGGAAGAGTATTTGAAAACTTCGGCAAATTTGTTGTTCACTACTAGCTGTTTTAGGCTGCAAAGCAAAGTGTTCTGCTATATTGGGAGCTGTGTTGTGCAGCATAGAATAGTCTTAAAATGTGCCTCTGAATAAATTCTCAGTATTCTATGAGTGTGTTCTTGGTATTCTTAAATTTTTTCTCGGCTAATGATGTGTTTTACAATATGCCACCAGCTTAACTAATTCTAAATTTTCTTTTCATGTAAAAATGGAGATTTCTACAGTAGCACTCAGAGCTAGGCACATTTGTTTCAGAGATTGAATATATGTATAAACTGACACCTGCATCATCCAGACCTGAACCTACATCAAGGCCAGAAGCCTTTAGCTAATTATTTAATGTGAAGTTGCATGCGAGTACTCAGTAACTTTTTTTTTTGCAGGTCTACTTATGTGATTTATATGTGCTCCTCTATTTAAGATTGCCACTATTTTCTCAACTGCTGAATTTTCGAAGTAGTTTTTACGTATGTTGAAGAGAGAAGACTGTTTGGTTTTCCTTTAATCCTCTTTCTCTATTATTAGATATCACAGATTTTTTTTTTTTTTTAGGACAGCTCATCATGCCCAAAAAAGACCATCTGAAAGGTCTTTTCCAATCTAATGATTATAAGTACTCTAAACAAGTTGTATTTCAGTTGTCAGAGAGAAGGAATAGTAGAAGCCTTTATTATTAGAAGATGAGATCCAACTGGATAACTGTAATAAGAAAATACAGGTGTTGGACTGGTAGCTGAGTGTTCAGGTTGAGGAGCCACAGAATTCCCCTTACTGTAGGAGTGGAAAGGAGAAGCTGTAGGACAAAGCAATATAATTGTATGATTTTACGAGGACATCATTTTTTTTGTAGGTCTCTAATGGAGATTGTACAATTTTCCTACTTAAGTATACACATTCTGTTGTGACTTCTTTTGTTTTTTTCTCTCCATTTTAATTGAATGGTTCAGAAAAGTTGTGGGAGAAGGAACTGCACAAACTTTAAATATCTTGATAGGTAAACTATACGCTAGGAAAAAAAGTGTGTTCAGTCTTTCTTGGACTGTTTTCAGGACATTTAAAATTGGATACATCTTCACTGCTGTTTGCCTCTTGCCTGTGTGTTTTCTTCAGGTGTATCTTAGACAAGTAGATATTAAGGTTGACTGAGTACTGTGTGAACTTCTGGGCTGAAAGGGTGTTATCACCAGCATGAAGCCCAGTTAGAGACCAGTCACTAATGGTCTATCCTAGAGTCTGATACTGAGGACAGTCCCGTGTAACATCTTTGTTAGTGAGTTAGATGATTAGACAGAATGCACAGTCAGCAAGTTTGTAGACGATACAAAACTGGGACAAGTGGTTAAACAAAAGAGATGGATGTGCTGCTCTTCACAGCTAGACAGGCCGGAGAAATACACTGACAGGAACCTCATGCAAATCCTTCATCTGGGGCAGAATAACAAGAACATAGTTGGGATTGAATGGCTGAAAAGCAGTTTTTCAGAAAAGGCCCTGGGGTCTTGAAAAGCAACAAGCTGAACATGAGGTAGCAACATGCCTTTGTGTTGAAGAACAGATTAAGGTCTAAGAAGCCTTTAGTCTTGACTTCTAATGAAAGTCAGCTTGAATGGTAAAGTAGGGAAGTAGATTTTGAAGAAAACATGATAGTGGTTTTTAGAGTTTGAATTATTTTAAGTCTTATGACTCATTTTTCTGTCTAGTATGAATAACTACATGACTACTGTTTTTTTCTGATGAAAATAAAGTCAATGAAAGTAAATGAGAGACTTAAAATAACAATTAAATTGACTGTGTCATATGTTTTTGTAGTGGCCCTTTCAAAAAAAAGGATTGATCTTAGAACAAAACAGAGGAATTTAAGCTTTCCTTTCAGACAATAAGTGGAACTAGCTGACTAATCTTACTCCTTTTATACGAATGTTTTCTCACCCTAAATTAAGAATCTGTATGTTTAATGGTGGTGTTGTTGAAATATTTTTGAAAAAAGTCATCCTTTTATGCTCTCGTCACTTCAATATCAGTGAATGCCATCATTTATACTATTTGATCCCACTGAAGAAAACTCAATTTTTAGGTGCCGTGTCATGTATTTTGCACCAAAAATTGGTTTTCTTTTCTTATGTGGACTCACTTTCAAAGAGAAACATTAATTACTTTTTATTTAGAAGAAAGATAAACTTACACAGAGGAAATGTGTTTTCCTTTAAATATATATATATAAATGTAGGTGTTGGGGGCAGAATTTTGGAATAAGATTAAATCTGGAAAAACAAGGCTAACTATTAACTGTGGTTTGAATGACCATTAGTTTGATGATACAAGATATAGAAACTGGGAAGGGAGCAATTTACTATGGCTAGTAGCTGACTAAAGCAGATAGAAATGATGCATCTGTATTTTTTCAGTAATGTAGTTCTGAAACAGTGATGATGTAGGATTAATCAAATAATTAAGTCATAGTGTTTAAGTAGTCTAGGAAGCTTTGTGAAGAACCACTATATTTTGATAACGTTTGTATAGCAGAACTCTCCTAATCAATTAAGCAACGAAGAGGTTTAGGACTGCTTAGTTTGATTTACAGATATTGGCCAAGTTGAAAAGTAAGTACTAATTTCCAAGGACATAGAATCATAGAATCACCAGGTTGGAAGAAACCCACCGGATCATCGAGTCCAACCATTCCTGTCAATCACTAAACCATGCCCCTCAGCATCTTGTCCACCCATCCCTTAAACACCTCCAGGGAAGGTGAATCAACCACCTCCCTGGGCAGCCTGTGCCAGTACCCAATGACCCTTTCCGTGTCAAATTTTGTCCTAATGTTCAGCCTGAACCTCCCCTGGCGGAGCTTGAGGCCATTCCCTCTCGTCCTGTCCCCTGTCACTTGGGAGAAGAGGCCAGCACCCTCCTCTTCAAACCTCCTTTTAGGCAGTTGTAGAGAGCAATGAGGTCTCCCCTCAGCCTCCTCTTCTCCAGGCTAAACAACCCCAGCTCTCTCAGCTGCTCCTCATAAGACACTCAAACTGTTTTCTGCAGGTTGTCGCTCTCATTCTGCCTAACTTTTGAAGGCTTTTCAAACACTTTTTTTCCTTTTTCATAATAGTCTTTCTGAAATGTATTCTTGGGTTGTATTGAGATGTGTATTTTTGATGTTGACATCAGATTTAAGCTTACATTTAACTCTATTCCATCTTATTCTGCAGGTTGGTTTTACACTTTGGCACCGAAAGCAAACTATGTGCAGTTAACAAAACTACATGTCTCTTAATCATGACGGTCATATATTGCTTAGAAATAGCTGTAGTTTAGAATGCCATAATATAAATGTACAGAATTAGATTGCTGAGGCCTGGAAACTTACATAACTCCATTAGAGCCAGCAATGCAAGTGCAGAACAGCTGAGCATTTATCTCAGAAACAGATGTCATGTAGTAGCCAAGTCTGGGATTACGTGCCAGGTCATACAAAGCAGTAGTGGTGATGTCTTCCCTATAGTTGGGGAAACAGTTCTGTATAATTTGGTTTATAGTAAAGATGTGTGCTTGACCTGTATGCAGCTGCTTCTCATCTTTCTGTCAAGGTCTTCAAGGCGACTTTTTCCTCCTGTGAAAATTTTTGGTTCAAGATGGTGCAGATAATTCTGGGATGTTTTACTCCTGAAAATTAGTTATCTGGCCAGTAGGCTGTACATCTACAGCATTCTGTAATGGGCATCTTGGACAACTAGTCAGTGGCTAATGTTCAACTGAATATTCAACCAATGTCTCATGGTCCTATGCTATTATCTTCAAAAAGCTCTTCATGTTTATTTAATCTGTATGTTTTGTTTGTGTGACATCACATCTACTTGCTTTGCACCTGAGTTTTTGCCTCACATGGAGATATTCTGTAGGCTGTGTTGTATTTGGGGAGTACAGCGTTGTCTGTCATACTATAACCTGGCCGTAATTATTTTAAAAGCATTTATTCAATGAACTTGTATTTACTCAGTGTTTAAGCTGTTTACTTGTTTTCTGAGTAACTTTGCTTTGAAAATCCTGAAAACCAAAGTAGAATAGTTTTCTGGATATAAGGCCTGCATGTTTTATCTAATGCATGTTATATCAAACTACTTATTCTCCTTTTTTCTGCTCTTCTGTCTTCTCCTTGTCTTAAGAGGAACCTGTTCCCTAAACTGACAATCTAAATTTCATACTGGCATGTAATATTTCCTCTTTTTCCCTTCCATCAAACATTAAATGCCTTCCATAATTACTGTCCTGTTTTCTGGAAAGGAAAAGCTAGATCTAGGGGTCCTATCTTTAAATTTGTATTTTGAGAAACATTTTCAAGTGATATCTACCCTTATTTCCTCTCTCTTTTCTTTCTTAGAAAACTGGGTAAAGTTACCTTCTCTGACTTGCTTTAACTTTTCACTGTTACAAATTCCCTTGTTTCGCTGTAATTTCTTGTTGGGCTAAGGAAAATCTCACTTGTCCTTTTTCTGCAGCACGTACAAGTATACGCATGTAAGGAGAGGAAAAAAATAAATCTGCTAACCATAGCAGGATGCCTTCTGTTCTGTGAATCCCACACATCCAGTCAAAGGCCTTGCTCTGTTAAGTGAAACTGAGTTTCCCTCAAGTATCTATTTCTGTCAGTCTTGCTTATGCACTGATGTCTCCATCAAATCCCTTTTTGTCCCCCTAAAGTGGCATTCCACTGGTGAAACCCAGTCCTGGAGACACTCAGCTGCTACAGCAGAAGGAGCAACATAGCCTCATCACTCACTCTGCCCACTGTAATCAGTGAACCCTTTCTCAATTCACTAGTGTTTGCTAAAATTGTTTTGAAGGTAGCGTGTTGTTGTGTCTCAGCCCAGAGACCTAAGGTTTGAAACACTCTTGACTCCCGGCAGCAGACTGCATAACTTCTCAATGTGTCTTTATGTTGTTGCTTGCGGGTAATGCAAGGTGCAGGTAATGCACTCATTTTTATGAATCTTTGACTGCAAGTGCTCTACAGCTGTAGATTTACCAGCTGCCGTGGCTTTGATTTCTATTACCTGGCTGGCTTGTTTATGGTTACCCCTGTTCCTGGATTTGGACCAAGTGTGTATTTCCAAGATAGGCTATTGTAATGTAAAGCTCCTGATTAGCTCCCTGAAAGCCTTTCATTTGTTGTCTGGTACAGCTCTAAGAGAAAGGAAAAAAGCAATGGTAAATGACCAAATTGGACTCACTGGCCATTCTGTCCCTGTGGTGAGACATGCTCTGTATCTGTTCTTCAGGTGAGGACATCTTCTACCCCATGGTTATTTGGAATGTGGCATGCCTTTTCCTGATAATTAAATTTTAAGGTGCAGGTCCTAATCAGCAAATATGCTGAGGTGTAAATGCAAATGGATCTTTTCACCAGTAAGGATTCTCAGACAAACACTTACGAGTTGATATTTCAGGGTGGGTTGTGGATTTTGTTTGTTGGTGTAAGTTGATGTGATATTGAGCTGTACTTTGCAGTTCAGAAAGTAGAAATGACTTGTCAGCACATGAGATTATAGGTGCTTTAAGAGCATGGTTTTAGGAGCACAAGGACAGTGTCTTTAGGTGTATGTGCCCCTGTGAGGCTTTATGCCTAGTGTGTATGGTATTAAACATTAAGAAACCTGAAAGTACAAAATAAATACTGTTTCCCCGTTTGATTATGTGGGTAGATATTAGTGAACAGTGTATGTCCTCTGATTTACCAAGATTTCTCTTTTATAGAAAATTAAGCTTAATTTAGCAGCAAGTGTGAAAATGAAGAATGTTTGTAGTTTGTTTTCATTCAAAGGTTGAATTTTAGGTAGAAGTGGAAATTTCTTAATACTCTATTCCTGGAAATAAGTTATGCTGAACTTCCTGGCAATATTCTCTAAGTAATTAATTGTAAACAGAAGACATTAGAGACTACTTTGGAAAGCTTGTTGCTGTGATAGAAATAACTCAGTATTTGTTTTCAGAGTTTCTAAAGGAATGAAGTACTAAATTGTACTTAGGCATAAATTAGGCTAATGCATGAAGGCTGTTGAAGAGCTAAAGGATGTTTTCTTATTAAATTTTCTGTGGAAGTGTATTTTTTGGGGAAAACCTTCAAGTTCTTGCCCTCTATGGGTTTTATCTCTGAGGAAGACTTATGTAGTTAGACCAGCTTTTCTGGGGAGATGGTATTGGCAAGGGACACTACTTCTACAGCTGCAGACTGTATTTGTGCCTCTAATACACTGGCCCAAACATTTAAGTCTTACAGTGAACCACATGGGTGAAGAACAAATGCCTTCCTTCCACCTTTGTTATGATGTCTAAGCAGTCATGGGCTAAAGTTCAAAACTTGCTTCTGTTTTGTTGCCAGCAACACAAAGGACTGGATTGACAAAGCATCTGTATTTGTAGTATTTTTTTTGTATTCATGATACAGGTTTTTAAAGGGAGGCTGCAGATTTAGCAATAACTTGGGTATCCCTATTAAATGCTCTGAGGGGAGTTGTCTCTTGGTTACAGTTTAAGGAAAAATACGTAAATTCAAATATTATTATAGAAAAAATCTTCAGAGCTTATTTTGTTGTGTTCAATGTCTGGCTAACAATGCATAAGAAGGAACAAAATGCTATGTTGTAATTTTTAGTCTGCTTAGTACCTAGTAATATATTTGTAAGAATGTAATCTGTGATTGTGGACAGTTTTTTGAAGGACTGTTTTAAATAACTTCGAAGTGTTTTCCTGTATTACTTTATTTTTATGATGCATCAAGGAGCGGGAATTTGGTAAAACCAAAATTTTCCTGGGTTTTCAAGTGGTTATTTTATTTATTTTGTCTTAAATTGATCTTTCATTGATCGTAATACATACATTGTAAATGATTAAATATAACCAACTTCTCATTATTTCACATTATTTCATAAACAGGAAGAAAAGGGGGAAAAATGAATGCAATACTTGTTGTAGCAAAAAGTGTGAGTGATCTGGTCTATAGTAGAGGACACACTTCTACATGAAACTACTTCATAATAATGCCTGGAAGGTTTTTTTGATGTTTCTTGTTAGTTTTGTAGACTAAACTTTTCTGTTTGTGTCCCACTGTATCTTTGGAGTGTGACTTGTCTCTAGAAAAAACTTCCCAAGTGTATCTTACTTCTGGCTGTGCCTGGCAGCTCAGTTCTTGGCTATCTACAGACAGGCTATGTCAGTTGAAAATGAAGGCTTACCAGAGACATAAGATTGATGTTTGTACAGGATGTGTAATGATCTTTTTTTTCCTTTCCTAATAGATTTCAGTTCCTGTTTCCATGTAAACTTAAAGAGAATAAACTGCATGCCTTTTTACAGATATATTCTGCGCTGCCCAATATATTTGGCTTCTATTACTAGTAATAAGTTGAATTACAATATTTTTAATTAGAGAATTATTCCATTGTGACTCATTTGCTGGCAGAAGCAGCTGACCAAGAGGAGCTGACCAAGCAAGGGTCTGTTAGCTCTCCAGACTGTAACGTCTTGTTCAGAATCAAAAATGTTTCTCGGCCAAATAGTAAACTTCTCTCTTTCAGCCACAAGCAGTGTTGAACACTGATTGTTTGTTTGTATTACATGGTAGTTTGAGGCACCAAAGCTAATGCAGCAATAGGCTTGCTTACTCTCACCAGTTAGAGTTTAACTAAACACTCTAATACTTAATTATTGGCATAAAAAAGGTTTTCCTGTTATCATTACAAACTGACTGTTATAATTCTTCAGGCCAAGGCACACAGTGTCTCAGTAGATTCCTATTGATAGTTAGTTATGCTGCTGTTTTGTATAAAGAGTGTCAAGGCCTTTAGCTGGCAATCTCACTGTTCTTTGAGAGTTTAGTTCTGTTTGTACTCCTGGAATGGTGTACTAAATGAAAATACAGTAAAACACAGTTTAGAGGGATTTTTTTTCAGTCACCTGATAAGAACTGGAATGTGTATGATGCATTTAGAGTGGAGCAGGAAAAAATCTGATTTGCTCAAGTAAGAAGTTTATTCTTCTTAGTAGCTTTTTACTAGTATGTTGTACTGAAAAAGCTACTAGTGTTTTTAAAAGTACTTACAAGCATGCTTAGGAAATGGCTTATCATCTAATTTGAAAACAGTGCACAAAACTTGTTTTATCTCCATACCTCCAACTTCTACAACCTTACTGCTTTTCAATTTTCAGGAACTTACATAAGCAAGAACTATTTATTTTAGCTGGAACTTTAAATATATTCATTTGTTCCAGTGTGTTTCAATTTCTGCTTTCATTTAATTGAAGTGCTGTTAAGTTGCTTTTGCTTCAGTTAATACTGACTTTGTTTCCCTATATTAATAGACTGCATCAAATTCTCAAAGGTAGAATCTGATATAGTAGTTCCATTGCTTTAAAAATACTGAGGTTTAAAATAGAGTAATTTGATAGAGCTGGAATTCAGGCTGCTAAAGAACATAGGTTATGGTACAACATTCAGTGGTATGCATTTTATTTTGCTTGTACTTTTTCCATAAGACACCCATACCCTTCCTTTAGGGAGTGAGTGGTGTTTATTGAATTTGTAGATGTTTAGTGCTTTTTGTATGGAGTAAGGAATTTTAAAGATGCTTTCCGAATTCAGCATTGCGTATAAGCTTGTTTTTCACTTGGAATTTTCAATGAGTGTCCCATTCCTATATCATAATATCATTGAAAATACTGCATAATTTATACTCTCTGGAGAATATAGTGCTGCATAACCTGAGACTGGAACACAACTGAAGTGAACAACAACTTTATGGCACTTCTGTGCACAAGGACAGGAGTCAACGGATGTTTTGAGTATGGGATTTGTCTTGGTGTTCTGCAGATACTTACTATAATAACCTATAAGTGTGATTTTTATTTATTTTTTTTTTACAAAACCTTTGATATCACCAAAGGCGATGAGAATATAAAAGGTTGAAATCTTGGGTGAAGGGCATTGCAATGATAGTTGTGATACTGCTAATGGAGTTGCATATGATTGTGTTGTAATATTTTTTTGCTGTGTATGGGAGGAGGCTTTTGAGTCAACTTGCTGCCTGCAGAGATATTAGTATTAAGAACTGTTACCAAAACCAGGGGATTTGCTGGAGTTCTTGTAGCACAAAATGTTTTATTAAAGCTACATATTGCATCAGTAGTTTACTCGCTGATATATAAATACATATGCATACGCACATACTTAGCCGTACCTCTATATTGGTTGGAGTACTTCCTAGTTAAAAACTGAAAAGACAGCCTACCCTGTTGTGGTGCATTTGAAACATCCCATAGGATATATCTGATTACTTTAAAACTTTCACTGAATGCTAGGCAGCTTTGCTGGTTTCACAATCACCTTGATCTGCTTAGCTCCCTGGGCTCCCCAAACTGTTGGCTTCTCTCCCAGCTACTTTTCTGTTCAGCTGAGTTACTAGTTGGAAATTTGGCAAGCTTCCCTAGTGAGGGACTTCAGACCTTAGGAGATCCACCTACATGTAGGATGCCTACTGGATGAGAGGTCAAAACCAAAATTGTATCTGGGCAACCTAGTAGATCTACCAACCAGAGCAACTAGTATTGATGTTTTAGAGGTCTCTAAAAAATATTCACAAATACATTTGCAAAGAGGGAATTTGAGATTTGGGTTCTGTTCAAATTTTATTTCGTATTGTAACATATACTCTGTGTGTGTTCTTATCTTTGAACCTCTGTTCAAATTCTTTGTCGACTGTGCTTTTAATTCTATTGAATAATTAGTTCTCTATTTTTCACATACGATGAATGTGCTTTTTTTTTCCTGGGATATTTACAGCAACAGCGTGCATATACAGGCAAAATTTTCATCAGCAAAGTTATATGTTGTAAAGTATTGAAAGACCATTCTACAAAATGTGTAGGACCGACCAATACAGCATTTATGTAGTCGTATTCATAAGAATGTTTGGTGTCTTATTTGTATCATGAAAATCTTCCAGACTGTCAAAGTAATTTTTAGAGTACCCAGGTGATTTTTCTTATGATTGAACAGATGACTCAATTGCCTTTTCTATAATACAATATTATTTCATGTTTATAGGTAATATATGCCTTGAACACAAAAAATGATGAACATGAAGCTGCTATCCAAGCCCTTAAGGATGCTCATGAAGAAGAAATTCTGCAAATCCTTGCAGAAACCAGAGAGAAGATCTTGCAGTATAAAAGTAAAGTTGCAGAAGAAATGGATCTCAAGAGAAAGATCCAAGTTTTAGAAGAGTCGTTGGAAGATCATAAAAAGATGAAACATCAGGCCTTGACCGAATTTGAAGCCTATAAGGATAGAGTTGAAGATATGCAGCTTTGTGCAGAAGCTCAGCATGTCCAACGTGTAGTCACCATGTCAAGAGAAGTAGAGGAGATCAGAAAGAAATTTGAGGAAAGACTACGAAGTTTCATACAGCTGCAAGTGCAGTATGAGAAGGACAAGCGTACAGCTCTGGAAGACTTGCGAGCTGCTCACAGGCTTGAGATTCAAGAACTTCTGAAGACTCAACAGAGTCAGAATGCTACTTTAAGTAAGGGACAAGAAAAGTTGGAGGAATTGCATAGACTGGAGCTTGAAGACTTAAACAGCAAAGTTGAAGAGTTAAGGCTGGAAAGAAAAAAACTCATTGAGGACTACGAAGGCAAACTCAGCAAAGCACAGTCCTTCTATGAACATGAACTTGATTCTTTGAAAAGATCTCAGCTTTTTACAGCAGAAAGTCTGCATGCTTGCAAAGAAAAGGAAGCAGAACTAAGAAAAGAATTTCAAAACCAGGAAAGTATTTTACGGAAGAATCTGGGAAAGCTTAAAACTGAATTGCAAATGGTCCAGGATGAAGCTGCCAGTCTACGGGAAAAATGCCAAAAACTTCAGGTGGCTCTGGGTACAGCAGAAAACAATGTTCAGGTGAGATTAACAATATGTTGGTTCCTAGACTGTTGATTTTCTTTGCCTATTTAGGCTCTCTTTCCATGAGTCTGTTAGGTAGAGGTGACTGGAATGTGTATACTTAATTTTTTGTCCCTTGTAATTGATTATCATCTACTTTTAATTTTTCAAATTTATTTTTATTTTAACGTTTATATTACATGTTCAGTTTTCTCAGTACTGAGTTGATACTAATTTATATTCCAGTAGAATCTAGAAGCCCCAGCCCAGGAGGAAAATTGGGTCTCTTTACTTTCAGCTATTCATGAACAGAACTTTGTTGTTCCATTTGTAGTACTCGGGATATAGTGTACTCAACAGAACATTCAAAACTGTTGCCACTTAAAGAAGAGACAAAAAACCCAAACCTTTCCAAAGGCAGGATTGTGGGGTACAAGGCGGGAGATAAGCAGTATCTTTGCATCAGGTCTCCACATAAGCTCTTCCCTCCGTTCCAAAAAAAAAAATTTGGAGAGGGATGGAGAAGGTTGGTAGCTGGTACCATATGAGATATTATGATGACAAACTGGAATACTTGCTAGAAAATTTGTGAAACCTCTTATCTAAACTGTATAGTTGCTTGCAGAAATGTATTTGACAGGAATGTTGTACAATTGACAGTATAAATACAAAGAATATTCTGTATTCAGTGTAATCTTGCTTGTAGAGGTCATTAGTGACTATCTTGCCTAAAGATATTGAGTGTTAAAAGTTAGTTTCTGGTAAAGAAGCAAAAAAAAAGATTTTGTGAATATTTTGATGTTTTTATTATAATATCTTCAATGATATTTTCATAAGCAGTATCTGAAATACTGTACACATTTTTAGTTTGATTTTAGCTAGGATAGGGCTATTTTCATCTAGTAGCTATATTTTTGGATTTGTGATGAAAGCAGTGTTGAAAATACACAGATGTTTTCATTATTGCTGAGCAGGCTTTCACATGGTCAAGGCTTTTTCTGTGTTCCTCACCCTGCCCCATCAGCAAGTAAGCTGGGGATGCAGCTGGGAGGGGACACAGCTGGGAGAGCTGACCCCAGTTGACCAAAAGGATTTTCCGTACCGTATGACATCATACTCAGCAATTTAAAGCTGAGTAAGAAGGAGGAAGGGGGGATGCTTGGAGTTACGGCACTTTATCTCCCCAAGTAACTGTTAAGCGTGATGGAGCCCTGCTTTCCTGGAGATGGCTGAACATCTGCCTGACAATGGGAAATAGTGAATTAATTCCTTGCTTTGCTTCACTTACATGTGTGGCTTTTGCTTTACCTATTGAACTATCTTCATCTCAACCCACAAATTCTCTGACTTTTACCCTTCTGATTCTCTCACCCACCCCACTATGGGAGAGTTAGTGAGTGGCTGTGTTATACAGTGGCCTGTAAAGGTTGAACTGCAACACTGTTACTTACGTAGTAAAGTTTATTGTCCTTAAGGAAGGGCAAAGCATCCCAGAAATACAAAGACTGATTTTATAGGACTGAGTATGCAGGGCTTGAAGGAGAAGATTCTGTGAAATTCTGCTTCATTTTTTGTAGCTGTGTTGAGGTCTGGAGAACAGTAATTTCTGTGGGAAGGTTAAGTGTCTTTTCTTTTGCGTTTGTAGTTACCCTCAAGTATGCCAGAAGTGCCTTAAACGTGATGGTCATAGTAATTTTGGAAGCATCTTTGGGTAGAAATAAGTTGGGCCATGAGCTTTTCCCATTCACAATCTAATTCCATCCCATCTTTTAGACTATCCTGCCTTCTTGTATAAAGACTACAAAGTATAGTGAAAAAAGACTGCTGCCTTTATTGGATGTGAAATATATTTATCTAGTTTCCCAAGAAGCCTTCCAAAAATCCATTTCCAACTCACTTCAGTTATTGAAGCAGAACTCTTGCATTTCAATTGACTACATCAAGGAGGTGGGTTTCTGGCAAGCTGCAGTGCAGAGGAAACTTATTTACTGTATGTTGATCATTTCTGCCATGAAGGAGTTCACCTTGGTTAGAAGAAGAGGAAGAGTTTACAGTATTTGTAACAGACTGTGAAGTCAGATCCTGTTCTCATCATCGTGGATGGGAGGGTCAGAGGCATAATCCCACCACTTCTGCTGTCCATGTTCCGTTAAAAGTCTTGTCCAGTGTTTTCCCCAGTTCTAAGTCCTGCTTTAGTTTAGTCACCATTCTAGTGACTCAAATGCTGACAAATCTGGCTTTCTTTTTAAAATGGAACAGGTTTTGCTTTTCCTTCTTGTATTGCTTGGAGCACATCATCATCACACTATCCCGGAGCTGCTCTTGTGAATCAGTATATCATGCTTAAAACATTTAATGAATTAGTTGTGTCTCATTTTATGCATATCCGTGTGCAATGTCAGTACTAAACATTTGTAGTTGCAATTAAGGACACTGGAAACTTCTGTGAACATATAATATATTCTTCAGTTTGAAGAACTTTGAGATACTAGAAACCAGGTTTCTCAAATTGGCCCCTAGACTCTCTAGACTGGGTTACTGTTCTTATTTTTCATACAATTTTTTGAATAGTGTCACTTTTCTCTTCTGTATCCTTGTCTTGCCATATATTGAGTATCTTGTAATGCTTCAACAGTATTTTTAGGAAGAAAACATAGTACAAAATAAATATGATGGTAATATTACAATATTTCAGCATATGTATGAATGAAACATTTACTGATAGATCTTTTCTGTAAATTTAAATGAGCATTAGGTTAAAATGTAAACATGGTAATATATAATGATAATGGGCATTATACTGTGCTTCCTTTAGGTTCTTCAAAAACAGCTAGATGATGTGAAGGAGGAGGAGATGTCATTGTTAAGCAAACACAAAGAAGTGGAAAGTGAGCTAGCAGCTGCTAGAGAGCGCTTACAGCAACAGGCCACTGATCTTGTTCTCAAAGCCAGTATGTATGTCAGTAACTTAATCTGGAAATAAATTTCATGTTCACTCTAACCTTTCCTTTTTCTGATAACCTCGGGCAAGTTTAGAGTGCCTAAAGACTGTTGAATGTTGTCCATAGAAATTTCTGACAAGTTTTGGGGTTTTTTAACTGTTTTGATATTGCATGCATTGTAGTTAAGACTTCTTTTGTGTACTTATTTGTCTAAATGTGCTACTTTGTGTGCCTTGGAATTTCTTGCCTGAAGTGCACTTGTACAGAATGCTTCCGCTGCGTACCTGCCTGTTCTCCCTGCGATCACTGAAACGTGCTTCCTGGTACCTCCCTCCTTTTTCAATTACCTTGTCTTTTTGCTGAGACTGTGATACTTTGCCTTACACCTTCTGTCAGAAGACTTGGCAGCGTATTGGTTAATAAATCTGTTAAGATTTCTTGATAGCTGTTTTCTTGACTTCTCTTGGCTCATTGGCATATGGAAAGGCATAGAAAATGGTTTAAGATTTACCTGTACACATATGTGTTTTAACTTGCTGGCATCGTCTCTCTCATAAACTGCTTAGTGGTAGGGAATAGGCATAGGCCCAAATATTCAAACTTGGTTAATTATACTATAGGTAGATCTATAGGCTAAAAATAAGCCTCTGGCTTGTCTGTGGCTTTGTTCAACTAGGCCAGTCATAGAAATACCTGATTATTTTCCACACAAGTTAGCACAGGCCCATAGGCCCTTCCCAAAGTCAGTGTGGATAAGATAACTTTGTTTTGATCACCGTCAAGACTGGGCCAGTCAGCCTTAGGGCCAGAAAATACTTCACAATGTTAACTTGCTAATATGGTAATAGTTTGCTATTTATATTTTATACTATTTACAGTACCGTATTTACAATAACTATAATAGTTCACTATTACAGATGGCTACATGTGGCATAGCCCTTAGACTGAGTATGTTAATGTAACCTGTATCAAGGCTTTATTTCTGTTCTTTAAAAAATTAAGCAGTTCCTACAGGTGGACTGATTGTGTCTTTTGCCTCAGAGACCTTCACACCTTGGACAAGTGGAGTAGAGGAGCTAGCTAAGACAGAGACTAGAAATAGTTTAGGCTGTGGACAATATAGAGGCCAGCAAGGACCCAAGACTGCAAGGTCGTACCACATGTAAATAGCTAAAAGGAATGGGCTTCCTCAAATAATGAGCATCTCAAATAATGAATCTCAAAGGGGAATCTGACCCTTCAAAATCTTAATGTGTGAGGCACTCACAAAACTTTGAGACCTGAGACTGTTTTGGGGGAAGAGAACTTGTTTCTGTACACTGTTTGTCCATGAGCTGTTTCATTCCCTAGGTTTAGCAGGCTGCCCCAGATTTAGTGGAAACAAATATCCAGGCTGGTTTTCAATATTACTGTTGCACAGAGTCAGCTAGACTATGAGTACAGCACTGGTCTTGCCTAGCACCAAGGTTTTTAGCTTTACCAGAAATTCCCGTGTGTCCATGCTTTCACTGAACTCAGTGGACTGTCAGCAGCACACCTTTGCAACTCAAACCAGGACCCCTGTCCTGCCACCAGCCCTTTAGAGTCTGATATAATTGATTGCCAGCCTGTTGGAAATGGTTTCTGATGGTGGATCACTGTAATCCCCTTTGAATTTCAACTCGCACTATGAAGCCAAAAATCCCACCCAAAGAAACTAAATTCTCGTACTTAGTTAACATGCAAAATAATTACTCATTGTATTGCAATTTGAGAATGCTGTGTTAAGTCTGTTGTGGGAAAATAATATATTCTTCTTCCATTTATCATGAGATTCCAAACTTGAAAGGAAACTGCTGTGGTTCATATGTTCTGCATAGAGCATGAGGAATAGGAAAACCCTATTGTGTCAGTATTGCTAGGATAAAAGCTCTAGGCCAGTGTGTGTGTGCTTACAATAAAATATTTGTGTGCACAATACTTCTTGAAAAGTTGAAGTTCTTGTACAGTTATTCTCCTTAAGTTCTAAAATCTGGCTTTGCAAATATGTTTTGTAAATGGCTGAACTTTTGACGTAAGGTGATTTTTGAAATGTTACAGAAGTTAAACATACCTGTTATCTCTGTTATTCTCTTCTATTTTTAGTTTTATTAAACAAAAATGCCAAAATTACCCTTAGAATTCTTAAGGGCTCAGTACAATTAGAAGTGTTCAGTGTTTATAAAAATACCACTAATTTTGAAGCATTTTTCATAGCCAAATTCCATTATGTATCCACCTGTCATTCCCTTCACATCAGTGTCCACATGTAACACAGGCTAAAATTGTTTTCCTTTTTGCCTGATGTCTTGCTTTAACTGCAGATTTAAATTAATCTGGAGGCTCAGTGGTCTTGTGAGAAAGTGACACACATTCCACTTTCTTAGGTATTTCTTAGTAACTTAAATTTAAAAGCAGTTCTCTGTTAGTAAAACTCAGGTAGTATATAGTTTTTGAAGGCTGTATAAAATGAGGAGAGGGAAAGTCTCTACTAGAAGTTGTGACTAGAAACATAGTAATAGAAAATATTCTGAGTAAAAAATAGAGTTTCTTATGTGGATGCTTATTTTATGAATCTGTTAAGGATTTCTGTATAATCCTTGACAGTCTGTTTAGTTACCACTTCATTTTATCATATGCTAGTTTTTAATAGGCATCTTTCAAACATGTCTAGGTCATGCAGTTTATGAATGGAATAATAGGATGTTCCAACATGGAACATTAACTTACGTATGACTTCATGATGCTTTTACAAAGATGTTAAAATAATGGGACAATATCCCTTCTCTTGTCTTTCAACTGAACAAACTCAGAAGCATCCTCTTTTTCAAAATAGTCTTCTATCCTTCTATGCCTGTCAGTCTGACCTCAGTGCCAGAGAAAGTCATGGAACAGGTGATCTTGAGTGCTATCATGAAGCACCTGCAAGAGAACCGGGTTCACAAAAGGCGGGTCTTGCCAAACTAACCTGGTCGCCTTCTGTGACCAAGTGACTCGGCTGCTGGATGAGGGAAAGGCTGTGGATGTATCTTCCTGGACGTCAGTAAAGCCTTTGACACAGTTTCTCACAGCATTCTGCTACAGAAACTGTCGGCCTCTGGCCTGGACAGGCGCACACTCTCCTGGGTGAAAAACTGGTTGGATGGCCGGGCCCAGAGAGTGGTGGGAAATGGAGTTAAATCCAGCTGGAGGCCAGTGACAAGTGGGGTTCCCCAGGGCTCAGTCCTGGGTCCAGCCCTGTCCAATGTCTTTATCAATGACCTGGATGAAGGCATCAAGTGCTCCCTTAGCAAGTTTGCAGATGACACTAAGCTGGGTGGAAGTGTGGATCTGCTGGAGGTTCGTGAGGCTCTGCAAAGGGACCTGAACAGGCTGGACTGCTGGGCTGAGACCAACGGCATGAGGTTTAACACGGGTAAATGCCGGGTCCTGCACTTGGGGCACAACAACCCTAAGCAGAGCTACAGACTAGGAGAAGTCTGTCTAGAAAGCTGCCAGGAGGAGAAAGATCTGGGAGTGTTGGTTGACAGCGACTGAACATGAGCCAGCAGTGTGCCCAGGTGGCCAAAAAGGCCAATGGCATCCTAGCTTGTATCAGAAACGGTGTGACCAGCAGGTCCAGGGAGGTTATTCTCCCTCTGTACTCGGCACTGGTGAGACCGCACCTCGAGTACTGTGTTCAGTTCTGGGCCCCTCACCACAAGAAGGATGTTGAGGCTCTGGAGCGAGTCCAGAGAAGAGCAACAAAGCTGGTGAAGGGGCTGGAGAACAGGCCTTATGAGGAGCGGCTGAGAGAGCTGGGGTTGTTCAGCCTGGAGAAGAAGAGGCTGGGAGGAGACCTCATTGCTCTCTATAACTACTTGAAAGGAGGCTGTGGAGAGCAGGGAGCTGGCCTCTTCTCCTAAGTGACAGGGGACAGGATGAGAGGGAATGGCCACAAGCTCCACCAGGGGAGATTTAGGCTGGACATTAGGAAAAAATTTTTCACAGAAAGGATGATTGGGCACTGGAAATGGCTACCCAGGGAGGTGGTTGAGTCACCTTCCCTGGAGATGTTTAAGGCACGGGTGGACGAGGTGCTTAGGGGCATGGTTTAATGTTTGATAGGAATGGTTGGACTCGATGACCTGGTGGGTCTCTTCCAACCTGGTTATTCTGTGATCCCCTCCTAAGCCTCACCTGGAATAACAGAAGTTACACTGCTTTAGTCAGTTACCTGGTAGTCGTATTTTCAGTATACCCATACAAATTCAGAAGAACAAGGACAAAAATTTCTGAAGTCATGAATCTTTTTCCACTGGTGATGTGAAGGACAGATGGTTATACTGTCTAGCTTTGTAGATTTTTTTGGTTTTAAATATATATAAAGAAATTAAAAGCAAGCCTCTAACCTGCATGGATTTAGATCCTAATTTACTGTGGAGAGGAGGAGTTCTTTTATGTCTCTTAGTCATATCTCTATAGAAAAATAAACAAAATGAAGTGTAATTCCACAGGTTTTTCATAGCTTTAGCTGCTATACCTACTATGCTGATTAAATTGAGTTAAATTTAAACCATAACATCTTTACCATTAGACTTCAATGTTCTGCTTTCTATTGTGTAAATATTATGGGGTAAATATGTGTCAGTTTAGGTTGGGGGAAGTTTTAAAGATAGACTGTCTATGTTCATACTGCTGATGGCCTTTGTTTTCTCTTGGTTTCAAAATGCAACTTTGAACCAAGAAAATTGAAAGCAAAGGAGTCCCAGCACCAAGCACTCTGCTGTTTGTTGATTTTTACTATAAAACTAAAACTAAAAAATGGAAACAAGAGGGAAAGGTAAACATTGCAGTGAAGATGATGGAAATCCATATGAAAGGTTCCACTGGGGTTGTAGAAATCACTGAAGTATGAATGTGTACTTCAATTACGCAAAACCAATTTTGTGTGATTTTAAAGAGCTCTTTTGTTTTTAGGTCACATTGGAATGCTTCAAGCTACTCAAATGACTCAAGAAGTTACAATCAGAGATTTGGAATCAGAAAAATCTAGATTAAAAGAAAAACTATCCCAACTGGAAGAGGAAAGAAACTTACTACAAAGCAAAACGCAAAGTCTGGATGAGCGACAAAGGCAGCAAATTCTGGCCTTGGAGAAGGTTAAGCAGCTTATTGACTTTAGTTGAATAAAACCAGAAGATTTAGAAATGTCAGAAGAAAACAATAATGCTTTAATTTATGTTTGGTATGGCTGGATTAGGACCAGTAGTAGTATGTTCTAAGTATTTCTCATGTAGCAACATAGAACGGCTCATGTAGAGTGAGACTGGAGGGAAATCACAGTACATGGTGTTCAGACTGCTTTTGACATCTTTTAACAATTTCATTTAATGTATGTCCTCATGTGTGTCTCAGTAAGGAGAAAGGTGAAAAGGTTAAAAAACAATTAAAAAAGCCGTTCTCTGAAAATGTGCTGAACATGCTTGAAAATACTGACTTGATGTTTTCTGCAGGCTTGATGCTTGATTGCTGTTTCCCCAGATTAAACAGAGCAAAAAGTAGATTTTAATATGGCTATATTACCTTGTGTGGATACATTGAAACTACCTTTTTGGTCATTGAATTAATTTGATCAGTGCTTAGTGTTTGCTTAGGTTTTGTATGGAAGTTAATTTTTGTAAGTTTATGTCACTAGTAATGATTTTGTATTTTTTCCTCCTGCTGTTCAGATTATACCATTTAATGGAAATAATTTCTTTTTTCATGATCTGTTTTAGAAAGTACATGAGGCAAGGGAGACACAACGTGAATATTATGAGAAGGAGCTGGTAAAGTTGCAAGCAAGATTGGAAGGTGAGGCTGCACAGTTAAAGGAAGCTCATTCCAAGACCTTAGAAGAATTGGCATGGAAACACCATACTGCAATTGAGGCTGCGCAAAATAATGCTAATAAGGATAAGAAAAAACTGCAGATGGTAGGTTTTTACTGTCTTAATAAATCCAGTGTACTACAAAAAGCAAATGTTAGAGTTTGGACCTGGTACTGCATGATTTTGTTGTATGGCAAGTTTTATTTGGAATTACCTGCAGATCTGCTGCACCTCTCTGAAGAAATGCTCAGCCTTTATTAAAATAACTTATATATTGCTTTAAAAAAAAAAAAAAAGCATTTGTCTGCCTACAGAATAGAAATTCTCAAATCAATGCAACTTTATTTTTGAGTATAGTAGGTGTGTTTTTCCAGGTCTTGTGACTCATATTCAGAAAGGTTGATGTATCAGTCAAGATCAAATTTGCTGAAGGAGGTGAATGAAAGATTATGTTACTCTAACAGTTATTTAAAATTTTCATAAGCAATCCAGAAGTAAAAAAAGATATTATATTAGTATTTTATTATATGTATACTCGGAAAACAACAACAGCTGTTCCTAACCTGCTTCATAAAATTATGCTAACTGTATATCAACTATTCATTCACCTTTGACTGGAATCCTGAAATTTAAAGGCTTTTTTTGTTTTTACAACATTGGCCTTTCTTTGTTGGAATAAATGAGAGGACCAGTTTTGAATTATTATTTCCTAATCTGATTGTATATACAGTATACGCAAGTTTTGCCTTATACAGTAAATACGGGATAAATATTAACTTTAAGACGTTGTTATGTTCCTCTGGTGTGTTCACAGGAAACATATGAAGAAACACAGTATGGTAGTTAGCAACGTGTTGCTTAAACTGTTGGTTTGTGGGTTTGTTTTTAATTATTTTACTAATGTGTTGCTTCTTAGTTTTATTTTTAAAACTCCGCCACTTTTTTTCATGTCTCTCAGTAATGGAAGTAATTCTCTGAGATGTACAGGTGTCTCATCCTTCAGGTTTACTTTCTTTCTATCTTTAAACGTGCCTGTTATTAAAATGATAACTCTTAAGGGCTTCTGGGAGTATTTTTCTTTTATTATCAGTAAGATGTGTGCTTCTTTTTGTTTTGCTTTCTTTTGTTTGTTCTTCAAATAATGCAGAAAATAAAATAAAGGACAATATTTGTAAAATATTTGTTCTTGAATCAACAAATTAGCTAAAATAGATAACACCTCTATAAATGTGAGGAATGTGAAACTTGATTTTGGCAAAGGAAAATTAGCTATAAAAAGATTACAGGGTCAAGGTCTCAGTAAATATTAATCAGTATACTGCATTCTCTGTTAAATGTGTCTGACAAAGCCCATGTGTTGTTTGAGTAATTCAAGGAGGAAGAAGTCAGTCTTAGTTGAGAAGAGTTGAATTTAGGATGAGGAAGACACACGGCTACAAGGAGCCTTGGGACAGAGGATGTAAAATTGAGACTGAAAGACTGGGAAAGGATTGGAAATCATTGGGAAAAATGGATCAGAAGAGAATTGTTAAGAATGAGAATAGGACTCAAGAAATGGCTTAAATATATCTCTATTCTTCAATTCTTCCATCTATAAAATGAACTGTAAAAATGGCATCAATTCATAGGAGGATTATGAAAATAGAGTTGCTAATAATTTTGCAACACTGCACAGCTGGACTGACAAGTATCATAAAAGAACTAATTACTCAGTTATCAGAACAGGGTCTGAATGGCATAGTGAATTTTACAGTAAGCAGATTTCACAGCAGAAACAGGAAAAATGGAGGAAGCCTCAATTAGCAAGCATCATGTGTCCCATGTGGTGATTGGTCTGAGCCTGGTGAGGAAAATGTGCTTGTTGAGTTACATTTTTTGGCAATGTATTATTTACAGTGCAACGCTCTTGTTTTGCTTACCGTGAACAAAGAAATTGTGCAAGCAGTTTATACACAAATTATTGACTGCCTGTTGCTCCCCCTGATGCAGTACTAGAACTAACAAGCTTCTGAGCTTAATGTGCTTACTACCTCCAGCAAAACCTTGAAAGGTCTCTGGTTTTGCACGAGGAAGAGTTGGTCTCCATTGCTTAACTTTCCTTGTCTCCGCAGTCTTACCAGTGCCTGCAGTTGTATTTTTTGTTTCATGCGTGGCTCTGGTCTATGTATTTTCATAGCTGTTTCTGAGATTTTATTGATTCCTCAGAAATCTGAGCCCTGGGCTACACAAAGGTACTGTATCATAGCTATGCCTTGCATCACAGCTGAACCCCTAGGAGCGAGTTAGTAATGGAGCCTCTGTGCTACATAAAAAAACTTGAAATCTTGTATTACCTGCCTATCGAGCACCTTGCAAAGCAATCATAATTTTCTTCAGGAAAACTTAATGGTAAAATAAATTGTATAGTATATCACACTGGTATGTATAGTAAAGCTCTTAACATGAAACATGTTGAAATTAAGTGTTTTGTGACAGAAATTGTTCCTCTGAAAATATATTCTGAATATTAAAGCTGAAGCATAAGTTATAGAATTTTTTAAAAAGAAAAAGGTTTCTAAAAAATATATATACAACATTGGCTCACGTAAGAGAAATCTAATTAATCCAACAGTTGTTTTCACACTTTGGCTGTTACTCCACAGAAATTAAATGAAAAGAGGTGTTGTTTCATTCTTTCCATATAGTTGAACCTGAAGACTAATAGGTGATTTCCTTTGGTTCTACGTAAATGGTATAGATGCAGCGTGGAGCATCTTTTCATTTATTGTAACAACCTGAAAAACTTCTCAAAACTCAATCTGAATTTTAAGCTTTGCTGTTTTCTGTGTGGATTATGTGTAGGAGATAGGTGGGTAAAGACTAAAGGATAACCATATTATCAACGTGATTTTATTTTATAAAAATGAAAACTTTTGCATCTACCATGAAAGAAGATAAAGTTTTAGTTATTTTGATAATTAAGTGCAAAGTGAAACTATTAATTGAGGAGAAATTCTTGTCTATCTTTATTTTATGGTTAATCAAGCATGTTAGATTAGAAAATGAACAGAAAAAATAAGGCATCCATTGTAAAAGGAGATACATATTCACATTTTAACACTTTAAGGAAAGGACAATTCCTGCTTGAAATCACAAATATTTATGCCAGAGGAATAATTTTGATGTGGAACAGCTGTACTTTGTGGTGAACAATTGGCAAGCATTTAATGTTTCTTCCACCCTTCTTATTTTTGAAGGAGCTGGAGCAGCAGTTTGAGAAGGAGAAACTGCATTTGGAGGATGATAAGAATCAGCTGCGACAGCAGTTGGAAAACCTGAAGGAAGAGCTGACAACAAAACTGACTTCTGCCAATCAGGAGGCAAGGTTTAACTTAGTGGTATCAGCTAATTGTCCTGTGCAGTAGACCACGTTTAATCAATAATGATCTTGCACTTAGAGTCCAGTACCGAGCTAGGACTGTTCAGTCTGTTTTCTGCCTTATCACCACTTAAAATGGAGTATTCTTCCAACATAAGTTTTTTTCACTGCTTCTGAGCACCGGTTTTATTGTACTTTGCAAAATTAGCAATGCAAAAGAGATTGAGGTATAGAACAGTTAACACAAACAGCCTTTCTTGATATAACTCCACTTGTTTTTTCATTAGGTACACAGATGTCTACACAAAATACTTAAGTTCATTTTCCCTGTGGCTCCTGATTTTAAACCCGTATGTGTTTACAATTAACATATTGTAAATTCTGGTCAGCTTCCCGACTTGCAGATGATCTTCTTGTATTTCCATCAAGAGATGACATGAAATATTTATAGTATGACCCAAATTATTTGCAATGTTTTGATATATGCAGTCAACATTAAATGTATCATATCTCAATACAGTTTTAAGTATTGAGTTTGAAGTCACCACCATCATACAATATTATTAAATTAGAAATATGATCTTACTGTTATCATAAACATCACTTTTCTTTTGCCTTGTTTCAAGAAAATATTTCATCAGCTTCATTGTTCAACAGGCCATACATATGATTTCAGTGTGTGCTTTAAGACAGACTTAAGCATGAATTTAAATACTTTTTTGCAGCAGAACTTTTCATTGACTTTTTCTCTGTGGTACAGATTCTGGAGATGACACGTGTTAGTCTAATTCTGGTGGCTTGCAACTTGCACGGATATCAAACTTGCTTTAGAAAAAACCTGCTTGTTCTTAGTAAACGGGAATTATTGCTCTTCTGAAAGCAAATATTAAATCATTATATAAGAATATATAATTTAATGTAGCATATATTGATATATCACTGTATTAGCATACATATAAATGTATTAAATAATTATATATCCACGTATATATTAATGTACCTAATATATTAATATATACTTTCAGAGTAGTACCTATTGGGATGGGAGGGTTGTATTTGCACCCCAGGTAATATATACTACTGGAGTAGCTGAACATACCATCTTTCAAAATTACAGAAAACTTTGTTATTTCTTTTTAGTTTTAGCTTCTCTGTTGTATGTTAACCTTCCTGTTGCTGGATTAGATCTGAGGAGAGCACTGTTGTCATGATGTCATTCAGCACTATAGTTTTGATTTAGTTACTCTTTATCAACTTCTCTTGGATTTATGAGTGGTAAACTTGTTCCTTCTTTGAAGGAAGTAACTTAAATGTTGTAAGAATGAATTTTCATTATCTAATTGCTATGAAGTTCAGTCTTAGAAAATTCATTGGCACACTAAAATACAGAGAAAAACAGAGGCATAGCTAAGGAATAGATGGCTTTAACATGAAATAAAATAGGGAATTAGGGCCATCTGCTATTTAGTAATTGAAATTATGTATGTTCTTGTGCCAGGTTAAATATAATAATGTATTTTACATATTGAGAGGATGAGAGAAAGCGGAGAGGCAATAAATTTGGGGTGGTCTGTAAATCCACTCCACGTAGTACAGAGACAATATATTTTATTTTATTGCTATGTTTATCTTAAGCACATGAGACAAATGCAACCAGAGCATACTCTTGGTTCTCTATAGACAAATAACAAGAGTTTCTCAGTGACTCTACTGACCTGGAATAAACTTCCCTGTGAAATGTCTGGCACGTCTTTAGCTTAGGTCTTACATTGCTGCTTCTGCTTCTGCTGCCATTTTTTGGGTTTTTTTTTAAGTTCCAGACATCATTTAACAGTAGGCATATATTTATTATTTTCTGTGGATGTTCGCTTAGTTCTAAATTTCCTGCTGAGAAAGCTGATTTTGAACCTATGCCATCCTCTTCTTTTTTGACATACATTTTGAAAGCAATTATCCTAGCTAAAGGATGAGGGAGATTCAAGCCTAATTACTCTGGAACGTGTTCAGAGAAGAGCAACGAAGCTGGTGAAGGGGCTGGAGAACAAGTCTTACGAGGAGCGACTGAGAGAGCTGGGGTTGTTTAGCCTGGAGAAGAGGAGGCTCAGGGGAGACCTCATTGCTCTCTACAACTACTTGAAAGGAGGTTGTGGAGAGGAGGGAGCTCACCTCTTCTCCCAAGTGACAGGGGACAGGACAAGAGGGAATGGCCTCAAGCTCCGCCAGGGCAGGTGCAGGCTCAACATACGGAAAAAATTCTTCACTGAAAGGGTCATTGGGCAATGGAACGGTCTGCCCAGGGAGAGAGTTGATTCACCTTCCCTGAAGATGTTTAAGGTGTGGGTGGATGTGGTACGGAGGGCATGGTTTAGAGATTGGTGGGAATGGTTGGACTCGATGATCCGGTGGGTCTCTTCCAACATGGTGATTCTATTCTATTCTATTCTATTCTATTCTATTCTATTCTATTCTATTCTATTCTATTCTATTCTATTCTATTCTATTCTATTCTATTCTATTCTATTCTATTCTATTCTATTCTATTCTATTCTATTCTATTCTATTCTATTCTATTCTATTCTATTCTATTCTATTCTATTCTATCTCATTCTTAGTATCAGACTAATTAAGAATAGTGTAATCTTAAATACTTGCCAGCAATCTTTTTAAGAGTTCTGGTTAAGTCAAGATCCTAACTTTTTCACATGTATACCAGGATGAGGCTAGCTATTTACTCTATAGATTTGCTTCCTTTCACTGCTGACCAGCCAAAACCTTTTAGAACTCTATTTGTCACTTGACAGAATAGTCTAAAAACTGACCATCTCCATGCACAGGTTTTCCTTTCCTGTAGCTGGTGAATGATATTCAATTCTAACATTTTTACTTGAAGTGAAGAAGTGTCATCATTTTATGAGGAGGAGCTGAAAAAAGTGTACTGTTTCACAGCAGTTAAGGAACTGATCAGATTATACTCTAAAGATATCAGATCGAGATTTAAATGGGTTAGTTTATGGACAGGTAGCAATCTGAAAACGAAGAAACATGTACCCTAGCACAGATTAATTTACACGTTCAATTTGAGTTTATATATTTTGAAATAGCAATTCTCACAGTAAAATTCCAGGTGACTTCAAAATTTTTTTGTAAAACGGAAAATGCTTCAAACCTAGTCTGGATATTTGTTTTACTTTTTAAAATCCTTTAACTGAATCTTTGTTTGATTTTGTAGCATTACAGATTTTTTTTTTAATACAGGAACTTTAAGTGATATCAAAGGAAAACGGACTGTGGAATTAGAAAGCACTGGAAGAAAATGAAACCAGGATGACTTGGCTGCCATTAATAATAATTATATAAATTACAGCTTTTTTTAATGTTATAGGTGTGTCGTCTGCAAGACCTAGTACGAAAAAGTGAACAAGGCCTTGGCACAGCAGAAGGACATATCTCCAGTCTTCAAGAAGCTCAGGAAATACTCCAGAAAGAACTAGAATTAACTAGAGCAAGACTGCGAGAGACCACAGATTCATTGTATAGTGTTGAGGTAACGATAATGTTGGAGAATAAATTGTGCAAAGTACAGTCATAGTGATTTTGGTCTCGTTCTTAAAATGCTAAGTCTTATAGCGTACCCATTGAAGGAGCTTAGTACGACTTCATTAATAGAGAGATTTATCTTTTTATTTCAAGCAGAGAGGAAAAACATTGAAAACTAGGATGGATTTTTGGGTTTTTTTCTTGGTTGGTTGGTTATTTGGGCTTTGGGGTTTTTTGCTTTCAAAACACTTTCTGTGGTTAATATAAATTGTAGCTGCCAAAACATATCTGTACAAAATATATCCAGAGCTGGATTTTTTTCAGAGGCTTAGCAGAATTTCATGGGGATGTAAAGAGGACACGTATTACACTAGTGCTGTGTTCCAGACAATTTCATTTCTTGGTCCAAAACAAGATCCAGAGCTTACTAGCACTAGAATTCATTTAAAAGTTTATTGTTGTTGTTTTTTTAATACATGCACACCATGTTTTCCTCAAATAATGGGCACAGCCTTTCTTTCAGGCTCAAACTAGAATTTCAGAAGATGCTTGAGAGTAGTTTAAATATATGTGCTACAATATCTTGAGACAGCAGACTGTCATCCAGAAAATTGAACCAATTTATTTAAGTACAAATATTAGTTGGCTTGATGGGACTGAACTGTCATTTAATCTGCCAGTTGTTCATTGACTTTAATAAAGTATAACCTTTCCTTTTTCTTTCCTTAGTAAACAATATACGCTTACAGGATCACAACAATAGTTGAAGTAGAGCAGCAAATATTAAAAAAAAACCTTCCCTGAACCTCTTCTTATATTGATGTTATTTTCTTAACAAAACTGGCCTGAAACTGGATATTGTTTTGGTTTTAATTTTCATTTCTTTCAGCAATGGTCATTAGCTGTGCCCCTTACTAAAGTTTATAAGTTCCTCTCTATTTCTATAATTTCTCCAAGTGTCCATATGAACTACGGCATGCTTCTCTCTTCACCTGTTGTAACATTTAAATATCCATATCTGTCAGGTTACTGACAAGAACATCTAGCTTAACAGATTTTAAAATACATAAATGAAAAAAAATCCTACGAAAAAAAATCTCACTTTAAAAAATCTTCATTAAATTTAGATGGCCATGTTTGCTTCTCATGAATGAAGCAAGCACTGCTGAAAAATTTTCATGTAAGTATAATTTCTAGGTAGCATCTAATACTATTCTAGTATGGTAAAATTTGAACAGATATTAATAGGAGTTTTAAAGTTTTTTTTTCCTGTCTTCAGACTGTGAAATCCTGTTTCTAGCAGGTTTGTCCAATCAAGGAACGGAAAGAAGATACATGAACTTTGTGTCAAATTCATGTAGCTCAAGCTTTGAAATTCAAATACTGAATGTTTGTTGATGTAAAAAAACCAAACCAAAACATGTTTAACAAGAATCTAAGCAACCTACTTTAATTCTGAAGGTGGTTCTGCACTGAACCAGACTTGATGACCCTTTGAGGTTCTTCCCAACTTAGATTATTCTGTTCTTCAATGTAGCAATATTTAGAAGGATTACTTCCAGAGTGACTGATGGGAAAATTGAGGGGTTTTGTGATAATTTTATAAGAATGCAGAATTTTGTTCCACTAGTAAGATATGTCAGCAGATGTATAGGTGTTAATTGTGTGTAATTAGGAAATACACATTGAATAAGCTATACTTTAAGTTTTATAGGCCTGTTGTAACTGACATTTTCATTGTAAATACACAGCATTTGAGATTTGAAATACTTTTTTGCTGCTGATCAGTCTCTATTGTGAAGTTTGTGTTTGCAGGGAGAACTAGATCAGGAGAGACAGCAGCATGAGGCAATGATTGCTGCCATGAGAGAAGAGGAGAAGTTTAAAGTTGACAGAATGGCACGTGACTTGGAAATAAAATGGACAGAAAATCTTCGGCAAGTATTATTTTTTTTCATTAAGTCTTTAATAAGAAATTACATCTGTATTACATGCAAGCGAAATGTAACGCAAAAGTTTCTGCTATTAACTAAATCCTTTTCAATTATTACTGAGTTATTAATTCTCTTTCACTTCTGCATGTAGTTATTTGACCTTTGCTTTTAGACAGGAGTGTAATAAACTTCGTGAAGAGCTGAGGCTTCAGCATGAAGAGGATAAGAAGGCAGCCATGACTCAGCTGTTGCAGCTGAAAGAGCGTGAAAAAAATGCAGCAAGGGATGGATGGCAAAAAAAAGTTGAAGATCTTTTAGACCAGGTAACTATGGTCTCTTTGAGAATTGGAAAGCCATTGCTATTTCATTGCTGGAGGTTTATCCCCAATTAACTACATGAAATTGGCTGTGACATTTGTCTTTTAAGTGAGATTTTTAACGTAATGCTTTTTAAACCAAATCATTATCACACTCTTTACTAATATATGAAGATACCTTAAAATATATGAATGTGCTTTATGTTTCAGTGAATACATTTTTTACAGTGTTTTTTAGGGGAAGTGGGAGGGTGTTGGCAGTCTCATTTTTTCACAACAAGATTCTTTTGATTCTCTGTCTGCTCACTGATGGTAGTGTAAATATTTACCAATGCTAATAGTTTAGACTTGGAGTTATCCCTTATCTTTAGACTAATAACACTGTACAAGTCACTGAAAGGTCAAAATGTTCCTCACTTTCTATGATGTTTATTACAGCTATGTCTTCTCCCAAGTGATTTTTGAATATTATTTTGGGATTTTTTTATAAATACTGAGGTTTTTTTAATTGCAACTTGTGTTTATAAACCCCAGTTTGTTAGATATTTCACAGAAAATAGTTGCTTTGTACTTTTTCCAAACTTTCAATGCTGCAGAACTGGTTTTATTGACTGCAGTTTGAAAGAATAGCTGAAAACGAGCAAATACATTTTAAAGTAAGAGAAACAGATTTTGGAACTCATTAAATGACTGCAACTTCAGGGTGTTACCGTGGGATGGCTCTTAATTTGCTGTCTAATTTGGGAAATCTAATAACATGCATTTGATTATACAGCTTTTACAATTTGTTTTGCTGACAAGGGCATTTAAGCTTGTAACATCTTAGGCTAATAAAAGCTGGAGGTTTCTAAAGTTCTTGGTTTGTTACTTTTTACAACATGAGTGTAACAAGACTTGGACTCATTTGATTTTATGTTTCACTTACTGCCTTTACTAAGCTTCCTTTACTCTCTTTACTATTACCTATAGGTAGCATTTTCTCTACAAGTACAATTTGAAAGGGATATGTTAGACCTTCTGTAGTTTTCACATACTTTTAAAATACTTTACTTATTAAAATATCATAATAAATCTAACCTACAGATTCAGAATGGAAAATTAGTATGTTGCAAATTACCAATTTTTTTATGTATATAGAAGAAATTCTGGAATTGCAAAGCTCAGGAAGCTAACTGAAATAAGGAGAGTTTTACTGGAGAATTTGTAGACATAAGAAATGGTACTGGAGAATTTGTAGACATAAGAAATGGTCTGCATATGCAAAATGGTTGGATTTGTTTCTTTTTAACTTCATTCCTTTTACTGAACCAAAAAGCTGTGCCATTTCTTAAGTTTTGTGTTTAGAGGGCGATTAAGAAAATAAACTAATTTTCACTTTTTTTTTTTTTTTTTAAATCCAGCTGTTGCTTTTCTATATCAGTGTTTGAGTTTTATAGGTATTTCATAAAGATCAAATAGTTATTGCGAGCTGTAGGAAATGAGGCTTCTTCCTCTGTAAGAATCTACATTTAATCCAGGAGGAGAGAGAATTACAGACCATAGCATTCAAGATGGGTAACTGAACCCTTAGAGAAATAGGTCTATTGTAAGTTCCTCCTGATTGCAGTACACAAAGGGTAGGCTCTAAGAGTTACGCCCCATGAATCGCAGAGTTAATTAGATTGGAAAAGACCTCAGGAGGTCATCTAGTGCAACCTCCTGCTCAAATTTGTCAACATTGAATTTGAACCAGGTTGCTTAGGGCTTCGTCCAGTCAGGTCTTGAATAACTTCCAAGGATAAAGATTCCATAGCCTCTCTGAGTAATCTCTTGTAGTGCTTAATTATCTTCATAGTGAGTTATTTCTTTATATTTAGACACAATCTCCTCTGTTTCAGTTTATGATCGTTGTCTCTCATAGTCCTGTTGTGCTCCATTGTGAATGAGGCTGGATCCACTTTCTCTGTAAGCATCTTATAGGTACTAGAAAGCTATTAAGTCCCACAAAACCTTCTCTTATTTAGACTGAACAAGCCTAGTTCCCCCAGCAGGATGGGAGTTGTCTAGTCCCAGCCATCTTGGTAGTAAGCTCTCCACTGATGTCACAGAATCACAGAATCACAGAATGACCAGGTTGGAAGAGACCCACTGGATCGTCGAGTCCAACCATTCCCACCAATCCCTAAATCATGCTCCTAAGCACCTCATCTACCCTAACCTTAAACACCTCCAGGGTGGGTGACTCAACCACCTCCCTTGGCAGACCGTTCCAATGCCTAACCACCCTCTCTGCGAAGAATTTCTTCCTAATCTCAAGCGATGTGTTCAAGTCTGCCCACATTTGTCTTCTACTGTGGCAACCAAAGCTCAATGAACAGGGAGAGGAGACAATGTGTGTCCTCTAGGTGATGTGCCACGAGTGCCAAGGCAAAGGGATTGATCCCTTCCCTCAGACTACTGCTTATTGCTAAAGCTCAGTGCGCTGCTGGCATTTATTGCTGCCAGGCCACACTGCTGATTCATGTTTAGCCTACAGTTAAATAGGTTTTGCGAAGCAGGTCTGTAACTCAGTGTGATCCAGTGCGGGGGGTTTAGTCTATCCCATATGAAGGACTCTGCATTGGTCCTTCTTGAATTTTGTGAGGTTCTTATCAGCCCGTACCTTTAACATATGTAGGTCCCTTTGAATGGCAGAGCTACCTTTCAGTGTATTGTGTCCCCTTCACCGTGCTGTGCTCCACATTCTTCTAGTCCTATTTTGGTGTCATCCACAAACTCTGTGATGATACTATCTGTCTCCTACTTCATATCACTGATAAGATACTAAAATGAATGTATCCTGGAACAGAGGCCTTAGGAACTCTGCTTGTAACAAGTTTTCAGATAGAGTGAACCATTAACTGCTACCCTTTCAGACTGATAATGTGGCCATTCTCCTCTATCTACTAGCCTAGTTATCTGAGTTGTGATACAATCAGATACAAGGATGTTAAAAATCTTGCTGAAGTTGAGGTGCAAACACCTCCCCTCATCCACAGATCTAGGAAATTCATCATAGAGGAAAATCAAAGATAGCATTTTCATTATGGATTAGAGTGTGAGATTTTTTGGCATGTGTTTTGTAATGCAAAGATTGCTATATGCTTTGGTTCTATTATGGTGATACTCTAAGTGGAAACTGCATTGGACCCGCTTTGACACTACAGGAACTACTGCAATAAGCCTGGCTGTGCTTGACTATCTGTAAATGTGCAATAAGACTCTTTACCTAAGAAGATTCATAGTCTAGTTTAAATAAACTGGAGACAGCAACAAAAGTGAGATTCTTCTGCTGTTAATGTATGTAAAAAGTTAACAGCACTGGGAAGATTTCAAATTTCAGGCCATCAAAAAGATGTCTTTCATACCGGTCTCCTTTCAGCTGCCCTGACCTAGAACAGCCTGAGGTACTGCTTGTTACACCCAGACCTAGTCTTCATTAGTGGGAAGATGCATTTAAAATCTATTCGAAAGGCATAACATCTGTGTAAGAATTAGGAAGAAAGCACAGATCCAACTGCTTTTTCTGCAATTCAGCTTTTTACACCTGATGCATTGGTCTGGTCTATACCAGCAGTACTATAAAATTATTTATCAAAATAGTACAAGACCAAGGTCTCTGCTAAATAATTTGTAAACTCCCAACTTGGCAGAAAGAGCAGTCTAGATGTGCTCTTTAT